>CM047805.1:178732021-179110607 GCA_026214975.1 Gentiana macrophylla | reverse complement strand
GAATTTAGTTGTTCCCTATGATTTTTTTCATCGCAATTCTAAGGTTTTTTGACTCCGAACTCTTTATTAGTGATTTAACTTCCCAAGAGACTTAATCTATTTTTTAGGCCTTCGAAATGTCAAACAACATTGATTTTTGTTGTTGAGGTGGGAGCTTCATGAATTTTGAGTTTGGAGATAAGTTAAGGCATATCATGTTTGGCTATGGGTCTTGAAGAAGCCATGGATGGCTAGTGAGGAACTCTGGCGTGGAGCTGCGCTTTCTAGAGAAAGGAAGAGCTTCAAAGAGAGAGAATAATCAAAAGAAACAATTTTAATTCTATGTTTTGTTTTTCTCCCTGAAGATACACACCACCAACCATCAATCTTGACCCTTAGAATCAAAATACAAAATAATACTAGTATACAAATAATCGTAATAATTCAAGTTACAATAAAACTATGTGATTTTTATAGTACAAATAAACATCATGATAAAATAACAATAGGAAATAAAAATACCAATATAGTACAAAATACAAATACCATTGCAGAATGTAACTAGAATCCATCCAATCTTGGATGACTAGCAAATAAAAATCCGCTTCTACGATCGATTTCATATTTTAAAAGTCCTTTACATTTTAAAAACTTAATCACTTAGGTAATGCATCATTGATTTTTTTTTTTTTTCCTCTTGATCTCCTATTATTTCTTTATAGGAAATATCATTAATAACTACCTGTGAAGCTTCTAAGAAAATCCTTATGAGACTATACTAATAAAATACTATAATCACATAGATGTTTATATTTAAAAATTAAAAATTAAAATTAATACAATTTTCAGAAGAAAAAAAATCCCTAATAATATTATTATTATAAAAAACAGTTCTAGTAGTAGTATCGGCGGTGGTGGTGGAGGTAGGATGACTTATAGTGGATTAATTTGCAGTTTATCATTGTTTTGACCGAACTCTGTAAGAAAATGATACGGGTACGAACGGAGAAGAGCCTGGTTCGTGGGATGAGCGTTGCAACATCAATTTCATGCCCTCGGAGTTCTTCGTCAAATTCAGGAAACAGATTGAAGGGATTCGTGTGGGTGTGAACTTGGAGGTGTACTCTATTCTGTTCTTTTTTTCTTTCTTGGGTTGTTTAGAACCTTTGAAATGACTTTGCAAGAACTGATTTTGAACTATGTTGATTTTCATGAAGAACTTAAGGCTTGTTGTATTCAGGAATTTCAGTATTTTGATAGGTTTGTTAGTGCTTTAGCTGCCTTTTTTATGATTAGAGTTGCTTTGATTTCACTGTCATGACTTGGTGAACTATAACCAGTGTGCGCTGCAAGGATCTCTCGTAAGCGCCTAAGGGGCAATATTTAAAGGCAAATAAAAATTTAAGAATTAAGAAACTATACTCATAGTACAAATATTTGTGTATTTAAGGAAGACAACTTCCCTTGGTTGCATGTAGGTAGGTCCGCCACCGACTATAACACATGCTTTAAGCTTATGCTCAGCTCACTAGATACTCTTGTGGGATGTTTAATTGTGTCATTTGCAAGTTTTTTTGTTAGTGAGAATTAGAGAAAGCCTTGTTCTCGTTTAGTTATTGGTACTATGGCCTTGGTTTGGTACCTACTTCTCTGTATCTTTTGATTGAGGCTTTCATTTGTTGGATTAAGTTGTCCTTTATTTAACTTCATAATATGATCTTTCAGTTTTCTAGAATGAAATTGAAGTCATTTACTTCATATAACTAATTCTGTAATATGATTATCATTCTTGGAATTCAAAATCCATGAGACAGTCTTTGTATATCTTGCTGGAGCTTTTTTAGTTGCATTTTTAGTGATCCTGATGTTTTTTTTTGCAGAACTATTCTACTTGATTTTTTATACATTCTGCAGAGTTTTTTTGGTCATTTTGGATTTAGATGATTAGGTGAGAATACCTTAATGTGTTACATGTCAGAAGGAAAAACATCGTTGTGCTATATATCAGTTTCAGACAGATTTAAAGTAATTCTTCAGACAGAGACTGCAAATTTATCGATTTCATGGTATTCCTTTATTAGTATTTCCATGTATCTGAATTTTGGGGATTTTTCTCACTCTGACTTAGTTCTACAATGCTGTGGGCAATGAGTATCATGCAAAGTTGGTCCTAAAACCTTTATCCCATGAACGGATGTGGAAGTTTATTTACGAGCCTTTGCAACAAGATGTCAGAATTCTTTCAAAAAAGATTCCAGTAACACGATTCCTAAATCTTCAGGTTGATCTTCTTGCTCCTCTTTAATCTGTCCTTGCATATCAAAAAGAGAAAGCGTGTGTGTTAAGAGAGAAATCGTAATGCAGGTAGGAGAGGCCATAGCTTTCAAATGAAAGCTACAGGCTGGAAGTGGAAGCTTACCACTTGTTTAGGCGGAGATGGTGTCTCCAAGATTCGAATAAAACGACACTTGGGTTGTGCCCTGGTGTGGATTTTCGCTTTTTGATGGAAAGCAGATTATGTTCTTCCTGAACTAACCGGCAAGTTAAATATACTGATGTTTTTCTTTCTTTCGTTCTTTCTTTCCTTCTTTCTTTCTTGGCAATAGGATAACTCTTACTTAAGAAAAAATGTCGCTTTTTTACAGGGCCATGGGAACCGGTGAGCCATTAATAAACATGAACTCTGGCCGTTTACAGGCATCTCTAGACAGAGTTGAGGCTATTTTCACCAATTGACGTAATAACGAGGTATGCTAATCTCTATTTATACTGTTCAAACACTTGTTGGGGGTGCATGTGACCTATTATTTGTTCAAACACTTCTTGGAGGAATGATTTTCTTACCGAATTTCAACCTATTGTAATTTGAATTGTGGATCACTTCTATTCAAAATTGAAAGAACATCGGGACCAATTAAATGTAAGCTTCTCTTTTCTGGATGCACTCTGTCTTGAAATACTCTACAAGAAGCTTAACTGGTGACCATGGATCATTGATAGATCCAGAAAAAATAAGCAAGTGCATATATTTATTTTTTTCGAAGTAAATTTCTTTTTTGAACGGGTGCATAATTTTTTTTCATGGGATGGCAGGAAAAAATTGAAGCTGGGGAACATTTAGAAGGTGAAACATCCATCCAAATGAAGCTCACACAATCCTTGACTCCCTATGTTCTTTTTGCAGTCATCTGTATTATATGTATTTTAACAGAATATTACTTTGTTTTTTTTTTTTTTTTTTTTTTTTCTTCCCCGGTTTGATGTGCCTTTTTTTTACGGCCACGAAATGTATTGTTTTTTTTTTTTAACGAATTGAGATGCACTGTTTGGCGTGGCATTTGCCAGGAAGTTTTCATGTAACAATGTTGACAGATTTTTTTATCCGAGAAAAAAATAAGAAAAGATATAATGGATTTGAAGGGCCTGTAGTTTTCCATTGACAAGTAAAACCTAGTCTCTCTTTTTCATCACTTTAACCGTGTCATCCATTTTGAAGTGAAAACTCAAATGGATTTGAATAGGTTTGATGCTAGATATCATGTGGAAGCAAATATGGCACCATCTTCTACTATCTCCGTCCTGCAAGTCCATCTCAGCTTTTTCACACTTATTAAGAAAAGTTTCTACATTAGTTATTGTGTACACAATTTTACTTAAAAAGTTCTAAAACGACATTCGATCGTTATTAACGCAAAGAATAAAATCACCTCAGATTTCACTTTCGCGATTCTAATTTCTGATTTAGAGCCTTTATTTAATTGCAAGAGACAAAACATTTTTTGGTCATTTGTACCACTAGGCCGAAGATGAGATACCCGTTAACTTCCTTGTCCGGTATTCCCATCAAAAGACACCCAGCCTTGGATTTAAGCCCAACAACATTCTTTTTTGACAATGCTAATGAAGAATGAAATTACTATTTTCCCATTTTTAGACCCGGAGATAAATGTAAGAAAGAGATGTTTTTTTTCATGATTATTAAGATAAATATTGATGGAAGTAGAGTTTTACTGAATTTGATTTTTTTTTTTTTAAAAAAAAAAAAATGATAAAGACTCAATAATGAAGAAAATAAGATATAAATAAAACTCTTTAAGCCTGGCCTCATTTCATGTGTAGGTGAAATCCAGTAGGGAATCAAAGGGGATCGAGAAAACTAAAGAGTTGAAAAGAAAAGGCTTCCAATGGAAGCAATATTCATGTATACGACAGCAATATACATGTTTATATTTTTTTTACATGACAGATGTTACCCAAATCACCGGAAACAACACGATGGCATCATATTGCTTGTTTGGTGTTTTGTATGCGGTCGGAACTTCGGGGTTGTACTATGGACAACCTAGTGAACCTGAACCTGAACCTGAACAAGGTTGTGATCCTCCCGCTCCCATCTAGACATCTCTAGCACTTTGTTTCTTCACTTTAATCAAATACCCTTTGCCCTTTATTCTCTGTACAACCATCTGGTGTTCCCTCAAAAGGCCCGACTTAATGGTATATCACTACTACGGGCACTATTACAGGGCTTCTTCAGTAGCAAAGGAGGAGCCACTACAGAGTCAATCAACTCTTTGCCAATCTATATATATAGTTAAAGTGAACATGTCGGCATCCGAAAACAATAATGACATTGAAAACAACTACTACTTATCAGGAGCCGATGCCGAGGCGGCTGAAGATGAAGATGGTGGAAATGGTGGAATAATAATCTTATCACAAGCAAAAATAGAGAAGAAGAGGGTCGTGAGGTGTGTGGAGAAGACGCGTTTGCAGCATTTGCTTGGTAAAGTATGCAAACAATGACAAGCTAAAAGAGTTGCCATGTTCTCATCTCTTTCACAAGGAATGCATTGATAAATGGCTCAAAATCAATGCCTCGTGCCCGCTCTGCAAAGCTCATGTGTTACTAATCATGCCAAAACCATTGTACAGGCCCTTACTGTATAATGTTTTAAGCTGTTTAGAGTCGTATATTGTTTTGAACATACATTGCTGAGAATGAAGTTGTTTATGATGTAAGAAAAAACATTTATATTATAATCCAATCATTCCTAGGCTAGCTACAAATCCATGAAAATAAACTTGTTAAATTAGATTCAGCTTAATTTGTGGTTATATCCAAACCAAAAATGGCACAAGAATATTTACATCAGCTTTTACAAAATCTAAAAGCTCACAAAAGAGTTTAAGCATTTTGCAACTAGAGCAATGCCGATTCTGGTTTGTTAGGAAGATTAATTATAACAGTCTACACATATCTTCTATTAGGATCATTAAGTAGATGTAACAAACGAATGGCTTAGGGGTCCTCAGAATATCCAGGAAGATTAAGATGCCTCAATAAAGGGGCCATCTTCAGTCCAATAATTTGCAGATCAGGTTCGAGTGACCATCCAAAAGGCACTTGTAATCTGCAAACATTCCAGCAGGTCCACGTCAGAATTGTGTATAAACACAGTTTATTAGTCTTAAGTTTAGCTATGAAATCTTTGCATTTTTATACCATCTCAAAAGCTACTAGAGAGAGACTATAAATGCATGGACATAAGCTGTATGCATGCAGTGTATCCAACATAACAGAAGCTGGAAAACATTAGAGGATCTTATGTCAAACTGAGGATCTAATATTCTTCAAACATGGCTTGCATCCTTAATTTTCTCAAACACAATTAGTAGATCGGATTACCCAAGATTTCATTTAATGTTTAGAATGTATAAGTTCACTCGCAGCATTTGGACATCTCGAGCCAACAAAATCATCCGCTAGGTCTTTCTAATAAAGACTCACTTGTTTACTAAGGACTCTTCCAAAAGTAGAGGATAATGCCTATGATTGATTGTCTTACGCACTCATGCATCCAAACACTTTGAGCATTTTCAAAGTTGTGCAGCTATCCACGATCAATCCAAATGCTTCATCAGTCAATTTTATGCACACCAAGACAAATCCAAACTATGTAAATTCTTCGAGTGTCGGGCAGTGAAGTTGCAGTGTTATGGTCAACCTGATATTTTGATAATAAGTCTGGTTAGTCACAAACACGATAAGTCGCAAAAGAACAATGATTAAGATAATTAAGGATTAAGATACCATCCATCCTAATGTCGGGAAAATGAATTAAGAGATAGCAGGGAAGAAAATTTAAAGCAGAAGCATGAACTGCTTTCACATACCGTACTAACATTGCTGAGTGACAGTTCTCTTAGAGGCTCTCCACAAGTTTCAATATATGCAGCAACAGCTTCATCACTTGCATAAGATATTAAGATAACAACCAATCACTTAGCTTTCAGATGGAAATGGGGCGTATATTCAACACAGATGTTAGCCACGGAAAAGTTGAAAGTAAAATGACAATAGACAAGAAAAGGGAAATAAATCAAACATGGTGGATTCTTACAGTAAACATTTCACATTTATCATCGCTTTCTCTTGTCAGGAGTAAATGCCCGCACTAATTACCACCAACACCATTCCTCCTCAGTTTTTCTAACTTGCTTTTACAAGTTTTTAACAGGCATTACAGGACATGCTGGAAATGATTGAAGGCTTGGTTTGATGGATATAGCACTCATTAAATCCATATCCATCACATCACACCTATGTTTTCAATTCCTGAACTCAACTTATGCCTACATTTAGTTTCACATTGAGGAAAGAGTTTAATCCAGTAAGGAATTGTCATTATTCATATTAAAAACTACTTCACAATTCAATGTGAAAACTAAGTCAAACCCAAGTATTGAAATGTCAGCACTCCTTTAACTACCTCTCGTGAACAATATCACGCGCTTTCAAAAATCAGTATATGAGCGAAACTTACAACTTCCCAAACAAAAGATGGGGGAAAAATAGCAAATTATGTTGTTCAATTCCTTACTTTTTGTGTTTGATAAAATACATGCTAGACCATTAAAGCAACCAAGAACGCAGGAACAAAAAGCTTGTATGCAAAACTAACAAACAAACAAACAATCCTATTTAGCGCTTCATCAAACCTGAATCCATTCCGACAGAACTTTAGAGTGTGGATGGATAGACAACTATTTGCAAGGTACTCTAGTGCTGAGTCTGTTAACTTAGTCAAGTTAGAAAGGTCAATCGCACACAGTTTAGGGCAATATTCTGCAATCATCCTCATAGAAGAATCTGTCAAATTGCTGCACCAAAAAAAAAAAAAGCAAAATGAACACACAGGCTGAAATTATGAAGTGGATAACATAATAAGAAAATGAACATAGCAGTAAACCCACACGCAATTTCTTAGAACAAGCTCCTTCATGTTGAAGCTCGAACGGGACAAATTTATTGATGAATTTGTCAGAAACGCCTCCTAATGTTAGTCAATGACAACACTTCCAAGTTTTGAAACTGTAGCAAAGCTGGCAGAATAATCATGGCATCAATCCTTTGGCATTCATCAATGTATAGTTCCATCAAGACTGATCCAACTGAGGAAGCCAGACAGTGAATAGCATCGGAGGTAATAAGAGAACATTGACTAAGATTAACGGATCTCAATGCAGGAGCAGAAGCAGCAAGTAGGCTTAGCCCAACATCAGAAAGACGATATGCTCCTACTAAAGACAAGGAAGTTAATGAAGGCAGGCAATTTGGAGAGTGAGCTAAGGTAGAAGATAGAATGTAATCCGGCATAGAGGCTCCACATTGATCAAGCTGCAGCACCTGATTCCCAAGGTAACAGACTTAGCAACACAATCAGACAACATACGCTGTGTGAAAATAAAATACGCCAGTACATTGCTTCTGCAGGATATGACTTTGATGTTTATAGAAAGAATGCCAACATAAAGACAAATTCTTCTCACAGAAATAAAAACAAAAACTCATGATATAATTCCATTGACGGAAAGAGTGTTTATTAAAAAAACATCGAAAAACAGAACATGTACAGAACACATAATCATCTCCGGTTTCAAACTGTCACATAGAATTCCAACATGCACAGTACAATATTCAGTATAGCAGACAAAAAAAGGAATATCACAAGTACTATCTCTATATAGGAGAACACAGGTCTAAAATGCATAATAACGGTAAGATGAAACTCACTGCCAAGTTGCTCATGTCACACCCAGAGAAGGTCTTCGTGAATATCTCCTCATTTATCCACTAACATTCCCTTACATGAATCTCTGTAGGAGTGCCATGCACAAGAAGACCAAGAAAATGTTCGCTCTATTTTTCTAGAATCACAAAGCAAATCAGAGAGCCTGTGCCTCAAAACATCTGGAACATAATCCAACGAAGAGATGGCATCCGCGCCAGCTATACTGTATAAGCATATATCCACCAATGAGGGAACCAAATTCTTCTTAATGTTGCTTTTAAGATCCTTTTTAGATTCCACACAATTGGTGTAGAAGCACTCTTAACAAACTCTGCTGCATACTGGCCTTTGTCTGACGATCCTCAATTATCCTTTAGCTGTAGAAAAAGGGCCAGGCCAATCTTCTGTCTCATTGTTGACTACCCCAGAGGGCTCTCCTCAAGGCCGTCCGCGATATGGTCATCCTCTTCCTCTGCTGAAGGAAAATGAGCAAATCGAGATGCATTTCGCTTGCTATATCTCAAATCTTTCCCTAAAACCCCTGTTCTGAGTAGTAGAACTTCCGTGATCCGCTTAGGGTCGCTCTGCAGCCTGAAACTGATTTCCAGTAACAATAGGAGACGCTGATACCGTGCTTCCACTACTTGTTCCAACTCTCTTCTGTGACATCATCAATGCTTAATTTCCCCATCCCTTTATTATCATTTACTGGAATAGTAGAGGTTGAAATCATACTTCCATCTTTTGTGTCAACTCCCTTTTCATCAATGACTAATTTCTCCTTCCCTTTGTCAATCCTTTTGTACTCCCAACAGTCTGTGTGATTCCATCAGCCCTTTCAGTCTCCTGATATGGTTTTGACGGTCAAAGCATTGTTCGGGAAACATTCTTAGCTACTTCCTTTTGCCTTTTTTCGTCGACACTATATTTATCAGTCCTTTCAAAACTACCATCTTCAATCTGTTTAGAATCTGCATCTTTTGCAACAGCATTGCCCGCCCAGCCATTTGACTCTCTCCCAGTCTCATTAAAGCATATATTCTCAAGATTGTTTTCACCATTTTTAGAACTCTGTCTGCTCTTACTTCTCACGTCAGTTGTTTCGATTCTCTTACCCGAGCGCAGAGTTAAAAGCTTCTTTTCAGTTGCACTCTGCACAGGATGTTCCAACTCAAAAGGATCCACCTCAGTGCCAAGATCCCTCTTCCTCTTTCCCTTGCTAATATTCAAAACCTCCTTTTCTCCAGTCCGCCCGATAGCCCCTGAATCAGCAAATGAACCAATGCCCCCAACTTCCCCATGAACTTGACTTGTGACCACGTCATTCTCTGCTTCCACAATCAAACTCCCTTTCCCAACGCTACTGCATCGATTTCTTTCAGTCAACCCCAAATCAAAATCAATGCAATCTTCCTTGTCGCCAGTATTAAAACACTTCCTTTACGAACCTTTACTTCTACAGCAACCACATCCAGACCCATGCTACTCTTAGAAGCGAGTCTAGTACTTCTCCGTACTGTTCTGGACTCATAAACCAAAGTGTCCTTAGATCCAGACGAATGACACGGACTCAAGGGAGTTACATTCGAGCGCTGGTCAAAACCTTCTCCAGTTTTTACTGGAGTTTCCGGCTCGAAATTCCCGACATCAATCGCTTCAGCCGCGCTTTTGGCTTCTGCTTTAGGCATAGTTTTTCTGGACCTTGACCTCGGCATTTCTACAATCCACGTGCACACAAATCAGAAATCATACATACGAGCAATACTGTACAAAATTAACAGTAAAGGTTATATGACTAAAAAATTGCATGTACACGCACTAAAAAAAAATACTCTGAGAAACAAATAACACCGCTAGATTGAGGATGAATGTAAGTTTAACAATGTCAATTTTAGGTGAATGAGGAAAAGCTCGTGTAATTACGAAGTATAACTAAATGAAAAGTGGGTGGAGCAAATCGACATACACATAGTGTGCGTCCATACGAGCATTAGATTATGAGGAAGTGCCTCTACCGTTCACAAAGACAAAACGACGTCAGTGCCAGTGCCGGATTTGGAGTAAAATTCCTGTAGCGGTGGCGGCTACTGGGCAAGAGCGGTGAAATGAAACGGAGAGTCAAAGTAGGAGTGGGAAATGGGTGTTACTTACGGGGAGGCGAGAAGTTGGAGGCTTGCTTGATACGACTGCCCGCGCGCTATGTATTTCCCGCCAACATTCCTCACGTTGCCCTAACTGTTTTCTTACCAAAATTTTCTTTAAAGTTACATCCATTTAGACTTTTTTATTTATTTATTCATTTACAAAACGATAGACTTTTTATTAAATTAAATAAACAATGAAATAAGGTACTCCAAATTGGAATGGTATCACATTGGATCTCATTTAATGATATACTATACAAGCAAATCTAAGCTTCAAACTACGACTATATCGAACTTTTTTTCACAAGAGAAAAACGAAAATACACGTTTCATTAATAATTTAGAGCCAAACAAAGCGCTTATTAGCCAATGTCTTCTTTTTTCAATCAACATGGAGTTACAAAGAACCCAGAGGGTCCCATGCCCTAGCTGAAATTTTCTATACTAATATGCCAATAGCAGCTTTTAATATTTACAAAACTCGAATGCGTATAAATATTTGCTTTATATAAATAGAACTGGTTTGTGCGTGTAGTAAAGCGCCTGGTTTTAGCCCAAAGACATGGGTTCGAGACTCAAAATTCCACAACTTTCAAAGAACTATTTGTATCTAGTGACTTTTATTTTATTTTCGAACGCTGTCTCGCTCCAGTAAAGTACTCTCATGTGAGAGATAAAACTAATCTATCCAACAAAACCACAAACAAATTAGAATTAACTAGACAAATCGGTCCGGTGAAAGGAAAACTTGCAAGGGCAGAGATGATTGGTAATTGTCACTGGCGGACGAAGGGGAGCCGAAACCTTGCAGATGAAAAGTCCTCCTACGAAAGGTGGTCGCCCTCTGCTTTCTTAAGCACCTGCCCAATTTATCAAGATGGGCCTTCCAAAGAGAAACAAATGGTGTTAGTAGATATAATACATGTTTAGTATAATAGACTCGCTTGAACCAAAAAAATTATAGGCCCTAAATTTTATAATTTAGCTGAGGCTTCTAAGCCGCGCTTGCTTTGCTTTACGCCTGCCATGACGGTCTCATTTACAAGTGAATCAAATTAGATTGACGTAATGGAATGTAATAAAAAATAAATTAAAAAAGAAGAAGAAGAAATACTAGTGTTGTTTTACTATGCTTGTTCGTTGACAGCCATAAAGAGTGGTTTGTGCATGGAATTTCTTATCATAAGAAAGATGTCTTGAAACGCCTCGCCTTGTTATATTATTCTAAACCGAGAAGTGCGTAAGATCAAAATATAATTTCTACCCGATTCCCGAACAATATTTCGATGACCTCCACGTCATTCTTCATTTTCCAACCTTTCTAAGCAACCAAAAAAGAAAGAACGATGTGTTCTTTATATTATCAAGCCATATATGGCCTCTTTGTTGGTTTTGTAAATGCTTTTATTATACGCCTTGTGTGCCATGTGGCCTGCAGATCGCTTATATAGCCCACATCCGGTGGCGTGTTAAAGTTGTCTCACACCGACACTTGCCATCAGATCACCCACTATATTAAGAGAAGGATTTCACCTCACAAGCTAGCTTTTGGGGATGAGGCACAATTCTCTTATATGGGCTTGGGCCAGTATTTTCCATATGGTATTTTCACACTCTTGAATTAAAAAACGTGCAAGTGTTGGCCAGAGGGGTATAAAGAAATAAAGTTGCGCCTTTACTACCACCAATTGCTTTTAGTAGAATGGTAAGCGCTTGATCCCTAACATGGTATCGGAGCCAAAGGTCATGGGATCGAACCCTGGTTGGAACATTATTAAAAATAGTTGTGCAAGAGTTGAGACACATTGCCCACACTTGAAAGAGGTGTTGGGGACAGATTGCCCATTATTTTAGAGAGAGTGTTGGGAGAGATTCCCACACTCTTGAATGTATAAAGAGATATAAGAGCGCCTTTACTAACATCAATTGGTTTAAGACAACGGTAAACACTTGATCTCAACATAAAGTGATTGGGGCATATTGTCCCGTGATACAACGACCTTCCAGGTTAAAACCCGCTATAGTTAGTAAATGAACCGTGTGATTTCTATCACGCTTAGGGCCTTTGATATACTGAGGCCCAAAATTACATCTTTGAATAATAATATAAGCTAGTCCAAAGGATACGAAATGATTATAAACTCTTATTGATGCGAGTTGAATTCTTGCTCTTGACATGTTTTGGTCTTTTGTTTACCTTTTATTGTAATGATATATGATTTACCATTAAACTCTTGTAAAGTAATGATACTAATGAAAAATCTACTACGACCGGCCGCCTTAGTATTAATGAACAAAATTATATGTTAGACAATATTATAATTGAAACTATTATAGATGATTTTGCATCTAGTATGCACAAAGATTTTTTATGAAGAATCTATTTGCTTGTTAATTAGTGCAATTATGTTGCCGATTGGTGTTTTGCAATTTGTTAATGTTGATGGTTACGGTGCATTGTTTTGTAGTCAGTACATATATGTTGTTTTGTTTTTGCTAATGCACTTTTCCCTAAGTTGCTTTTTTTTTTTCCCGAAACGAAAGGTTTTTATTAAAACAACAAACAGAAATTACAAACACCGGACCGACGCCGAAAATAAATGACAAATTCCAGACAACCGCCAAATATAAAAACTGACACACAACTAAGAAAAACAAAGAAAATAAAGGATACAGAGAATCTTATGTCGACCAAATTCAGCCTCCATTCGGAGGACATGATTTGGTAAGGGACATTATCACATTAACATTCAAATCCATACATAATAGACAGAAAATAAACTAAAAAGGCTAAACAAATAATTTGGAACAACCGACTATTACCGACTCGATCTTAAGAACATAAAAACAGATCGAAAACTTCCATCTCGCCATCTCTAGAGATGTCACGCCACCACCGCCACCGCCAAAGATAAGGCCACCACCACCGAGAAAACCCGAGCAAAGACCGGCAAAACAAAGAAGCCACAAAAGGAAGCAGACAACCAGATCTGCAAAGGGAATGATCCAAATCTGACAGAAACATCCGACCAACGCAAATCCATAGCAACCAAACTCCGATCAGAAAAACCGACCACATGCAAGCCCAAAAGCTTTTTCAAATAGCGCCATCGAACTGTCGGAGAACACCACCGAGCAAAAGGCGGTGGTCGGAAAGCAACGGAAAGATCGAAAAGAGCAAAAGAAAAGAGTGAAAAAGAGACAAACGAAAAAGAAAGCCTAGAAAGGAATTGAAAGGGGACGCTGGCAAATTTAGCCAAGTGTCACCGTCGCCCAAAGATCTGAAAAAGAAGGTCGACAATAAAAGGAGAGCTTTTGGTTTTTAGAGAGGGAGAGAGATTAGAATTCAAGCTTAAATTTATTTGAAAGGAGATTCCCGTTGCTAGTTCAGTCGATCATTTTATTGTTATCAACATTTGTAAATGTTTTCATAAGCGTAATTTAACTAATGTTCCATATGTTTAGAAATTAATTTTATTGAATAAAATTGAGGGCTTCTTATAATTTTGCCTTGGAAAAATCAAACGTTAGAATCGACCCTGATCACGCTTAATAGAAGACAAAGACCAAGAACTAAACAAAAAGCCAATGATATATGCATTCAATCTTTTACGAGACATCCCGTAAATCTTCACCCTCCTACTTCAACCGATGACGTGTTCTTAATAATAAGGATAAATATATATGCACTTAAATTTTACATTTACAATCAAGTTATACATCCATGAGTAGTTAATTACGATGAAACATACTAATTGGTACATTAAAGGTATTCCCACAAATATCTCTAGTTTACATCTCAGACACTATTAAATAACATATGCCTCCATTTTATAGCCAATTAATATTTTTGTTTTGAGGAACATAGTCAATTAATTTAATAATATCCATATAATATTCAAATACTACTACTTCCATCCGATAAAAGTGTACCTTTTTTGTGATGCACACAGATTATAAAAACAATTAATGTGTTGTATTTTAAACACTAATAGACATATATATCCTATTTTATAATAAATACTGCTTTTAGAATATGAAAAGTTTATACAATCATACTTGTGGATGGAGGTAGTACAAAATAAACATATTTAGGAGCGCGACAATGAATTTTCAAAGCGCTTTATCTAAGACTCACTTTAAAATACCTACGGCACCATGATTACTCTCGCATCTTATAAACGACTTCTTGCACCATCAATATTTTTATTAATTTGAACATCAAAAGATCGCACACCGACGCCCGTTTGCAGATACGAGTGTAAACCTTTGAATCGACGCTGGCTAATCTCAACGCCGGTGACACCGATTTTACAACAGAAATGCTGTTATTGGTATAAAACGCCGACCCACTAACGCTGTGGGCGAAAAACGTTAGCGATTCGACGCGCATAACGCGCACACAAAAAGTGATTTGACTGGTGTGATAAGTAAATGACAAATAATATTAAAAATGCCATCAATAGAACTCGCCTTTTCAAATATAGGGTTCCGCTGCTTCTCTATTTCTGGTGCCGTAATTAAGAGACATTATTAAAGTTGATATTTTTAGATATCGATAAATTTTACCCATATTAGAGCAGTCGTAGTAGCCAATTTTTTTATGGGCATCTAAATCCCACCTGAAAAAGGTAAAAATAAAATAAAATATTGTCATGACCCATTTGTAAAAGTGATAAAATGCAAGTTGACTCGTTCAAACGTAATGGCTTTCAAAGAGTGTTTATGTTGAGAGATTCGTCCTTCTGCTCATCTATTGTACGAGAGTAACATTGAATATTGATTGCATAAAAAAAATGCATGAAAATGGTAGTTTTTACCTAGTTACTCCATTTAAGGAGTAGTATCACGTGACATCATCCTGGTCACATATTGTAAATACTAATATGCATTCTGTGGCCAGGATGATGCCACTTGGCCAATTCCACAAATGGAGTACATAGGCAAAAACATTTAGCCACGGTGTTATAAATTCCTAAATAACGAGAGATAGTGATTGATGTGTGAGCTATCAAACCAACTGAATGGGGAAGTTATCGCCAGCACCCAAGATACGCGAATACACCCTGCACAAGCAAAATGTAAGTATTTTATTTCTAAACAGAATTCAAACTGCACGCACAAGAATCGTTTATCCGTTACTTCGATACAAATGGATATAATACACAGAAATTTCCTATCTGAATGAGGTGAAACGTTATTATTAAAAATGATATTTTTTTTAATAAAAGTTTATTTTGTGTTGGTTTCACACTATTGGCCGAGTCAATTGACGTAATCACTTCTATTTTTATTTTATTTTTTTTGTAATTTTGCAAAGGGGAGTGATAGAGTTATTATATTATATAAAAACTCGAAACAATCACAACAACAAAATTATGTTTGACGTAAAACTGATGTATATTTGAATAAGTAACTCTATCATTCCTCTTTGGAGAATTCGCATGCAAAATGATGAATACTTTTGACATAAAACTGATGTATATTTAAATGAGTAACTCTATCATTACCCTTTAAAGAATTCGCATGCAATATGAATATATGATAGTCTTCATGTATGACTTCTGCTGCGACTGTATATGTGTTTTAAGAAGAATTTTGAAAAAATAATGACGATCATTAGTCAACTAATAATATATTTATCCTTTGCAAACGAGTCAAACTCTCATTTTTCAACACTTTTAGTCCAAATCGAATTTAGGAAAAATAAAAAAGGCTTAATCTCTCAGGTACAGCATGAAATACAAGTGGTAATTATGTTTGATTGATTGCAATTATATATACGGATTAATGCCACATTCATTTTAAAATCACAGACTTTAAATAAATTCATATGAATTTATTTATTTATCGCTCAAACCTATTCTTAGTTGAGTCTTCGCACAGACCGTCCGTTGATTGTTTGTCTTCGCATGTACGTCGCACATCTAATCTGAAAGAATGCACACGGAGGAGCGCGTTGGGTAAGAATTTCCTCTAACCCCACACTCGTGACACTCCAAAGCAGTAGTCCTGTTGTATCACTCAGACTAGATTATGTAAATCCTTTAAAAATCTATTTTAGATATTTCAACAAAAATAATTCAGATTTTGAAAATTTTCTTTAATTTTAAACTTATTGAAAAGGACAAAAAGATTGTGAAAATTATCAAAAAATGACACTAACAATTATTTTACAAAAATACCCCTAAACTGATTTTTTTAAACGGACCATGTACTATATCACAATTAGTGGGAAGTTATGTTGGGAAAAAATAGTGGAAGTTGTCATCAATGCCCACGTTAGAATATATATATATATATATATATATATTATAATATCATTCGATATCATTATAATACGCTAAGACTACTATTTTGACAATCGCCATTCGACATCAGACTATTTGACACTACTATTTGATATTGTGATATTATTCGACATTACCATTTGACATTGTTATACTATGCGACACTACTATTTGACACTATCATTTGACATTGTACTATGTAACACTACTATTTGACATTGTGATACTATTTGACACTACGATTTGATATTGTTATAATATACGACACTACTATTTGACACTTCTATTTAATATCGTGATACTATTCGACACTACTATTCGACACTACTATTGAGAGATGTTTTAATTTTTATTTTTCCGGTTTAAGAAAACGTGGGCCACCCTAAAAAAAAAAAGAAGTGGGGCAGTTTTTTTTTGTGTTAGTTTTTTTATTTTTTATTTTAATAATGCAACATGGTTACAAAAACATGGGGAAAATTAAAAAAATGGCATTTTTGTCCATACATATTGACAAATGTCTTTTTTGATAAAATGCAAATGTTCCTGTCCTTTTTGATAATTTCATAATGTTTTTTTGTCATTTTTCATAATTTTCCCATTTCTTTATATATTTTTTTTTCTTTATATGTAAAATAGAGAATCTGATGTATTTCATCTTGGATAAAGATTCTATAAACTAGAAAAAACGTGTATTTAAAACTGTAATAAATAAAAAATCGTTAAAAGTATCTGATGTGAGTGCTCCTGCTACGATACAGCGATACACAAACTCTTTAACCGTTGAGTTATGTTATTGAGACATCTCACTAGTCACACCCAAATGTAATGTTATAATAGATGTTAAAGCTATTGTTGTTTTAAAAGATAATTTGACCTTAAGTTGGAATGCTGAAGTATCGAACACCGTAAACGATGATTTCTTTAAGTGCTTTGGTTATAATAGTAGTTCATTATTATCTTGGCCACTGTGCTATACGATTAATATATTTACTCATTCGGTGAGACATGGAAGTGGACAGCCTTGTTGTTAGAGTTTACCCATTTTATAATAAATGTTATGTCATGTGCTTAAATGAGAAAATACTTGTGTGGTGTCTCCACACTGATGGAGAATATAAACCACACAGTTTCATTCTGTATTTAAACTGTGTGGTTCTGATCGTTTCACCCGTCACTTCACATCAAAATTCTCTCTCTACACAAGTATTTACCGTTTAAAGGCTCCCACGTATTTATAGTATTCATTTATATCTTCCCCCTAGTAAATGTCCCTCCTACCTAAATGGGGGAAGTTTTTGTGTGGTGTCTTCACACGGTGTGGAGACACCGTGTGACACCATACAGACCACACAGTCTTATTATGTATTTAAACTGTGTGGTTCTGATCGTTTCACCCGTCACTTCACCTCAAATTCCCTCATCACACAATAACTCCCTAAATGGTGATACTTTTAATGATTGTACTATTACCATTTTGTAGAGGAATACCGTGCACATGTGATGCATCTGTCAATTACTACTAAAGAGCAAACAAAATTCATTAGTTTAGCTATATAATACTCCCTCTTTTCAAATTTATTTGATACAGTTGTCAAAATCATTTGTTTCATTTTATCTGAGGTAATTACATTTTTGATGTAACATTTATGATACTTTTCCTTGCTTTACCTTTATTTATTGCAATATGATGGATAAAAAAGAATGTCTCATTAATTATATCAAAGAATTTTTAAATATTTCATTTTAAAATCAATGCGTTAACTCACTTTCTTAATGTATTTTTGATTTTGTAACCGCCTCAAATAATTTAGAACGGCTAAGTAAAAGGAGTAGAAGCTCGCGTTGATTGAATTTGAAAGAAATGAAGACACCGACATCATTCTAGATGGTCATAAATCATTAATTTATAGTGTCAAATACTATAAAAGAACTGAAAAATTTAAAATCCACATATTATGAATAAAAGTTTCATTCATTTCATTATAAATTTTTCAATTTTTTTTAAAACAACCATATATTTTTATATATCTATCTACTCTATATAAGAAAGGAAAGAGGTGGGAGGGATGACACATGTTTTTTTTTTTTATTGGCCGATCATTTTATCGTTTCATCTACTAATCCCACTTCGCTTTTTTTTTTTTTTATTAATTTTACTGTTCACAGCATTGCAGCCCAAATTTTAAAAATGTTTTTTTTTTTTTTTTTATTGTTAGAAGTAAGGCCTGGTTAAATTGTTCATTTCGAAGGACTCAATCAGATCACCTTTTAATGTGTAAATATATGTAAGAAATGTATTTAATATTTTCAAAATATAAGCCACGACTGTCATTTTCTACACGATCTTCAGATCATGCCAAAACAATTTTGTTGACGCTATATGAAATATTATAAATTTTTCAAAATAAATTCATTTCATAAAAAACATATCTTTGTACTCGCGATATGACTATTTTCAAGATATAAATCAACGGCATGTTGTCTACACTATCTTTATATCACGCTTAAAAATATTTGGTTTGACGATTATATTTAAATATTAAATTTTTGAAATGATTTTTTTTTAAAAAAAACATATCTTTTCTTTTTTTTTTTTCTTTCTTTTCCTATCTAAATAAGAAAGGAAAGCGTAGATGCCACGCCAAGACTCCTCCCTTTTTCTCCCCGGCCTCTCCTCAGATATAAACCATCAAAAAAAATCTCTCTTCTACTCTCATTTGTTGCCTTTTGTGTTTCGGCCTTTTTTTGTTATAATGGACCGTCTGGTTTGTAAGGTCTGACATTGTAAATTTTTTTTTTTTTATTTTATAAAATGAAAATTGACCAGGATGAAATCGGATGGAATGAAATGAAAATCGATAAAACACGCGTGGTGGTGTGTAAGAGAGAAAGTGATGTTAGGTAGGTGGTGGGTGGGGTGCGTTGGGTTGGGGTGGTGGGAAGGGTATGGTATAGTAAGATGGGTGGTGGGCACGGTAGGGTAGGGAGTTGTAGGGTAGAGTATGATGGGGTGGTGGGTAGGGTAAGGTAGGGTGTGATGAGATAAAATAGTGTAATAGCGCTAACATTGGGATAGTGAATTAATATGTAGGTTGGGAGGTAGGTTAAGGTTTGTAGGTAGGTAGAGAGGTAGGGTGCGGTAGAGTGTCTTAATGTAGGTGAGCGAGTGAGGTATGAGATGTAATGCGGTGATGTATGGTAGGGTAGGATGGTATGGTTGGATGATGTGGCGTAAGTTAAGTAAAGTTTGGTAGGTTGAATAAAGACGTAATATAGGGTATTGTGGTAAGATAATGCAAGTGTAGGGCATGGTGAGGTAGGATTGGATAGGTGAGTGTTAAAAACGCTTGGGACAAGTGCGGTTGGGTGATTGATAATGTGTGTAGTAGATAAGAAAGAGTGTGTTGACTAGGGTAGAGTTATGTGGTAGGTTGTGGTATCCGGCGAGATCGACGTAAAATGTTTTATTTTTCATTGTTTCGCTTAAAATTGCGTTATGAATCGGTTCGTTACACGCTACATTTCTTCGTATTTAATATCGTCAAATAAATTAAAACTTATAAGATGCAGACTTCAAGTGCGTTCAGACTGAGTCTTGTTTTCACTAGTATATATATATATTATGAATAAAAGTTTCATTCATTTCATCATAAAATTTTCATTTTTTTAAAAACAACCAGAATACACTAAAATCATTGAGACATATATTTCGATTCACATTATGTACAAATCATCAAACCAGGCAGGGGACGGACGCAAAGATGGAGGAGGGTGCATGACCCCACTCAAATTTCTCATGTGAAATTACTAAGATACCCTCCAATAATATTAAATACTTGGGATGTATATATTTTGAACATTTTAATAAAACACTCCTTGTAAATTCTCAATTGGTATGGTGTCTAAGTATTTACCATGTGGTCAAGAGTTCGCAACCTAATTGCTACATATATTTTTTTAGGAGTTGCTTAAAAATGACATAAAAGTAAAATAATAATGATTTAGACACTATTAAATTTTAATCGATAAAAGGACAAAAACTTTGAAACCTTACCAAATTACCCCAAATTACCAATAAAAATCCTTATAAGAAGGGTAAAAATGTAAATTAATTGCGATTTATATTTTACACGACGCTTCATGTGTGTTTTATTGTGACCATAATAAAATTTCACAACTAAATTAGTCTATTAAAAACTAATTAGTCCTTATTACCAAATAATTTGTTAGTCCGTCCATAACGCCCTATTAAGTTGATAAGTAGTCCTTATCAACAAAAAAAAACCCTTATTTTTTAATCCTTTTTTTGGTTGTTTTTTTGGGGTTAATTCATAGAATTCGAAAATGAATATTCGACTAGTTAAGTAAAAATTGTTTGTATGGTTAAAAAAATAGAAATTGGACATGGTATAATATTAAGCTTACATAAAATAAAAAAAAAATCAAATGTGTGTTGTATACTTGTACCTAATTAAGAATTGGATTTGAAAATTTACGAATTACAGAGTGGCCTAAACCTCGACGCCGACAAAAATGGTCTTTACCGCGTCTAAGCTCCAGCTTGCTACACCCAGCTTTTGATCGAAGCCATTTAATTTAAGCCGCATAATGCGCTGTAATTCCTCTTTCTCCTCTCTCTGCTCACTCCATTAATGCTCATTATTCATCATCTCATCTTCCTCTCCAATCCAATCACCAATCACCAATCACCCACTTCTTCTTCTTTCAGTAAACCATTATCCCGTTTTACTCCTCAATTCGAACTTTTCATACCCAATTATTTCACTTTCATCGTTTTAGCCTAAACAATAGTACATGAATCTTCCAAACTAGTACTCTCTCACTACTATCTTCTTATGGGCCACCAGCATAATAATCATCACACCACTGCTTCCGCCGTAGATGGGGGTGTCTCTCAGCGAGTTAATAGTCCTAGATTCTCCGGTCCAATGACTCGCAGAGCCAACTCTTTCAAACGCACCACCACCAACATCGGCAACAACAATAATAATAATAATAATACTTCCTCGAATGCAGCTCAGAATAGTAGTAGTGGATGTAGTAGTGATGGTTCTTTTGGCTTACAGGGTCATTCCGAGATTAATGTTTTGAACTCTCCTAGATCCGAGAGTAATTGGAATGATGTTTCAGCAAATGGGTTTGAGTATTTTATGCAGAATAAGCTTACTCGATTTGGGGAATTGACTCGGAGAGTTCGGTTGAGGAAAATTAGTGGCTCTTCCATTGCGGAAGCAGAGGCGAAGGGGAAGAGGAGATTGGGTCAGTGGATGTTTTGGGTGTTTTTTGGGGTTTGTTTGTTTACGGGAGTCTTGAAGTTTTGTGCTAATGGTTGGTTTGGATCTGCCATGGATAGATTTGGGTCTGATCAGGTTTGCCTTATTCACTTACTATATGATGCTTGAATCCCCAATGAATTTCTTGAGCTCTTCCGGCTTTATTTATTTATGTCTAGTTATCTGATTCTCTTGGTTTAATGTATAGTGACCAGTAGCCGTTACTTAAATTTCTTGCTTACAGTTATCCTGACAATTGTCAAAGCTGCTGCAGATACCTTTGATTGCGGACATTATTGATTTTTGTTGCTGATTATGATACGCAGAACTCAGAGCTTGCCTCTCTAGATGCAAAGGATAGGAGTCGTCGTTATGCATATCAATCAGGAGACGACGATGATGATGGCAATGGGAGTGACTTAGATCGAACTCTAAAGATGGTGGCATCGGGTGTGTTTAGCAGCCATAATAGTGTAGCTGATGTGAGCATTAATCTTCTTTTGAAAAACTTATCGGTTGCTGTAATCTTTTGTTTTATCATTTACAGAATTAAGTATTTTTCAGCATTCAGGTATATGGTCCAAACCTCATAGCGAGAATCACGTTCAGTGCATTGATCTGTCAAAAAACCATAAAAGTAAGAGTTTTATCTTGTCATCTTTTCTTTCCTTGCTATCGTGTTTTGCCAGGTTTCTGAATTTATAAGCTTTAAACTAATCGGACAGGGTTGGATGAAAAGTCAAATGGTTACATTTTAATGAATGCAAATGGAGGCCTAAATCAGATGAGGTTTGGGGTATGACTTTCCTGCCCCCTTTTTTGATCCCGTTGAAGATTATACTAAGTTGATATGATGATAAACAAGTACTCTTAGAGTGCAGATTTGTGACATGGTTGCTGTTGCTAAAGTGCTTAAAGCAACCTTCGTACTTCCGTCCCTGGATCATACTTCATATTGGGCTGATGAAAGGTATTATCTGAGTTGTTATGGCATGTAGTACCCTTTTGATTAGTTTTTTTTTGTCTTAACAATCATCCTTTCTTGTTTTTTTTGCAGTGGTTTTAAAGATCTTTTTGAGTGGAAACATTTCATCGAGAAGCTAAAAGATGACATTCACATAGAAGAAGCACTACCACCCGAATATGCTGCACTTGAACCTTATAACAAGACGCTGATCTCTTGGTCGAAGGTAGCACCATATGAAACCTTTCTATTTATCTCAATAAAAAAGGACAAATCAATGACGAGCATGGTTTTATTATTGTTCTCTCCTCAGTCTCCTGTCTTAAGCATGGATCTTTTCTTTCAGGTTAGCTACTATAAGTCCGAGATTCTACCCCTGCTAAAGCAGCACAAAGTAATTTATTTTACTCACACTGATTCCCGGCTTGCCAACAATGGGATTCCAAACTCGATACAAAAGCTTAGATGCCGAGTGAACTATGTTGCACTGAAATATTCAGCTCCGATTGAAGAACTTGGGAAAGCTTTGGTGTCGAGAATGAAGCATAATGGAAGCCCTTATCTTGCTCTTCATTTAAGGTTTGTCTTGATGATCATACAATACATTTGAAGCTTATATGCCAAGTCGAAATTCCTTAGTTATTCGTGAAGTCTGGTGCATTACATATATAGTTTTTAAGCTTAAGAAATGGCCTTACTTTATCAGGCTGTTTCAACTGTATGTATCCTTTTTTTTTTGCCACAGTGCCAGTGAACTACGCGTCTCTCAAATGTCTATTTAAGTCGCACAATGCTAAGCTCCTCGAGGAGGGCCTTCTCGGTTGAATATAAAATCATGGGAATAATGAACCTCTCTTATATATGACAAGCCTGAGTAAGGAGAACATAAATTTCGCTTTTGAACAGCTAATCTAATAAAACCGCCCACGTGCCGGTGTTAGGTCCGTTGTAGGTTTTCTGCAGTGCCAGTCGATGTATCCAACTGCAGAATGTTACTACTACTGCTACTATTACTATTGAATTCCCTGCCAGTCTTAGTGCTACTGGGCAGTAGCTAAAACAAAGTTTTGATATAAGGAAGTTTTACATAGGAAATAGCAGGTTGAATGACATGCTGTTTTACCAAAAAAATTTTGTTTTAAACCTTTTATTCTCCAACCACCCTTTTCTTAGTGTGAGTACTCCATTATATTTCACAATGGTTAACAAGCTAAATCCTCTCAATCCTGTTTCTCTTATTTCTCATTAATAAAGGGGATCCATTTTTTCTTCCTAATATTCATATCTGGTGCTGCATATTCATATTTGTATTCTTATCTTCTTGCTTTGACATCATGTCATCCTGTGTGGAAAAATAAAACAATTTCAACATACGCAACAAAAAATCGAGCAAGCCTATAATAACATATTTGAAATTGCAAAAATACATTGCCCATCAGTTCTATCTCCTTTTTGTGTGTGTATGATTTGTCTCCAAACATCAAAGATCAAACAGAAAAGCTTGCAAGTCTTAAGGGCTTGGTTTAAAACTTATCTCTAAGCACTTTATGGTTGGTTAAATGCTTTCACTCATTTTGCTTGAATTTCTTGCTTGAATCCTTATGTTTGTTATAATACTTATGTTTTGTTATGTCAGATACGAAAAGGATATGCTTGCATTTACTGGCTGCAGTCATAATTTGACAGCAGATGAAGATGATGAACTTTGTAAGATGCGGTATGAGGTGGAACATTGGAAGGAAAAAGAGATTGATGGAGTAGAGAGAAGGCGGCTAGGTGGTTGCCCTCTGACACCAAGGGAGACTGCCTTGTTGCTTAAAGGGCTCGGATATCCGTCTAGTACGCAGATTTACTTGGTTGCAGGAGAGGCTTACGGAAGCGGGAGTATGGATTATCTCATAGAAAGCTTTCCAAATATATTCTCCCATTCTACCCTTTCATCTGAGGAAGAATTAAAGCCGTTAAGAAATCACCAGAACATGTTAGCCGGTTTGGATTACGTTGTCGCCCTTGAAAGCGATGTTTTTGTGTATACCTATGATGGAAATATGGCCAAGGCAGTGCAAGGCCATAGACGTTTCGAGAATTTCAAGAAGACCATCAATCCAGACAGGTTCTATATTAGCACCCCTCTTTAAGGAAGTTCTGATGCAGAGCGTCCACAATGCGGATATCCGCGGAAAACACACACGTAAAAGTACACGAACCTTTTCATGTATTCACAAAACACACGTAAGGGTTCGCGTACCTCTAAGTGTATATTCGCATTGTGGACGCCCCACATCAGAATTTCTCCTTCTTCTAGGCTTTTGTTTGTGGCAATTTAGCTCTCTCATAAGGTGATGAGCAACATCGTGGATTAAACGAACTCCAAGGCGTAATTTTGTTCTTTTTTTTGCCATCTCCTTGTGTGAATGCAGGATGAATTTTGTGAAATTGGTTGATCATCTTGATCAAGGTAAGATTTCGTGGGAGAAGTTCAGTTCAAAGGTAAAAAAGCTTCATAAAGACCGAATCGGGGCTCCTTACATGAGAGAACCAGGTGAGTTTCCAAAGCTAGAAGAGAGCTTTTACGCAAACCCACTACCTGGCTGTATTTGTGATAAAAACTCCAAAACTAGAAAGGCATGAGTCACAAATCACACAATTTTTTTTTTTTTTTTTACCATGTTTCTCTGCTCACGAGTTCATAATGAAGAGGATCTTGAGATTACCCGTCACCTTGGCCTTGAGATTACCGAGTCAAAGTGAAGCGTTTTTGATGAGAAGGTTCACAACATCTACTGGTTCTCAAAGGAGAAAAGACCTGCACTTATTCAGTGGTAGAGTTCTTTATGACCTAGGAAATTCGGATGTCACAATTAATTTATAAAAGGTATTCTGGACTGGCTGGCTAATCTTTCATTGTTAAAAAGCATTGCACAATATATGCGTTTTTAGCTAGCTCTGAATGATCGACGAGCTATTATATGTAGAGAATAGAGATTTGTATCCATTGAGGCAAAATAAGAGTGGATATGTAAAAAGATTTGTACCACTTGTGCTTATTGATGATGAGAAAAACTATTCAAAAAAAGGTCTGTTTTTTTAGCAGTTGATAGTAAGTAAGTACCAGATTTTTGTGCAAATTAGTGTTGATAGATTGCAGAGAAGTTAACAGAGCAATTATGGGCCAATTCGAACAATGATAGATATCATGATCAGATTCAATCTCGATGTATTATTAAGACGATGAAATATCTCATCTCTTGAGACATTCTTAAGTCACTTATTTGATTTATACATCGAGATTGAATCTGATCTTGATAATGATATCTATCAATGTTCGAATCTCCATCCCCTCTGACAATAAGATTTAGAATCTCCCTCAGCGTGTTATATAGAAAAATGGAGAGACAAGAGTGTTCATTTTAATTTCATCTTTTGAGTGTTCTCTAAACTCAAAAACTTTTCTATTTTCTGGAAAAATTGGAACTCGGAAACGATAACAATTAATCCTAGGTTGTAAAGACCAAATGATTGAATTTTTTGATATGAAAAGAATGGTCGTATATTTTGATAAATGGTGAATTAAACGAACAATTAAAATTAATACATGAAACATGACTATTACTAATGTAATTGTTCAGACATAAATAATTCTTATAAATATACAGGAGAAAGTGCAGAATTTCCGTGTCATTTTCACTTAGCAAAATGTATAATATCCTTTAAAAAAAAAACGTCCAAAAGGGGGGGAGGAGGGGTGTGTGTGTGGATGAAGATGATGTAAAGCTAATAAATTGAGTTTCAAAGAAGAAGCTGAGAATCTCAGCAAGTTCGATTACAATGTGAAATTATCCAAAAGTTGCTTTAGCTAGGAGAAAGGTTTGGGTATATATAGCCTAATGTTTAACACATCCAAAAGACAAAAATACCTTCCATTACATAAATAATAAAAATAGACAAAAATAACCCTCATCTTAACTACTTCTTGCAACCTCACTGCATCATCTCCATCCGCCCCAAAAATAATAAACTCGTCATCGAGTTGGATCTCTATTGTTTGAGCATCGTCAGATGGGTGATAAGGAGTCAAGTCAGCAACATTGAAAGTCTTGGAAATCAGGTAGATAGCAGGCAAATCAACTTCATAGGTCTCACAAGTACCATCAAGATCCATCGGCGGGTCAAGCCCATTTACCACATGGTGAAACAATTTCAACATCTTCTTAAATTGTCCATTGTCCCATAAAATGCTAAACCAAGATGGCAACAACACTTAGAGCAGTCATTATGAATTTCCCTTCTCCGTTGGAGTTGTACTCAACATTCCAACCCTCCCATGAAATAACTCGTCCACGAGTTATACGGAAAGTGAAATCCCAAGGCTCACAGAAAAGAAGATATACTCCCTTCCATAACTTACAAATAAGTGTTCTATGCATCACACCATGTTGGTTAACCCCATGCAACACATCAATTTCCTTCCCTTTGGCCAAATCAGGAGTACAACCCATCCCACCAAATCAGGAGTACAACCCATCCCAAAGATCCTCATCTCTCCCAACAGATGCATGCGAGTTGAATTTGCTTTATAAACGTAAACGGTCGAACATGTTACAGGCCCTTTTATAAACACATCTTCAATGCAGCAATCTCCCCCTTCCGGTGTACTCATGGCATCCTGTAAAATAGCTTTGATCCCAAATTCAATAGATACAGTTAACCCAAGAACATTTAGAAGGTATGATACAAAAATTGAATCATGCTAGCATAGGTATCCATTTCAAAACTCCTTGGTCCTCCATTCCAAATGCTATGTGAGCAGGCATAAAGAACTTCAATTGGCACAATTGCTATTGTTACCTGCTTTGAATGATCTTCTAACCACATTACTTCCCTTCCAGATCCCATTGCCATCACACAAGTAGTAATAATCTGCACCAAATTAGCTAACCCTTTCGCACCTCCGGTAGTCGACAGGACCACAACGTTATTCATCAAATGGCTAAAACCTATGCCAAATGACCAATGAACTCTAATATCAATATCCTCACCAGCAGTATAGATTGGACAAAGCGACAAACCAGCCCTACTAACAGCGGAAACACCAAAGATCATCTCCTATCGACCTCTCTTTCAAGAACACGACCCAATTTACGGAAAGTACAAAATTCAATGCAAAGAAAATAACAACCGGCTACTTCCCCCAAAGATATGAACCTAACCATTATCAATAGCATAGTTCGCTTTCCATGCTTGGTATAAACCACAACGTCACAAAACTCGGTAATTATGGTAATTGCTAGCGAGGCACAAATGCTCATGTCGCCAAAGTATGCCAAACATCACAAGACATTTCTTGACTAACAGAGTTTCGAGTTTTTCAATGATAGGCAATTCCACCCGGATCGAATGATAGAAATACATGGCTATAAAGTCCTAAATTCAATGGTTGTAGGCCATGCTGAATATTGTCAACTCTGTAGAACCCTTCATTGAAAATTCTATGAATAACATCAATTGAATTATACCGGCCCATATGTATGTCAGACAACACATTTGGAGCAAGTAAATCAACTGGAAGCAATATCATTTCAGTTACCAAATCTTTTTCTTTGGACTTCATGGTGACACAAGGTTTCTGACCATTCATACAAGTCTTTGGAGCTATGCTTTGAGGTTATGCAACAAAAAACCATACAAAGCCGCACTTTGTTTCATTTGAACTATTGTGTTTCATGTGAACATTTCCAAAGAATTAGCCCGTAGTCAACGCCCCTATAGTATCGGCTAGACATAACTTGAAAGAAATATTAAATAGACGTGAATAAACATTGACAATCAACCAAAAAATTAAGGACAAAGCAAACCGTAAACTTTGATTGCCTTTGTCCATCACCTCTCATTATGTCCATTTTTCCACATGCCACCAGGGTCAAAGTTCGTGTGTACAATCTCACTCAACATATTAAGATTAAGGCGACGATCCGTTGACCGGTATCCATAGGTTTTCCAACCATCACTCCCAACCACATAAAACAGATCATTTAGCACTCGATCAAACAATTTTTGATCCTTGCCAAAACCAACACTAGTCTGCACCCTAGATGAAACCATTTCAGGTCCCAATTGTTCATTCAATGGGTGGTCTTTTACCTTCAGTACTTCGGTATAGAACGCCTCTTTACCAGGTCCTTTAACCATCATAGAACCAGCTTCCGCACAAAGTGTTTGCTCAATTTTCTTTTTATCTTCACACTCATCAACACAATTCAAAAGTTCAAGACTATGAAATCCACCTTCTAGTCGAATGTGTACTATTGGTCTTTCAATGGCAAGCTTCAATGATTCTGATTTTTTTAAATTTACGATGTCGCTGCTTTCATAATTAATCTTAGATTCACCAAAGACTATTAAATCACCTATTCCTCGTTGTTTGTTGATGTAGGGCTCACATGATCCATCAGCCTTAGTGTGCTTCACTACTTCTTTTTCCTGCTTGTTCAATTGGTTCGGGCATTTCGTCAAACACTTGATAGGCACGACACTACTAACACTCCTTTGCTTCACCTGATTTCCAAGTGCTGTAGAAGTGAAGGACAACTCAGTTGGATAGTCATACGGACACCTTTCACCCAGCTTATTGTTGCAAACTCGGAGGGGGCATTTTGTCGAACATGTAGTGGGCCAGAAATCATTGATCAAGAGGAACTTCATCCTTGGCCATAATGTTATCTTGGATTCACCTCCCATGACTCTCTGGTGCTGCAATTGCTCCCACCACTGTTCAACTTCACCTTCCAAAGCATAATAAGCCAGTTTGCACTTCAATTTTTCTGGTGGTTGAAATTCTTCGAAAAAACGTTCAACCATGTCAATCCATTCAAGGAGGTCTTTCTTGCTTGCAAAAACAAGAGAATAGGAACTTTGGACCTCACCCAATGCCTGCTTTCTAAGGTCAGTACTTCCATTCATTATGACCTTCACAAACCCAAGCCGGAGGTCGGCGAGGCAAATCTCGCTCAACTCGGTGGGTGTTTTGCTTCAGATGGTATCTCCCTCCATCTAAACCTCGATTCAATTCCGATGTAAATGAATCGAACTTTCGATGAAGCCTTGACGGTATATCCCAAGGATCTTTGAATCCCGAACAACGCCGCGAATCCGGCTTCCTTTAGCATCCATGCTAGTCATCTCGCTTGTGAAGGAAAACTTCAACTTGGCTCCGATTGTAAAGCTAAGAAATTGAGTTTCAAAGAAGAAGCTGAGAATCTAAGCAAGTTCGATTACAATGTGAAATTATCCAAAAGTTGCTTTAGCTAGGAGAAAGGTTTGGGTATATATAGCCTAATGTAACACATCCAAAAGACAAAAATACCCTCATTACATAAATAAATAAAATAGACAAAAATAACCTCATCTTAACTACTTCTTGCATCCTCACTGCATCGTAAAATTACACGAAGAAGAAGAATAATCTTTGACACAAGTACCATTCCCTTTGGATGCTCCACAAATGAAGCGAAACACACGGTACGTCCCTAACAAAGTCCATTGAGTAAGAAACCACAAATTCATCAGTATTATCAGCTAAGTATAAATATGGGGAAAATGTTAAAAAGGACAATTTAGGTGTAGTATTAGGGATTTAGTCCAGTGACATTATATTTATGTCATTAAGGACAAATTATGTTGTCCCCGACCATTATACCCGATTTTATTTTTTTTTAACAATTACAACATTGCAAGAATTGTCCCTATTATCTGCGATTAAATCAATCGCTTTTCCCATTTTTTCTTACCAAATTCAAGCTTTTTGCGAATTTAAATCACCTTATTCTTCTACATCGTTACTGCATCAATAATTTGAGTTCATCAACTTAGTTTTGTTCTTCCATTCTTGTCTTTGTTGGTTTGTCCTGTTTCTTCTTCTTCTTCTTCTTCTTCTTCTTCTTCCACTTCCTCTCTTGTCGCCGCCGGTGGGTCCACGACCACGGCTACAAGGCAAAGAACATCAGTCCAACCATAATCGCTGGGAACGAGGTAAGTCAAGGCATCGATTTTCTTGAACGGGACCGGCATCCGAACGGATTTACGAAATTTTTCCGGTGAATGGATGGTGTTCGATTTTGTTGCGCCCTCTTTGCATTTCTCCCCATTTTATTTCGAGTATAGATTGAATGTGAAGAGATTTCTTCAATTTTGGGGAGGCACCGAACTTATGGGGAGAGAAGCAGCGATTCCAATTTGAGACACCGGAAGCGTTTGGGATAAGACTGGAGAGGTTGCAGGTGCAACGGAAGGGGAATTGGAAGAAAACATGATCTTTTTTTTAAAGAAAGGGTATAATGGTCCAAATGATATAAATATTTGTCCTTAATGGCATAAAATTGAATGTCACTGGATTAAATATGTATTTTGATAGAAAATTTGTCCTTTTTAACATTTTCCCCTATAAATATATACCTTTTTTTTCCCAGAGAGAGATTTACCAGCAGTTAATTAACTTAATTAGAAACACAATCAAACAAACACCCGCTAGCAAATAGCAATCATAAAATAAAATAAAAATATAATGGCTTATTCCATGATCTGCATGTATTTGCAGCTTGGCATATATTTATGGTCGACGTGGTTGATAGCAGGAGCAGGAGCGGACAAAATAGACATGGGAGTGGTGTTAGGAATGGAAAGCAACCAGTTGCCTCGTCCGGCGGAAATCGTAAGCCTATACAAGAAATACAACATTGATAAAATAAGACTGCTAGCACCTGATTCATACATACTTGATGCATTATGAGACAGCGACATTGATGTCACCGTAAGCGTCCCAAATGAAGAAATTAAATTGTTATGTGGCGATCAAGGTCTTGCCGAATTATGGTTTCAGAACAATCTTGCTCCTTATATCCCTTCTGTCAACATTGCTTACATTTCTGTCGGAAACGACGCCATCCCAGGTCATCACGTTACATCAACATATCCTCTTTGTTTGTATACATGCGTGCGTGCATATATGAGATGGGTTAAGCGTTTTCTAGCCAATGAGGCATTGCTGAGGCCTCATACCCGAAGGTCCTGAGTTCGAGCCTCAATAGGGAAAAAAAATGCCTGGTTTAGAATGTATTATGACACATGTTATGAGATGGGTTAAGCGTTTTCTAGCCAATGAGGCGTTGCTGAGGCCTCAGACCCGAAGGTCCTGGGTTCGAAAAAAATGTCTGGTTTAGAATGTATTATGACATATGTTGTTACTCTGATCTAATTGCAGGCCCATATGCTGTAAACATTACAAGCGCGATGCAGTATTTAAGGCTGGTCCTACGTGGCCATGGTCTGAATGCAATAACAGTGACAACCATAGTTTCTACAAGAGTGTTAGAAAACATGTACCCACCCTCTCATGCCACTTTTACGGACGAGTCAAGGAAAACAATGGTGGATGTTCTCAACTTCCTAACAGGGAAACATGCATCACCTATATTGATGATTAACGTCTACCCGTTTTACAATTACTCTGCAGATCCGGACCATATTGGACTCGACTTTGCCCAATCTACTGCAAGTCAACCCAAGTTTGTCGACAAGAACAATTTGACTTATTACAGCTTGTTTGATTCTATGGTTGATGCGTTTTTCTGGTCGATGGAGAAAGTGAACGTGTACGATGTGGTGGTGGGGGTGGCGGAGTCAGGTTGGCCTTTTTGCGGCGATGATGAGGTGACCACACCGATGCTAGCTGCTGCTTATAATAAAAAGTATATGGAGCGTATTTTGAGTCATGTGGGTACACCCAAACGCCCTGGACTCTACATTGAAGGGTTTATTTATTGTATGTTTCTTGAAAACTTGAAACCTAATGGTGAAGCCCAATGCTTTGGGATCTTTGATCCTTTAACTTTGAATCCTGAATATGATCTCTTCCCGGTTAACCCGAGTCCACAAATCAAAATCACTCCTGTTGAGTTTTAGTTCCAAGCTCTCGGGTGTACCCTCTGTTGCGAACAAATGTCCCTTCATAATCACTCCCCCCATTTTTTCCTCCATCTCTTTGTTTGTGAATTGGCGCGTTTTTTCCCAATTATTTCACTGAATAAATCGCCACAACTGTAACTATAGAATATGTCATTATTTTGAATAATGCGATTCTTAAAGGCGACACAACTGATCTACCACGACACCACATTTCAGGTTAGGTTCGACTTTGCAGAGGTGAACATGGGCATTCGACCACCGCAAAGTCGAATGTTGTAGTTTCGACTTTTGTATGTCGAATGTCATCGCACACGAAAAGTGGATCAGCTGTGATACCTTTAAAACCGCCCTGCAAAATTGTTCCTTAGGAGGAATCCAACATGTTCCTAAACAATAATAATATCAATACTAATTAAAGAGAAAGAAAGACAAATTTGCCAATGTAGACAATCGAAAACACATAAAGAATAACAAGTAGCAAAATACTAGAAATCTTTTGCCCCTTAAGTTACTGGGATTGTTACATAAATCATATTCAGACTATCCATTGGGTGGGGTATTTTAACGTACAACAGTTTACCAAACTGGAGAATATATTTAACTAGTATTACTCTCTCCCATACAATAATCGTGTGAAGGGATGAATTGGTTATATCACCCCACTTAATACAATCATTGATATAATAGTTATACCATAACATTTCTTATAAACGAGAAGTGGTGGTTTTTAAGAAAGGATAATCTGTATATCCTACAACAGGATCATGAGTATAAAAGGTAGCCCTGTTATACCTTTTATTCAAAGTAGCATTTAGCTTGAGGCGTAAAACTAAGTCCGGATTGGAGATGAAGAGTCTTCCATATGAAACCAAATCAGCATCCCCACTCGCCACTGCTTCAACCCCGAGCTCTCTGTTGAATCCGCCACTTGACATGAATGTTCCTTGATAAGCTTTTCTCCATGTTCTAATCAATCGAGCTTCTCTTCTTCGCTTCCTTGTTTGCCTGATTCGGTTTGTCCACGTGCCACGTATCTTGGTTGAGTCACGTGTAAATACGTTAGCTTGCAGTTTAAGTCTTTTTGGAGCTTGTTGAGGCTCTCAATCACTGCTAGACCTAGGCTAAGTGGGTCTGAGTCCATGGCATCAAGATGATCAATGGCTGGTGATATTCTTATAGCCACACGATCTGCACCGATTGCCTCAACTACGGATCGAACAACCTGCATTAAGAATTTGCACCGGTTTTCAACTGAACCTCCGTATTCATCGCTTTCTGTCATTGATACCGCTCTTTCAAGAATTGGTCAATCAGGTAACCATGAGCGCCATGGATCTCGATGCCATCAAAACCAGCTTCAATTGCATTTAAGGCTGCCTGGCGGTAATCCTCCACCGCTTCAACTATCTCATGTACTTCCATAGACCGTGGTTTTGGGTAAATTGCATACGTACCATCTGGCATTAGTATCTTAAACCTCTTTGATATAGGCTTGTCCGTAGATGATAGAGGAGCTCTTCCACCAGGTTGATAAACTGACCAAATAAACAAAGAAACATAAGGTTAAGGCTATACACAATGTTTAATCAGGTTGGTATAAACCGAAAGAACATATTTGAATTGATCAGATAGCAGTACATAGTGACTCAGCATATATCATGCAAAATTATATCTAATTCTGCTTATACTTTATGGCATCTAGATCATGAAGGCAGCATGACAATATATGTACAAATAAACACATTAGAACGATATCATGTCCTCCATCAAGAACAACTTCACTAATAAGGGCCAAAATAGTATTGGAATTCGGATCCTCTACACTGCATCCATGCTATACGAAGATCTGACCGCAGAACCTTTTTTTAGTGAAGTTTAAAACAACGTCATTTTGGTGATAAATGTACCAAAACATTGCATCATAGCGCACCCTTAGAGCACGGATGCATTGTAGGGGTCCGAACTCCTAGTATTGTAGCCTTCCAATCCAAGATATCCTCTGATTACGAGTGCCTAAAAGTAAAGATTGTACCTTCGTGAGATGCACGACCAACGTGCCATAATTGACAAAAGATAACAGCACCCTTGGCGTGTACATCATCAACTATTTTCTTCCAAGCCTCAACTTGTTCCTTTGTGAAAATCCCAGGAACATGAGGAAAACTGAATCCACATCCAAACATCATATTAACCATATGTCAAAATCTCACAAAGGCAGAAACGAGCCGATCCAAAATCAGCTCATATTTTCTTTAAGGCAAATTACTTTATTCACCCTCCCACCCATTGCATCATTTTGATATACTGTAGCACAATCTAATAGTTTCACATCCAAATCCTCCACATTCAATTCAATCAATTTCTGGTACTTTTGTCAGATTAAGCTAATTTAACAAGAGTTGGTGCATCTATATACTGATCTAAAGACTATTATTGTGCTTCCATATCTGAACTTCCATTTTAATACATCTACATGACCAACTGAGTGAATCAAGTTTCTTAAAACGTTGTAGAAACTTAAGTGGTCCAGAGAGAATTAGCAAAGCACAATTACTAACATACTAATTACCCAGCTGAAGTAGGAGAGATCATGGTGCCTTCAGTAATGAGGAGCCCACCATCAGTTGCTCTTTGGGCATAATACTCCCCTAGTGCTGGCTGAGGTATGCTATTTATAGCCCTGCATCTTGTCATAGGTGCCAAAACCACCCTGCCAACAAATTGATTGCCCAACAAAAAAAGAATTGAGCTCAAGCACTTGGAAATCTTGAAAAATTAGGAATAAAGAATCAGAACCCAGATTAAGCGTTCACTTCGTAATATCATGAAAGTAAGTACAGACTGCAGGATGGAGAAAAGGAAAGTTGCAGAAACTGAGCAAATTACAGACCTGTGAGAAAGATTGAACCTTCCCATCTTGTAGGGAGAGAAGAGAGATGGGTTTTGTTGACTGGATCTTGTTTCAGCCATTACAAATCGGAATGAAAAATTAATTCTGGAGAGGAATAAGATGATCAGCTGATGATGTAGAGCTGTGATGATTTGTAATAAAACTTTCCTAAATCGTCGGCCCCTAAATACTTGCTTTTTTTTCGATTAAGCTAAATAATTGTTGAATGGCGTAGTAGATTATTTAGAGGAAAAGGTGAAAGAAGCACGATTATCATATGAATAGGAAGGATTTTACGATTGGTCCACTGATTTGGTGCTACTTTGTAAGAATGTTTGTTAATGGAATCATTGGAGTCGTTGACTGCATTTCTAACGTTGTTTCCATGTTCTTTCTAGGTTGGACGGTGGGAATCCCTTCCTACCGTAACGTGAGAAAGTTATTGTGTGGTGAGAGAATTTGAAGTGAAGTGACGGGTGAAACGATCATAACAACACAGTTTTAATACAGAATAAATGTTTGTGGTGTGTGGTGTGCCATACGGTGTCTCCGCACCGTGTGGAGACACCACACAATAATCTCCCCGTAACGCGGGCATGGGCGGCTCTACATAGAGTATTGCAGGTGCAGTCGCTTAAAATAAAAATATTATGTTTAAATATTAGAGATCTTTGTTTATAAACACATATATATGTGGAATTGATCCTCTAATTTTTATATGTTGATCCCCTATTTTTATCTATTGCCTTATAATTACATGTATGAAATTGAATATCCAAATATATGTGTAACGCATGTACAAAAATATAGTGACACACACGCAAAGAATCGTCATTCTCAATCATTTTGTAGATTTATCTTGTCATTCCTGACTTCGATCCCAATTCTAACCCCCAAGTCAAAATCTCTGCAGCCGCCGGTATTCATTCCTCACGACATATTCTTGAGGAAGGAACTTGTGCAATGTGTGTTAGACTGATAGTTATACTGAATCTATTCTGCATGCGATCAGAGATCGGGGAAAAGTTGTGATCCATCGGTCCCACCGGAATGAATATAACTTGATTAATGAGATCCCTCATTGACTCGATAGATGCCTCAATGTTAATATGATCGAACATGACAATATTGAGTTTTCAAGGTTCAATTTCCGGGAAACAATATCGGGTGTTTGGTATTAGTGTAACGAGGAATTCCATTTTAATGGCATGCAACGACCCCCAATAATGGTCTTCATCTCAAATACGATTCTTGATAACTCGGAAACTTAAATTAGTTTGGTCCTAGTTTCTCTATATATGATTTTACTTTCAGTCAATTTTGTACCTCTTGTTGTACAATTTTTAGTTCAATAAAATGTTTGGTTTATATTAAGCCAAAAAAAAAAAAAAAAAAAAAAATCTGATTTATACCAAAAGAAAAAGAAGAAAGAAAGAAAGAAATTCAAGACCATAGTCTAAAGTTATATGCAAGACTCTTTCTTCAAAGAAGCGACATCCAAGTATGCTAGGGACAAGTGATGTAGGCTAAAGTTATGCATCACCCACTTTCAAAGTTCAAAGCCTTTTTTCTAGAATCCCTCAAAGGACCAATGACCCTATAAGATAGTCATCTGAGGCAACAAATTAATTCATGCAAAGTCTGGCATGTCTTCACCATCAACCTCTTTATGAGGTTGCGGTCCATCCTCATAACCACGATGCTTCACTAAACTATCTCGAACCACTGTCCGACCAGGGGCGGATCCAGCTTACCTGGGGGGTCACGTGACCCCACTCAATTTTTTAAAAAAAAAATAATTTTTTTTTAGTATTAAAACTATATAGTTTTGTTGATAAAAATGTCATTTTATCGATAAAATTGATGTTTTGAAACGGTGACGACCACCTGGAATTTTTAGATAAAGGATGTAGTTTTAGACTGGATAATTACTTACTAAAATATATTCCCTGATCCGCCAGTGTGTCCGACAATCCAAGGATCGATAAAAACTCTATTAAACACGTTCTTTAAATCCTATCTTCTTGCAACAATCAAGGGAACTGTACCACAATCTGTCGTGGGAGCAAATAGTTGGGAACTCTTCGCATTTAGCTTACGGTCCAAACTAAATCGCCACAACGGTTGCATAGCCAATAAAATTTTAGAATTTATTGGTGGAACCCCTTTGTAGAAAAAAAATCACGTTTTCAAAAATTATTATTGGCCAAAAAATATGACATGATGGTCCATTTATTTGATTTTAGATCACCATACAACGATTTGGAAATGCATGATTTCAACTTCAAAGTGAAATAATAATATATCGAGTTAGTTGGGTGAAGATGTATTAAGAATATTTTATGGATCAAATTGGATTACATGTATATTTTAATGTAACGTTTTTTTGTCTCAGGGTGAACAGCGCGAATTATACATTGCCTCCGTCCTTGCCACCATAATTTTCTTTTTCCGCTTGTCATTCGTATTTGCTACTTGTACTTTACATCTTCTTATAATGTACTTTATCCGTCACAAAATGTAAGTATTTCATATAGATTGAGAAAAGTTTTTAAATGTATGTAATGTTTGACTAAAATGCTTAATAAAACATTTGACTGTTATAATTGAACTGTTGTAAATTAAATATAAATGCTTGAATGAATATAAATTACAGGTAAGACGATGAAAAATATTAATATATGATTTTTTTAGATATTATGAATGATTTATATTTTAGAACGGATGAAGTAAATTTTTCTTTAATTTATCATTCAAATTATTACTTGATTCCATTAAACCGTAATTGTTAATTTTTATTTATTTCCATTCATCCATCATACGTGTTTGACACATGCATCATACATCCCTTTAATGTACCATTATTTGAACAATAACCGAACTAAATGTAGATTTTTTTTTTTTAACTTCCATTTATCGTCCGTGTTTTCTAGTTGTACTACTAGTGGAAATGCTCACACCGTGTAAGGCATGGCGTGCCCGTTAAAGGTGTAAACATAGAAGTAGAGGATATTTTTACATTCATAGAAATTATACAGTCATGGATTGTATTAATACAAACCCTTTTGGTTCAAAACATACATCAGTTTAGTTACCATAAATTACAAAAGATAGTGGAATACAATCATTGCAAGCATCTATAGTTGTGTATATTACTACACCATCAAACTTTATCCATGATAAAAGATAATTGTGGTAATATACTAACTTTAAAAAGCATATACTACAACCATGACTGCATTTTAATACATAAACATACACCAATTCTTAATCATTGGATAATTGAATATTTATTAATAAAATAATAAAGGAATTCCATTTTAAATAGGTATTACGTGTACATCTATAGAGGTCTGGTCTTTAACAACATATCTATTGAATCATATACGTTTTATTTTTTACAACAATATTATACTCGAAATCATATATTTATTACGCTATGGTTTAGGATCATTATTCTACTCGAATGTAATAAATACGATTTGGAGTATACTTATGAGTACAAATTTAATAAATATGATTTCGAGTATAACAAGTAATAGTATGACTCATAAAAGTAAACAACAGTATCACAATAGACACCAAAAACATATATATTCATGTAAAGCTTTGCATTTTACCTATATATATTGCTAGAGTTACTCTATTTAACAAAGTTAAAAAAAATCACGTGGGCCGAAATATTTTTCTATAGGTAGAATGCAAAGTATTACATTTTTTAACGGGATCCATAAACTAAGTGGAATGTAAAGTCTTACAAATTTTAACGGGATCCATAAACTCATTTAAGTAAATGTGGATCCACCAATATATAGATATCTACATCTTATATATATTGCTATAGGTATCTAAAGTTACTCTATTTAATAAATATGATTTCAAGTGGAACAAGTATATGACTCATAAAAAAACAACAGTATCACAATAGACACCAAAAACATAAATATTCATGTAAAGTTTTGCATTTTACTTATATATATATCACTAGAGTTACTCTACTTAACAAAGTAAAAAAATCACATGGATCAAGTATTTTTCTATAAGAAAAATCAGTATTACATTTTTAATGGAATCCATAAACTAAGTAGAATGTAAAGTATTAAATTTTTTAAAGGATCCATAAACTCATTTAAGTAAATGTAGATCTACCAATATATATGTATCTACATTATATATATATATATATATATATATATATATATATATATATATATATATCTTATTATATATTTTCAAGGAAAAAACTGTCAATTGACCCAATTTAGCCTATTGACCCGCTCCGCAACCCGTTTAGTAAATAAAAGAAAACAGAAAATAATCCCCACGATTGCCAACACAATCCCACGATTTGGTTATCCCCACGTTTCGCCTCCTCCCATCGTTCTGAAAAACTTCCCCAACCAATTCTATAGAAAAAATTATCACATCTCAACCTCCTCATCAACAATCTCAAACCTTTTTTAAATGTATCTCATCTCTTTTGAAATTCTTATCTACACAGAGGTGGCAAACCATAGAATTCGTTTCTACAACTTTGAATTTCCGATTCAAACAATGGTTGCAGATTCTCAGAATACACAAGCTTACAATTGCATTTCTCAAAATCCAATCCAGGTCTTGAAACGATTTCTTTGATTTTCATTGTTTTTTTTTTTTTTTTTTTTTTTTTTTTTTTTTTTTGTATTAGGGTTGCAGATTCTTGAATAAATGCCCTTAAATTTGATGTTCTTGACATCCAGTCTCGGTTTTGATTGGGTTTTGTTTGGATTCCGTGATACGATCTTACTTTTGCTTCCTCAAAATCCAATCCAGGTTTTGAATTTCATTCATTTTAATTCGATTTTTTTACTTTTCAGTCGCACTGCACATTGGCACCGCACCTTAGTAAGTTGCTTTTCTACAATGAAATTTAATTTTAGTAACTTGCCCCTTTTTTTATATAAAAAACTTGACCTTTTTGTGGATCTCAGTTCAGTTGACATTGAGGCACATTCTCATTTGGTAGCCTTCAATGCTTTGGGTTCATATGTGCGAAGTGTCGGGAATGGAATGGTTGCAATTTACGCTTACAATATTTTATCTTTTTACATTACAGGTGTCTCAAAATCACTACGTATTCAAGAGCCGGTTGCAAGAGTTTTCTCGAAAGTGGGACTTCCTACACCTACTTATGAGACGATGAAAGAAGGGCCTTCACATGAACCCACTTTCAAGTCAACAATAATTTTTAACGATGTTAGATACGATTCTCTTCCTGGATTTTTCAATCGCAAGCAAATGAACGGTCACCACCAAAATTGCTTTATTGGCACTCTCTCGTTCTGGGAATGCAAAGCAGCCTTTCATTTCTCAACCAACGGTATTAGTTCTATGATCTGCCTTCACTTTTTATTGTCTTTCTTCTGTTTTCGGGGTTGGAATTTGTATGTATTACGGCTTATTTGGTGTTATCTTTTAATTTCTGACAATCTCATACACCACCACAAGCTTGAAGAATTTGTGATTGTTTTGTCAAGCTACATTGCTTTTACGAATAAAGAGAAATTCATGAAAACTTTTCTCGATAGGATATAATCAGAATCGATGAGTTCCAACTTCGGTTGTGGCAAAACAATAATCTCACCACCGATGTCAACGACGTATGAGCCTGGAGTTCAGAGTGATTCCTCGCCGTATCAAAGTTTCAGTTGCTACTGCTATTATTGATTTACTCTTCAAATTGATGATTGTTTTCTGACTTGATTTGCTTTTGTTCTTGGACAACCTCTCCCAATCGAGTTCAAAAATAAAAATAAAAATGACTCCATAATTCAATTGGATTTTCTCTATTACTTAAACAAAGATGATTATACTTTCTCGATACATATGCTTTTATTTTTTATTTTTATGTTAAATCTCTAGTGAATCAAATGGACCTTCACAAATGGATGATAAGTACAAGACAATATCTAGAATTGCACAATTCATCAAGCAAATGCATCAGACAAGTCCTCACCAACCGAAAAAGAGCTAATTACAAAGACGCTTATTTGGCATAGCCAAAGCCGTAAGGAAGCATGGGCTCTTATTGGTTCACATGGCCAAGAAATGCCATTGTTCATTTCCATTCTTAGAATGGAACTCTTCTAGCCAAATTAAATGTTGCAGCCACTTTAACCGTGCTTTGTAGGGATGAAGATTTGCGGATGAAAGTGCTCCTTGGCGGTTGTATCCCACCTTTACTTTCCATGTTAACATCACGACCCATTGAAGCAAGGAGGGCAGCTGCAGAAGCTATATACGCCGTGTCCTCTGGTGGACTTTCACAGGACCATGTTGGCATGAAAATATTCGTCACAGAAGGGGTAGTACCCACGTTGTGGGACCAGCTAAATCCAACGTCCAAACAGGACATCGTAGTGCAAGGATTTGTAACAAGGACTTTGAGAAATATTTGTGGCGATAAAGATGGATACTAGACTGCCACACTAAGTCTTCTCATTGAAATCTATGTCTTCTTCAAACTCAAGGTACTCCCCGCTTTGTTTACTTTTGAGGTAATCAACCATTGCTTTATTGAATTCCGCACGCTTCTCCGTAGTTATATGTAATAGTTCACTTTGTATGGGTGTTTGTTGCATCAAGTGGGTCATCAAATAAATCTATGCATGGCTGATATGATGATTTGGCATGGGAAGAAATGATCGCGGCAGTCACAGTTTTAGCATGATATGCTCCCTTTCAACTTTTTGTTTCAGTTGATGTGTTGTTACAACGATGAAGGATCAAACCTTAGTTAGGATAGAATCTTTTAGGAGGATGTAATTTTTATTTTTGTAAACGATCACATTCTTTATTGCATACATGATCTTTCGTATCAATGTGGTGTGGTTCATACTGGTTATTGCATACATGATCTTTTATATTTCATCAGAAATATTTCATTCATCCCATCTTTTTTTTGGTTATTTTTGTTTCATTACATACTTATTCAATTATAACTTCATCTACAAATTCCTACATACACATATCTCATCAGAAATATTTCATTCATATCATTTTTTTTTCACTTAAATAATTTTTAAATTACTACAGATCTACAAATTTCTACATACACATATCGACTTTTTAAATATAACGTTATAAACAAGATCGCAGCGGGCTTCCTACTTAGTTATTATATATTTTCAAGAAAAACCGCCAATCGATCCTGATCGGCCAATCGACCCGACTCCAAACCCGTTTTTTCCCAAGGAAAACAGACGCATTATCCCTCATATGGCCTGACATCTCTCCTTCCCGTTCTATCCCACGATCAGCAACCAAAAACCTCCCCACTCTCTGCTCCTTAAAACTCCTCCACACCCCATGATCTGTATAACCGAAACACTTTTTCGATTTTCCTACGTATTTCTTTCCATTTCTCCACACCAAATTTCAAACGGCATGCTAACCAGCTATGCTGTTTTTTTTCTCTATCAGTTTTCATTTCTCCAATTGTGCTGATCAACAATCACAACAAATGGATCAAGAGAAATACAGCATCGATGGGGCTTAGGTAAGAGTGGATTTCGATTGCACCTTGGATGAATTTCAATTTTCGTATGTTTCACATGATAATCAAAGCCTTTTTCCCTTCATCGTTGGACCAATTTTGATGCTAACAGGTAGATGATCCGGGCTGATAGAAATCATGATTGCCGGTCGATAAACACGGCTGGTGAATTTATCCCGGCATAAGGATGCAATAAGAACTCAGGTAAGAATTGCAACTTCAATCTAAATTTACTGATTTTACTTTTTATTTTAGAAATTTAACCTTTTGCACGATGCAAAATCGAGAATAATTGCAAAATTCAAGTCTTCTTCTAATTTAAGATCTTGCAATGTCATTCTCAGATTAAGTTTGGAGTCTTATGGGCTTCTAAGTTGCGATTTCAAGCCAATCGGGTCATTTAGGATTGTTACTTGGTTTGGAGTGGAGGCAGCTATAAGAGAGTTACAGTTGGCAAGGGCAAGAACTGTAGTAGTTTTAATTTTATTTTTATCATAAAGGAACCAATAGCAGTGACATCACAAAAGCATGATCCAGCTTCGAAGTATAAATTTTAATCGAAGGCTACATTTTTCCCTCAATAAAGCAGTTTCTTCCAGAATTGCGATTTCATAAGTATGCGGTGATAATTTTCCGAATATAATTTATGCTTGAAGAATTTTTGTGATCTTTTAATATGTTTGTATCCACAGAAGTACATTGGCACGGTATCAAATGAACTTTATTTTGGTGTTTGCTCAGGTTGTAGTGAATAACTTGGAGGATGAGCATGAGTCGGTAGATATGGCAACATCAACATCCTACATTTTTATAAGGATCATGTTACCTTATCAATTGCCCCTAGGTAAGTGTTTCTTTACTACTGGCAATCTATTTTCATGAAGGTCGTATTGTTTATTACATGGAATTTGATGATTAAATGTTGCAGCTTATGTCTCCTTAGTTTAGGTTTTCTGTCCATTTAGGAAAAATGTTGCTGAAGCTGAAACTCAAAAATTAAAGTAAAGTTTACCTCTAAACATGTTACTAAGTTGTATCTAATCTCTACTCTATATGTCTGCAACTTTTATGAAAAGGTTGAGACTTTTTCCCTTCATATATTTGTACAGAAGCAGATATAACTTTCTGTATCTTATTTTCAATTTATTTTTTTAATGCCTGGATTATTAATGCTTCCAAACATCATTTTAGTTTCATTCAAATTTATCTTTGTATACATTCATGGTCCTTATCTCAAGTTGTGATAAATAAGATGACACGGCCTCTCACAAGCACATATATAGGCAAATACATTGAGTCATGAGAAGGTTTGACAAAATGTTGTAATGATTGAGCTTCACTATAAATTTGTAATTGTTAGCCGTGATATACACCAGGCATCATTGCATCAAGAACATCACTCTTTTTTACCGGTACTATTACATATTAGATATGAATGTATCACGTAAAATGAATTTCCGTTTTCTCTCAGGTTGTGCAATTCCTTTCAGTATCATCGAATTTCAGCTTATTTTGACATGTTCAACCCGGACAAAAATTTGTTGGAGATGATTTTGGTAGCTATGGAATGGATACATAGATGCTATGTGCATGCATTCTTGGATTCTTGGAGAATGCACAATCATAGGTCTTCATTTTTTTAGCAGGTTCACATTGAAATGTTTGGCACTGGAGTCTCAAAGCGAGCACACTTTCTGCTTTGTGCTTTGGGTTAAAATATTTGCTTTCATCTTAATATTTACGATGTTTATCATAGCAAACATTGGAATTGCTTTATTCATTGTCTTAGCTAGCAACAATCATACAATCCCAAACTATTTGGGGATACATAATCTTCGTTTCCATTTTAGACATTAAAGAAGTTTGTTGTCTAATGATACTTCTTCTATGTTCATATAATTTGGAGAGTACCCTTATGTCTCTTATGTTCATTAATACTGTGTCATGCTTCGTGTCATGCCTTTCGTTTTCGGAGATATTTGTTTTCATATTTACCAGTATTGGTGTGCTTATTCCTTTTCTTTTCCCCTACTGTATTTGTTTGCTTATTTTCGTTATATGTTGATTTTCAGCATGCGTCTTTTCTTTGCAAAGTGGAAACATAAATGTTTCGCTATTTGGTTCTCTTTTGCGTTTCCTCGGCAATATTGGTGTTGACAACCCAAAGAGGTAAACAACCCTTTCTATTAATTACAATGCAGTAAATTTGTAAAGGTTAGTCAATTCCATTGTTTTTTTCCCAACAAAATTTTTGTTCTAACACTGATTAATCAGTAAAATTCTGCATTCTTCTACATTTTTGCGACTATGCATGCTCTCCGGACCAAATATCTTTCTATCCTTAACTATTGCATTCGTTTGTTTGTGGCTCTGCAACGGTGTCTCCTACTACCACGACAAATTCGCCATTTTTATTTGTTGTTCTTACAGTTGACACAAACAAGTATATAATCCGTCTTTACCTTCTCTCAGGCAATAGTTATATTTTTGTTCTTTGTTATTCCATGTACTATGTAATGGAGTCAAATTCTAATTCAGAGTAGTGTGCAGGATCCAAGATTCTTCTTCCAAAGCTCAACACTTTCTCTATAAAAGAAAAATCTCAGAATATCATTCAAGAGCAGAGTGTTTACCATCTGGTTTTTGTATTTTCTTTTCTTTTTATATATAATTCCTTACTTAATACTTTACGATTATGTGAAGACTAGAGTGTTTACCGTCATGGTTTGAAATAAATGTTTTTAATTGTCCTTAATCTGTGATTAGTTCTTATGCAGACCCTATCATCACAGACTTTTATATGGCTAAAGACTTGATTGAACAATTCATTGAATCATGATATTTAATTGTTTCATGCTATTTTTTTTATTTTTCTTAGGTGTTTTTGCTTCACTACACCTAACTTTTGTATGCTACTGTTGTAGGATAATTGTGCAATCGTTGAACTAGAAAAATCTCAAACCATCACAGTCTAGAGAGAAAAATCAAAGCATGATTTTTCGGATAATAGAAGAGCAACTTTGACAAAGTTGGGGAGGTTGTGTGGCAGGGAAGATATGTTATTTTCAACATCGAAGGGTTTGGTCATCGTTTTACATTTGCACAACACATTTTCATCTTAACGTACTTGAGTTGTTACTATTTTTTATATTTTGTTTCCAATATCAATATACGTTGATTCAGATATACATTTGCTTTCTTTTCCCCTTTATTGTTTTGGTATCATCAATTTTCTTGACATTTAGATGAAAAAATAACTTTCATCATTATTATGTTTTATGTTCAGTTTCATCGTTTTTCTTGAAGTTTTGATGAAAAAAAACTTCAGTGACTCACATGTTTTATGTAACAACTTCTATTACACGGTCATTTCATTCTTTATCTTAGTAAACATGTGTTACTTCTTTGGTAATTTTATGACATTTCCATATTTAATTATCTCCATGATAAGACGGCTTCTTCTACTACTATATATATATATTTTAGAGTAAATAACCGTCGATTTCCCGTTTTTCCAATCGACCGACCCAAACCCGAATTTTCCATACACCTGCTCAAAAAAAAAAAAAAAAAAAAATAATCACACTCTCCACGTTCCCCCACTTTCCACATAAACCTCCTCCCCCACGTCTCCATCCTAGACAGGGAATCAAAACCCATTTCTCCGGATCAATTTAGCAGGCTCCATCTGTTGACGATTTTGAATATTCCAAATTGCAGATCCAGACTTTCTGTACATAAACAATTTCCATTCACGCAATTCCAGCCACCGGGTTCTGACGTCATCTCCACTGTCGTAATCCTCCTCATCCTACGATGACTACCACCGTAATTCCGATTAGCAGCAGTAACACAGATGGTGGTTTCTTTCGAGAGCGATTCGAACTGCTTTCTCAGCCCTTCGTGACTCGATTCGAGCTTCCGGAAACGATCTAATAGAGCTTGATATGGGTTATCCGGCGGTGAGGAATCACTGCCGTTTATGGTGCCTGCCATGGTAAGTTCCGGCGGGGTGTGTGTGGGGGGGGGGGGGATGTGGAATTTCAAACGATCTAATAGACCTTCTTTTTTCGGTTCTTTGCCAACAACAGGACTAGGTTGTCCAGTAAGAAACTAAGGATGCAATGTTTTAAAGTTTGCTGAAAACAATGGGCTCACCTTAATTCACTGTGAGGGAATCTTTCATTTTAACATGCTTTCGTAACATGTTTTTTTTAAAGCTTTTCTCTTCAAAGAAGTTTGTTTATCTATTCATTTAATTTCATTTTTTTCTCGCATCTTCCTTTCACCATTATTCATGTTGGTTCATCGTCTACGGCAGAAGGTCGTATGGTTATTTAAATCAGAAAACAGAATTCTCCCTACCTCAAAAGTGGATTGGGTGAAAAAGCAATTTCTTCATATGGCCATGTGGTGCACCCCCAATTGTTTGACAGAATGCCTCGGTCAGTTTACGTATTCTATATGGACATGTTAAAACACGGTATGTTTTTATTGCATCATTCTTTCAGTAGCTTTTATTGTAAAGATACACATTATCAATGTTTTTATTGTATCATGCTAATGGATTCAAGATGGAATATAGATATAGATACTTTATCAAGTTTTTTATTTGCTTTTCGAATCTTAAATTGCTTCAATCTGTGCTTTTATTTTCTTTTCGAATCTTTAATTGCTTCAATCTGTGTTTCGAATTTTAAATTGCTTCCTCACCTATGGCGTGAATCTCTGATCTTAAATCTGCCATTGTTTCAAAGTTCCAACTTTCATCAAGGCTTTTAATACTCTGTGAGAGTTTTTTTTTTTTTTTTTTTTTTCTGGTGTGTGTTCTTATACGGAAGAAATCACGGAGGTAATCAGTAATGAACGTATCCATTCGTTCCATTTCAAGAAAAAAAGTATGTCCCCTAAAAAAAACAAATGGAGATGATATGCTTGACCTCTGAAATTCTTTATTATTACCATTTTGGCTTTTCTCTTTTTTCTATACACTCACTGGTCATTTGAAAATGCCTAATGCTGCAAGAATCTTTAGTTGGATCTATAAAAATATAGACTTTTTTTCTCCTATATATCTTTTCATGCTGCCATAACTACATGGATTTGAACAGACATGGCAACTATACGAAGAAGGAATTCTGTTGGATTTAGTAGATGCGGAATTGGAAGAATACCCAAAGGAAGTAGTTCTAAGATACATGAAAGTAGCCCTCTTTTGCACTATATTTGTTGCCCTCTTTTCCTCAATTAACTTCATACGGTTGACTGGTGAATTAGTATTTTCCCTATTGATAAAAGGTAATAATGTCTACCTTAGAAGTTTGTTGTTTGATTGTGTTTTTATTTTCTTAGGCCTTTTCATTGTTAGTAGTTTTTTTTTCTCCTTTTCCTCATGCCTGTTCATTGTTATGCTACATTTGGGTTTTAGCAAATTTTTTGGTTTGAGTTTGAGAAATTGAAATACGTTTAATTCATTGTGCAAGTTTTATGTTGTTAATTTTTATACTTCTGGTCTGAATTGTGAAACATACACGTCATCACCAATGCGTGGTAGATCACCTGCCCCCTCCTAGACATTTGGATACGTACCCACCATTTCACAATTCAAATGAAGGAAGATAGAGATCTAAATCGAAATGGGGCTTCTTCGGCAAGATGAAGATATCAACATGTATTCATGTGATCAGGTAATACTATTTACCTTTCCTTTATTTTTCTTACTTTCAATTCATTTTCTATTGATCGCTAGACTTTTGATTGTTCTCATCCCCAGTCTCACTGCACATTTGGGTCGTAAAGAAAACATTTATTAAGTATGGCAATCTACATGGACTATGGAAGCATCATGAGCTGACCGAGAATGATGCAAATATACTCAAAGTGACTGAGAATGATGCATGTGTACTCAATGTATAATATTAAAGATCTGTTGTTGCATCGAAGGAATTGATAAGCTTGATGGTTGAGTTTTTTTAAGGAAACTATGCATGGCAAACCTCATGCCCCAAGGGTATGGTTTCAGGTAAGTTTTTAAATCCTTTCTTTTAAAAAGTAGCTTTAGTGTTGATCATATTAGTTTGTCTTCTGATTGTAGTTTTAGTACTTTAAATGTACCATGCGCCATACCTGGCCAGAGAAAAATATAATATATTTTTGCTCTTCCTTAAAATGTGTTGTTCCTAGCTTTTCAACTGAACCCTATGAAAATATAATCGTAGATAGGCTATCTATGTTCCTGGACGAGGCTGTTATACTTTGATGAAATATTTCCTATATATATAATATCCATGCATTTGTTGAAAGTTGTTGCCGTCTATACAGATTGACATGATGGATGGTGGTTGAAATTTTGGTGGGTTTTATGTTGTGTACTTTTCATCTAAGCATATACATATGTTCAAATTAAGGTAAAGTATGTTTAGTTACAGAAATCGATAATATTGATCCTGTTATCACACCAACATAATTGTTTTCCCTTTGTACTTTAAGGACTTTTTGAAACTTTTCCATTTTCAGATGAAATTTACAGATTTATGATGAGAGTCAAATTGAATATCATTTACTATGTGATACAGACTGAATTGAAAAGCTGAGTTAACACATTTGGTTAAAATGCTCAGTTAAGTCTTTTATTTTTACAATTATACAGCAATGATACATGATAATCTACTTGAATTTTTGTAATCACAGCTGCAGGAAGGAATCGGTCTAACAATCGTCACCAGAGTACTACATACATGTTATTTCATTGATGAAGCAACAATAAAAACGACGACTCCAACTGCAACAATTATTCAACAATTGTACAAACAAACCGGGACGTGTACATTTGTATACAAAGAGGAAATTTTTTTATATGTTAGTTTAAACACGATTTTTTTTCATAACATATTATTTTCCTTCGATGTTTACTTTTTAAATATAACGTTTTCCGTGATCTTCCAATTGACCCGACCCAAACCCGGTTCTTAACGCATAAATGACCTGCTCATTTCTCTATAGTTATTCCCACGATCTTCTTCCACATAAAACCTCCCCACGATCGGCGAAACCTCTCCTATCGGCGAAAGCTTTCCCCACTCAACTGCTGGACCTCCACCTCCTCACCCACGACCCCTCCAAACTGCCGGACCTCCACCTCCTCACCCACGACCCCTCCAAACTGCCTAACACACGATGCTGTTTCAAAACAAGTGCCTCCACTACTGCTGTGCCCGACTCAAATTCAATTGAGGGAAACTCTCTGAACATGATTTATCAAAGGAAGCATGACATCTAGAACCGTTTTCTGATGCAAATGAGGTATATATGAGACTGTAAGTTGTATTCGGACTTCTGATTCTTTCCACTGTTGATTTAGGTTGCAAAAGCTGGTGGTCATAAGTGGAAAAAGTTGACAGAGGCTGTAAGTTTTTTCATTTATTTTGTTTCCGTTTCAATTATTCAATTCTGCACAAATTCTTTGGAAATTTTCATTTCATTTGCTGATTCCTCTCATTAAGGAGTTGAGTTGATTCTGATGTGTTCACAAATTTTCTTTTCCTGTCATTACGGTAGTTATCGTTTGATTATTTTTAACGAATTGCTTAATGCAATCATTCACTTCAAATAATGAAGTATTTCATTTTGCTGAGAGCTTTTTTTCCCTTTCTTTCAGGTTCTTCTCGAATTGGTTATTCTGCAATTCTGCACAAATTCTCTGGAAATTTTCATTTCATAATCGATTCGGATTTGACGCACATGTAGAACAAAGATCGATTCGGGAAATGTATAGGATTGCCAACTGTAGGTGAAGCAGGTTAACCCGAGGCAGTATGTGTTAGCATTTAAATTTAGTTTGACTCAGTCCTTTTCAGTTAATAATGTGTCCTATTTTCTAGGGCCATGACTAAGTAGACTTAGTCCTTTTCTTATTATCTAGTTGCCGCACTACTTCCTAAATGAGTGCTAAGTTTGTTATGCTTCTTATGTAAATCATGGCTATATATATAGCTCCTTTGTTATTCAATAAACACATTCCTTCAAATCATTGCACTGATATTCAACATTTGGTATCGGAGCTAGTAGACATAAAACAAACACGAGTGTTTTTGTGAGGGAGAGAAGAAATGTCAACAGGAGAGAAGTATATGCAGCCATCCATTCCAAAATTCGATGGCCATTATGATTTCTGGGCCATGACAATGGAGAATTTCTTGAGGAGTAGAGAAATATGGAGTTTGGTGGAAGAAGGCATTCCAACGGCAGCAATTGGGACAGGTACAGCTAGTGAAGCACAGAGGAAATCTGTAGAGGATGCAAAACTCAAGGACCTAAGAGTGAAGAATTTCCTATTTCAATCCATTGATAGGGAAATTCTGGAAACAATCCTTGACAAAGAGACATCCAAAGGAATTTGGGAGTCTATGAAAAAGAAGTATCAAGGATCCACTAAGGTGAAAAGGTCTCAGCTTCAGGCACTACGCAGGGAATTTGAATTGTTGTCCATGAAAGATGGTGAGAAAGTGAGATGACTATGTAGGGAGAACTCTCGGTGTGGTCAACAAAATGAAAGCTAATGGAGAAAAGATGGAACAAAGCATAGTGGTGTCAAAGATTCTCGATCTTTGACTCCAAAATATTCATATGTTGTGTGTTCCATGAAAAAGCCAATGATCTGGATAATTTGAGCATAGATGAACTACATGGAAGTCTATTGGTTCACGAGCATCGAATGCAAGCCATTCAAGAGGAAGAACAAGTCCTGAAAAGTGGGACAAATGAAGGATCCAGTAGAGAAGGGTAGGTAGAAACTCCTCCAGGGTGGTGGTCGGGGCAGAGGCAGAGGAGGCAACCAATCAACAAATCCACAGTTGAGTGCTATAAGTTGCCGTAAGTTAGGGCATTTCAGTATGAATGCCCGAATGGTCAAATTACAGTAGAAGAAGGAGAAAGAGCTTCATTAATGGCATATGAAGAAACTCGTGAGTCAAGAAAGAATGAGTTATGGTTCCTGACTCGAGGATGCAAAGCAATCACATGAGGCAACAAGCTATGGTTTTGTGAGATAACAGAGGATGGCCTTACAAAAGCTGTTAAATTGGGGAACAATGCCAAGATGGTTGTAACGAAAGAAAAGGCAACATCGAATACAAATAAATGGAACAACTCGTGTAATCTCCAATGTCTACTATGTTCCGTAATTAAAGAGTAATCTATTGAGTGTAGGACAACTTCAAGAAAAAGGATTATCTCATCTGTTTCAAGATGGAGAATGCAAGGTGTTTCACAAACAAAGGGGCTCATCATGCAAACACAGGATGAGCAAAAATGTAATGTTCTCGCCTCGCGCTTTCAATGGTGGCCGATAGCATTAGGTGTATGCAAAGTGAGGTCATCACGCATAAAGTACTTAATAAATGGCATTGCAGATTTGGTCACCTAAATTACAAAGGGTCGCAGACTCTCTCATCAAAAGGAATGGTGGATGGTTTGCCAGATCTAAATAGCACAGATGAGATATGTCCTACATGTCTAATAGGGAAGCAACACAGAGACTCCATACCTAAGAAGAGTACATGGAAAGCATCTCACAAATTACAACTTGTGCACTCAGACATTTGTGGGCCAATCACACCAATCTCAAACAGCAACAAAAGGTACTTTTTGACCTTAATTGATGATCTGACAAGGAAAACTTGGGTGTACTTTTTGCATGAGAAGTCAGAAGCTTTGAAGATGTTTAAAAGATTCAAAGATCTTGTTGAAAAGGAGACAGGTGAGCACATAGCAGGTTTAAGAACTGACAGAGGTGGGGAATTCAACTCCAATGAATTCATAGAGTTTTGTCATTCTCAAGGCATTAACAAGCAATTAACAGCTGCTTTTACCCCTCAGCAAAATGGCATAGCTGAGAGGAAAAACAGGACCATAATGAATTCTGTGAGATCTATGTTGGCAGAAAAATAGGTTCCTAGGGCTTTCTGGCCAGAAGCTGTGAGATGGTGTGTTCATGTGCAGAATAGGAGTCCCACTGCATCATTAGATAATCAAACACCACAAGGAGCATGGACAGGGACTACACCAATGGTAAATTATTTTCGTATTTTTGGTTGTATTGCTCATGTGCACATTCCTCGATCGTAAAAAAGCAAGCTTGATGACAAAAGCGAGAAATGTGTATTCCTTGGAGTAAGTGATGAATCAAAGGCATGGAGATTATATGATCCTGCCACACGCACCATTATAATCGAGTAGAGATGTGGTGTTTGAAGAAAATGTTGGATGGGGTCAGGCGGGCAAGAGGAAAAGCAGGCAAGATGTTCTTGTTTGGCCTGATGAAGATAGTGAGAGACAGACACAAAAACGAAGAACCACCACCATCACAACCGATGAGCCAACTCGCCAGTCATACTACACCCAAGAGTTTGGCTCAAGGGAGGGAAATTAGCCAGAAAAGAGCACCAGCATGGATGAGTGATTTTGAAACAGGACATGAAGAAGAGGAGGCACAGCTAAGAGCACTGATGGTGACTGAACAAGATCCAGTCACTTTTGCTGATGCCATACAAGATCAAAAATGGAGAAATGCCATGAAAGCAGAAATAGAGGCAATTGAGAAGAATCAAACTTGGGAACTCACAAGTCTACCTGAAGGGGGACAAACCATTGGAGTGAAGTGGATATTTAAAACAAAATTGAATGAAGCAGGAGAAGTGGACAAATTTAAAGCCAGACTAGTGGCCAAGGGATATGCACAGAAACATGGAGTGGATTACACTGAGGTTTTTGCTCCTGTGGCCAGACTTGATACAATTAGGGTTCTTATTGCATCAGCTGCCCAATTTGACTGGGAAATCTTTCAGCTCGATGTAAAAAGTGCCTTTCTTCATGGAGAACTTAAAGAGGAAGTCTTTGTCCAACAACCAGAAGGGTTTGTAAAAAAGGGGGAAGAAAGCAAGGTATACAAACTCAGAAAGGCCTTGTATGGCCTCAAACAAGCGCCAAGGGCTTGGTTCATGAGAATTGAGGCCTATTTCATTAAAGAAAATTTTGAAAGATGCCTCACGAGCACACTTTATTCACAAAGTCCAAAGGAGACAAGGTTACGCTAGTAAGTTTGTATGTGGATGATCTCATTTATACTGGAAATGATGCAGGTATGTGTGAAGAATTTAAACACTCAATGATGAGAGAATTTGAAATGTCTGACTTGGGTAAAATGAGGTATTTTCTGGGAATTGAAGTCAAACACTGCACAGAAGGGATATTTGTATGCCAAAAGAGATATGCTCAAGAAGTTCTAGCAAGATTTGGAATGCTGGAAAGCAATGCTGTAAGAAATCCTGTGGTTTTAGGAACCAAGCTGACTAAAGATGAAGGAGGAACTAGGGTTGATGAAACCTTATTCAAGCAGGTGGTTGGAAGTTTGATGTATCTCACAGCTTACTGCACCGCACTCCAGTGTATTCTGTAAGCCTACTCAGTAGGTTTATGGCCAATCCAACTATAATGCACTGGCTTGCTGCAAAGAGGATGCTCAGGTACTTAAAAGGCACATCTGAGCTAGGAATTTTGTACAAAAGAAAAGTCGCAAACTTCAGTGGGTTGGCTATCTGAGGCAGATGTGACTATCTTTGGTGACCTAAATGATAGGAAAAGTACCTCGGCTATGTGTTTTTATGGGGTCGTGAGCGGTGTCATGGTCTTCAAAGAAGCAACCAAGATGGTTGCACTATCCACTACAGAGGTCGAATATATAGTCACGCATTGTGTGCTGCCAAATGTGTGTGGCTTAAGAGAATTCTTGAAAACTGGGAATAGAGAAGAAGACTAACACAGTGATTATGTGTGATAACAGTTCTACAATCAAGCTATCAAGAAATCCTGTGTTTCATGGCAAGAGCAAACACATTGATGTTAGGTTTCATTTTCTAAGAGACTGGTGAATGATGGAGTTATTGAACTCAATTATCGCAGACTCAAGATCGATTGCGACATTATGACAAAGCCTCTCAAATTGGATCGGTTTGAGAGATTCGAGAGCATGTTGGGAATGTTTGAAGCTGGAAAGATAAGCTAAATCAGTATATTTAGCTTAAGGGAGGGAATGTTAGCATTTAAATTTAGTTTGACTCAGTCCTTTTCAGTTAATAATGTGTCCTATTTTCTAGGGCCATGACTAAGTAGACTTAGTCCTTTTCTTATTATCTAGTTGCCGCACTACTTCCTAAAAGAGTGCTAAGTTTGTTATGCTTCTTATGTAAATCATGGCTATATATATAGCTCCTTTGTTATTCAATAAACACATTCCTTCAAATCATTGCACTAATATTCAACAGTATGTAGCTGAAATTCCTCAGGTACATGTCCTTTATTCACATATACTTTTAGTTTCAAGTGATACACAAATTTTAGTTCAACTTTATGGTTTTTCATGTTGTAGCATATTGGCTGCTCTCTCTATCTCTTGCTTGCTTAGGATGTCATTATAATGATTTTCTATGATAGATGCATTTGATATTCTATTTGAAGTGTGAAATCGGGACTATGAAAATTAACTTCGTGTCTGATTGTTCAGTTAGTGTTGTCTTACCTGTTGAGATAACAAACAGGCGCGCAATGTCGAATCCCTTAACAGTCCAAAGTTTTAAACTAAAACGCCTTTTATAGAAAACTCTCATATGTTGACTTCAGACTGAATGCAACATTGTAAGGATTCACTGGTTTTTCGGTCTAATTTCAGATCATTATAGGTGATCATCTTGATTTCAAGCTGTAGCTCTGGCAACATTGCGGCTTCCTCTGGGGTTCTTACTTCCTTAATCGACAGTCCCAAATGCAGGTATATTTTATTGTTGCCGTCTTCCAGAATTCCAGCCACGTTATCCCTATCTTCCATCACAAATTTTGAATTTCTTTCCTGTTTTAAAATTTTCATCTGTTCCCTTCTCCAAATTTCTTAGCCTGCAGAAAAAACAGAGCCTTGCAGGCTATCACTGCTGGAACAAGAACCACACAAAGCGTGTTCACCATTTTCAAAATCGGAGCTTTTACTTTTCCGTTTATTTTATGGAGCCGTTAACGAGCCCGTTGTTTCATCACAGAAGAAAGCCTGCAATTTTGAGTACCAGTAATGGCCTGTCATTCTCAGGCAAAGATGACTATGGAGACCTTTTGTCCGGAGGTAGTAAGAAGACCAAGTTCAGAAGAGGAGTGGCTGTGGAAGACTACGGCGAGATTTTCGGCGGTGGTGTAGCTGGTGGTGGTCGTGGTTCTTCGATTCCGGTGCTTGACCTTTCGGACCTTGAGAGAGCGAACGGTTCGGGTGAGTACCGGAGCTCCAATGAAGGTCAGTTGGATTATTCCAGGATTTTTGGAGGATTTGACGGAGGTGGTGTTGATACTGCTGCCACAGGCGTACCCCCTTATGAGGAGTTGTTTGGTAAAGATCAAACATCCAAACGCGACAAAGCTAAACCTCGGTTAGTAAATTCCCTTCATTTTTTAGATTTGAAGACCTTGCTTTACTTTAATTTTCATTTTTGACCAACTGAGATCATTACATGCTTTTTGTTTTGTGGAATTGGCATTCCCAAATGAAGCTTTTACAGCATATTGTATAGTTTTCATTCTAATTTTCTTATATGAACTTGATTCTCTTGCGAAAAAGGGGAAAATTTGGTTTTGAGCTGCCTGTTGAATTTTATATGATTTGTTTAGGGCAACAACAGACGTAGGAGGATCACCAATGAAGAATCCTGATAACGGCGGTGGGGGCTTATCTGATGCACCAAGCAAATTTTGTGATGGTGCTAAACAGGTGAATGTGTCCTATCATAAAACCAGCCAACCAAGTAAAGATGGTTCAAATGGGACCACACACATTGCTCAACTTAATGCTGTCCCGGGGTTTACACGTTTTGTCTACAGAGATACTCATCAAGATCATGATAATGGAATACAAGCGAAAGAATCTGAGATTAATGATAAGAGAAATACCATTGATGAACTTTCAGATGGAAAATCCGGAAGGAGGGCTAAGTGGAAAGCCGAGAAGGAGCAGAACGCCCGACAGGCTTCAGAACATATATTGAATGGAAAAGATGACACTAACAGAAATATATCTGGGGTGGATAAGACATTATTTCATTCCGGGGAGGTAGGCACCGAATCACTTAAAGTTCCGCCGCCTTCAAGCTCTCTGATTGATCATTCTCAATCTCCTCTCCAACCATATCCACTCCGGGGAAGCTATGGATGGGCTGTTGCCTCCTCCCCATCTCTTCTCGAGAGTAAATCCTCCATCCACAACCCACAGCTTACGGCGACAATTCCTTCCACATCCGTTTTCTGTGATTATTAGCTAGGTTGGTCCGTTTGCCTCTGTTTCCTTTAACGTTTCTTTTGTTCTTCTTATGAATTAGGTCTCATCCCTCTGATTTCTACAATTTCCCTCCAATACTAACGTGGTAATGAATTTTCTGACTGTCGAGTTGAAGTTTTGTTACAAATTAGTAGCAGCTCGGCTGCATAAATATGTGTTCTTTCTATCAAAAAATTATGCGGTTGTTTTTCTTTCTTTGCAGGTTGTTTCAGTTCTTCACACTACAAAATGCCGCTGCTACTGGTCCCGAAGAACAATTTTGCCGCTGAAGGCATTTGCCTGCATTGAATGCTCCATCCAACGAGGGGTATGTTCAATCTAATTTCATGTTTTTTTTGTTGCTAATTTAAGGAATTTAGCTTAATCTAATTTGAGGTTTTTTGTTTCCAATTCAATTTTGATTTGGGGTTTCCTGTTGATTCAAACCTTTGTTATTTTCCCTGTTATTTTTCAGTTTTTCAGTTTACGATGAAATTAGAAAAAGAAATTCAAGGGTTATGTAACTTCATATGCAACAGAGAATTGGTATGTATAACTTCATACCAAGATGCTATTTCATGGTGCCATGAGTTACCGTGCTTTCTTATTTTACCATTGTCACTTCCCAACCCTTACATTTTAATTTTCATTAATCAGTTGTATTTGACCGGTAGTAAACACATATAAACACATATGGCTAAGACTAAACTTAGAATGCATATACAATAAAATGAGCAAAGCCTTCAGTGAGGCAATTGATCTTGAGGCTACGAAATTTGCAATCTATTTCAACTACATTACCTGATCAAGAACAAGTTGGGCCTGATAGGGTTGATCATCACTTTTGTGTTTTGAATATGGGGAGCAATGATGCAGCGTCCCTTGATCCATGATTAGTTCTATTAGTTCTTTTCTTTTTCTTCCGACTCTTGATCCATGATTGTATTTGCCCAATTGGAATTTGCCATTATATTTTTTGTGGTCTGCATATACTCTATTGCGACCTTAATGCATATCTAACATTTGAGTAATTCAAGATATATATAGGGGGATCAATTAGTAGATATTACTTTTCCATCGTGAAAACATGGATTTTTTTCTTTTTAAATTTAACGTTCTCCGTGCATCGTACGGGTTTCCTACTAGTATATATATATATCTATAGGTATCTAAAGTTACTCTATTTAACAAAGTAGGGAAAAAAAAATTCACGTGGGACGAAATATTTTCTTATAGGTAGAATGCAAAGTATTACATTTTTTAACGGCTAGTCATATCCAGAGGATATGTTAGTGACTTACAAATCTCTAGGCCTAGTGGATTGCAGTGTATTCATTTGAGACATTATGAATTCAGTAAATATTTAGGTTCATCATTTTAGTTTCACTTAAAATTCTAAAATCAAGTCAACTAATATATCAACCTTATATCTTGATGATATTTCTCACACCTTTTCAATGCGAGACATTAAAAAAAATAGTGTATCATGGCCCGTTAACACACGCTTATCAAATAGGGAGGGAAAAAAAATTAAACAAGTTTAAAACTTTGATTGAATAATTATGAATCATGCTTCCATAACTTATTTTAGGTAAGGAATCCCTGTACAATTCTGTATTCAACGGCAAGAAATCTCTAAAAAATAAACAAAGGAAATTAGGATAACAAATTTTATAAAGTTACCATATAATATCCCTTAAGGGGTAAGGTCTTTACGAAAATTTGGCTATAAATAGAGAAGACATTTTCCTATACATTACAGATTAACAAAATAACAGATACATAAACAAAGCTTAACATTTATACGTAGCCATGGCCTCCAAGTCTCACATTGCATAAGATCTTCAATGGTGGTGATGCTGCTTTGCTTTAGTTTGCTCTCTGGTTCAGGTGTAACTTTTTATTTACATTAATGTTTTTCAATACGCGACAATTTTTTATTTGCACCATAATTACCATACTGATTGTTCACAACAACTCATCTTCGTAAAGTTGATAATCGAGTTTAATTAACTTGGCCTTGAATTAAATTATATATGACAGTGATGCAGCAAAGTAAAGCGGAGGAGGGGGGACAGTGATGCACATCACTTCCAGAATGTGACAAAATTTGCAGAGACAAGAGATATGGCATTGGAAGATGCATTCATCTTTCCCCTAGAGATCCTAAATCACGTATTGCTTGTTGTTGTTATTTCTCCATGTAATCGTTATAATTAATTGATTACCAGTTTCCCTTAATTTCCTAATATATTTGTCAATGTTTTCTTGAATACATTTTTCTTATATATCTATATACTATAACAATACTAATGAATTATTAATCCGAGTAACAAATTGATTTGTCCAAGAAAAAATTGATTGCGAATTTGGTTGATATATTTGGGCCATTTCATCGATTTGTGCATGTGATCCTTGATTGGGTTGGTTTATGCTCGATTTTTAACTGTTGTCTAACTTCTTAGGACTTAGTTCCCAATAAATTTTGAATTTAGAAATTATATTAAATAAACGAGGAAAAGACAAATGAGATTGGTCATTCGACTTTAGATTGACCGGTAGTACTGATTATTATGATACTGTAAGGACGCTCAATTAATCAAACGCAAATGTTTGAGATTGACTCATTTAGTATTCGAGTTGAGCCTATTTAAAACCGAATCATATCAAACTGAATTATCTAAACCGTTTACGAATTGCGTCACTGCTTACGCAACAAACGCCGCGACAAAAATATTTTGTCACGAAAGCTTTTACAGACGAAAATCAGCACTTTTGGCGACGAATTATTTTGTCACAAAAAGGTCCATTTTTTGTAGTGCATGCCTCAACTTGTTCCTTTGTGAAAATCCCAGGATCACGAGGAAAACTAAATTCACATCTATTATCTATTATCACATAAGTTAAAATATCACAGTTATATAATTTTTGCACTTCTATGCTAAATGTAAATGATTCACAATTTGTGTGTACTTTTTTAGTTTGTTCAAACATTGTAGAATGTAGAAAGCACTAATCAAAGTAGTCTAGAGAATTAGCAAAGCAAAATAACATACTCACACAACTGAAGTTGGGGAGATCATGGTCCCATCAGTAACGAGGAAGCCACTATCAGATAATACCCCCTACTGCCTACTGCTGGCTGTGGTATCCTATTTATTGCTCTGCATCTTGTCATAGGCGCCATCACCATTCTGCCAACAAACTGCTTATATTATTACAGCCAAGATAAGCAATGGCTGGTGAAATTCTTACAGCCACACGATTTGCACCGATTGCTTCAATAAAACAACATGTATTATGAATTGCACCGGTTTTCAATTGAGCCTCCGTATTCAATGTTTCTGTCATTGACACCGTCCTTCAAGAATCCCTCAAAGGACCAATGAACCTATAAGATGGGAGGTTATTAGGTGCACCTGCCAAATGCGGAGCCAGACTCACGCGGCGTAATTTTAACATTTTATTTCTAAATTGAATTCAAAATGTGTGGTCCAGATCACCCATCCCGTCACTTCGGTGCTCGTGGATATACTAGGCAATAATCTCCCCTATAGATAGTCATCTGAGACAACAAATTGATGCAAAGTCTGGCATGTCCTCACCGACAACCTCTTTGTGAGCTTGCGGTCCATCCTCAAAACCACGATGCCTCTCTAAACTATCTCGAACCACTGTACGACAATCCAAGGATCGATAAAGACTTTATTAAACACGTTCTCTAAATCCTATCTTCTTGCAACAATCAATGGAACTGTTCCCACAATCTGTCGTGGCAGCAAATAGTTGGGAATGCTTCGCATTTTGCTCACGTTACAAACTAAATCGCCACAACGGTTTCATAGTGCATAGCCAATAAAATTTAAGAATTTATTGGTCGAACCCAAGAAAATCACCTTTTCAAAAATTCTTATTGGCCAAAAAATATGACATGAGGGTCCATTTATTTGATCTTAGAACACCATAATTTTCTCCCTTTTTCATTCGTGTTTTCTACTTGTACTTTACATCTTCTTATAATGTACTTTATCATCATACAAAACGTAAATCATCCCTGCTGTTTTACATAGATTGAAAAAATTGTTAAATGTAATTAATGTTTGACTAACATGCTTAATAAAACCTTTGACTATTATAAATGCAACGGTTGAAAATTAAATAAAAACGATTGGATAAATATAATTTATGGGTAAGACAATGAAAAATATTAATACTTGTTTTTCGTGATATTATGAATGACTTATATTTTAAGACGGATGAAGTAATTTTTCTTTAATTTATTATTCATGTTTGATACATGTACTATATATCCCCTCCAATATGTATTGTTACTTGATTCCATTAAACCGTAATTGTTAAATTATTTATTTCCATTTATCATATATACGTGTTTGATCCATGCATCATCAGGGGCGGATCTACGCGTATGATAGGGGGGTCCACGGACCCCGCTAAAATAAAAATACGCTATATTTTACTATAGAAAAATATTTCAGACTCCGTAAAAAAAATTATTTAGTGTGTTAAATATTTACGGACTCTGCTGAAAAATATTCTGGGTCCGCCACGTGCATCATACATCCCTCTAATGTACCGTTATTTGAACAATAACCGAAGTAAATGTAGATATTTTTTACTTCCATTTATCGTCCGTGTTTTCTAGTTGTACTATACATCCCCTCCAAATATTATCTACTTTTATTAGATTCCGCTAACCAAAATAAAGAGTGTCTTTAAAAAAAATTAAAGAAATTTTTATTACTTTTACAAATTTAAATAAAAAGATATGGATGCTTAAAAATGAAGGAAGAAGAGAATATTTTGATGATTTGAGACTTTTTTTTTTTGCAACACTAGTGTTTTTTTCCCCGCAAATACGACAGTGTTTTTTTCCGGCGTTTATTATTGTTATTATTAGAGGAAATAATTATTCTGAATGTTTGTCATTTAAGCTATAAATTTTACATTCCCCATGCAACAACATAATGATTATAAAGTTAAGTGTTTTTTGAAATTTGTGTAGATAAAGAAATGATTGACGAGAGAAATTAAAATAAAGTAGTATAATTAATACAATAATGGTTAAAATATAATAAAGTAGATAAAATAAAATAATTAGAGATGATTTAATATTTTTTTATTGTTAATTAAACAAATTATTGATAAGAAAATTGTAATAAATGATTGGTGAATTGATATAAAATCAACCCCAACCCCAACCAAAATAAACACAAGCTAAGGTTTCCATGTTAGTGATTTACGAATCTCTAGGCCTTGTGGATTGCATAGTGTATTTTATTGAGACATTAAATATTTAGGTCCATCATTTTAGTTTCACTTAAAATTTTAAAATCAAGTCAAACTAATGTATCAACCTTATATCTTGATGATATTTCTCACACCTTTTCAGCGCGAGACATTAACAAAAAAAATAGTGTATCATGACCCGTTAACACACGTTTATCAAATAGGGAGGGAAAAAAAATTAAACAAGTTTAAAACTTTGATTGAATAATTATGAATCATGCTTCCATAACTTATTTTAGGTAAGAAATCCCTGTACAATTCTGTATTCAACGGCAAGAAATCTCTAAAAAATAAACAAAGGAAATTAGGATAACAAATTTTATAAAGTTACCATATAATATCCCTTAAGGGGTAAGGTCTTTACGAAAATTTGGCTATAAATAGAGAAGACATTTTCCTATACATTACAAATTAACAAAATAACAGATACATAAACAAAGCTTAACATTTATACGTAGCCATGGCCTCCAAGTCTCACATTTGCATAAGATCTTCAATGGTGGTGATGCTGTTTTGCTTTATTTTGCTCTCTGGTTCAGGTGTAACTTTTTATTTACATTAATGTTTTTCAATACGCGACAATTTTTTATTTGCACCATAATTACTATACTGATTGTTCACAACAACTCATCTTCGTAAAGTTGATAATCGAGTTTAATTAACTTGGCCTTGAATTAAATTATATATGACAGTGATGCAGCAAAGTAAAGCGGAGGAGGGGGGATGTGTAATTCTAGGACCATGCACATCACTTCCAGAATGTGACAAAATTTGCAGAGACAAGAGATATGGCATTGGAAGATGCATTCATCTTTCCCCTAGAGATCCTAAATCACGTATTGCTTGTTGTTGTTATTTCTCCATGTAATCGTTATAATTAATTGATTACCAGTTTCCCTTAATTTCCTAATATATTTGTGTTAAGGGTGAAAATCTATGAATTATAAGGATATATTTTACGATGTTTTTCTTCTATATTGTGTAATTTGCATAATAATTGGTCTTTATATTAAAATATTGAGCAAACGGTATTTTTGAAGACTTAATCGCAATAATGATATATTTATGTGATTTCATGGTTAAATTATAATTATTTGAATATTATTACAGTTTGCGATGTTTTCCATGTGTTATAGGTATGTTCATTGTGCTCAAATGATGGTCAAAAGGGAGAGAATTCGAGCTATAAAGATTTAAGAAAGAGATAATGATCGAATGGAGTGGAGAAAAAGAGATAGAGATGATTTAATCAAGTTTCATTCCAGCTAAACTGGCGTCCAAGTCCCGTCCAGGAGTGGACGGGCGTCTGACAATCCAAACGGGCGTCAGGGAAGGATTCAATACGAGGCTTCATGAACTTCTTGAACGAGCGCCCGTAAGAAGCGCATTTGTGCGTCAAGGTGCAAAAAGAAGATCGAGAGAGTTTGGGCGCTATCCGCATTTAACGCCTCACATTGGAGTTCGTAACACTTGGGCGAGTCCACTTCATCGACGAGCGTCCGGATTGCCGACTTAGTGAAACCGCCTCAAATCTCTATAAATACTTGCCTATTTTTCACACATTGGGGATACCAATTGACAATCTTCGAACCCTAAACCCTAGGGGCGGCTATAGGCTGCGTTTTTACTCAGTTTTTACCAGTTTTTATGTTCTTCAATTCCTAGATAAAATTAGTTTAGTTTATGCAATTTACTTCAACAATTCGAGCTATTCAAGGATGCTAAGAGGCTTGCTTCAATCAAACGAGCATTGTGAAGCCATCCAACTTTCATTAATTTTGATTCTTCGGTTATATTGTAAGTTTTTAATCAAGTTGTTTCATTTATCATGTCTTATGTTGAGTAATTGCATTTATATCGAAAGATGTGCATGTATGATGTTTTATATTTGATGAAAGTCTTTATAAACATTAGATCACCATGATTTAGGAATAGATCTTTGATCTATGTCAAACGAAAGTTGATAGGTTGAATATCTAGGTTAAAACGTTAAAGTTTACATCTTTGTTTATGTTATGACGCGTTTATTTCCGTAAATCGAAAGATAGAAATTAATAGGCGAATCATCTACGAAAGTAGGATTCATACCTTTGATAAGATGAATCACAACTTGATAGAAACTGCAATATAATCGGGATGAGAGATTAGTGTTTGTTGGATAGGTGGATCAATACTCGTTTGTCCGTTTTAAATTTGATTTAACCCTTGAAACTTGAACTGTTTAGTTAGTTTATTTTCTATTGCACCTTCAGAGTAATTTGTTCGCAACCAAACCTTCCTAGCTTTGGATTTCGTCCTCTGTCTAGTTTATTTTCAGCATATATGTTTAGTTTAGTTTTGTTTTAATCGCTGTTTAGTTTAGTTTTTCGTGACATAGTTTAGTTAGACAAAAACTAGGAACCACAATCGTCTAGTTCCCCGTAGGATCGACCCGGCATTAACCACTAGTACTACGATCCTTATACTTGGGGTTAACCGGATTATAAATTTATTACTTGTTTGTTTTGCATAGATAAAATCCGTAGACAAGTTGTCAATGTTTTCTTGAATACATTTTTCTTATATATCTATATACTATAATAATATTAATGAATTATTAATCCGAGTAACAAATTGATTTGTCCAAGAAAAAATTGATTGCGAATTTGGTTGATATATTTGGGCCATTTCATTGATTTGTGCATTTGATCTTTGATTGGGTTGGTTTATACTCGATTTTTAACTGTTGTCTAACTTCTTACGACTTAGTTCCCAATAAATTTTGAATTTAGAAATTATATGAAATAAACGAGGAAAAGACAAATGAGATTGGTCATTTGACTTTAGATTGACCGGTAGTACTGATTATTATGATACTGTAAGGACGCTCAATTAATCAAACGCAAATGTTTGAGATTGACTCATTTAGTATTCGAGTTGAGCCTATTTAAAACCGAATCATATCAAACTGAATTATCTAAACCGTTTACGGATTGCTTCGCTCATTCACGCCAATGACATGGATAAAACAAGCCATGTAGGCCCAAAAAGTTTCATGTGGAAAAAAAACCAAGGACTCATCTACAATGAGGCAAGAGGCATGCATGTGCCCCTAACTCAAATTTCAGATTTTTTTTTGAATCAAAACGATATAATTTTACTCTTGAAAAAAACACAAATATGATTCTTGACTCTAGTGACCGCTTCATTCGCCTTGAAGAGAATGCAAATGAATATTTTCAGGTTCATACTTGAAGTGAATCCAAAGCGTTCAATGCTCAGACTTAGGTGAAGTACAAAGCTCTAAGAGCTAGTTTGAGGCAAACAGTGCACCAATGTTGCCCTCTAGCAATGACCTGCATGTAAGCGACACCATAAAAGTTTCGAAATTTTCGAATCTTTATTCTGATTTTTAAAATAGATTATTTGATGTATTTATGTTTTTTAATCAATATAAAAATATTGAATATATCTAAAATACAAATTTATAACCATTTACCGTATCTACTTCAAAGGTTCTAAGAAAGGATAATCTGTATATCCTATACTAGGATCCTGAGTATAGAAGGTAGCCTCGTCATACTCATAATACAATGAAGCATTCAACGTGAGGCGTGAAACTAAGTCCGGATTTGAGATGAAGAGTCTTCCATATGAAACCTCAGCATCCCCACTCGACACCGCTTTGATGCCGAGCTCTCTGTTGAATCCACCACTGGCCATGAATGTTCCTTGATAAGATTTTCTCCCTGTTCTCATCATTCGAGCTTCTTCGTCTTCGATTAATTGTGCATTTAATAGCCTTTTGAGTCACATGAAAATAGGCTAGTTTGTAGTTCAATTCATCTTAGAGCTTACTGAGTCTCTCAATCACTGTTAGACCAAGGCTAAGCGGATCTGAGTCTGTAGCATCAAGATAATCAATGGCTGGTGAAATTATTACAGCCACACGATCTGCATCGATTACTTCAATAACGGCTCGAACAACCTGCATTATGAATTTGCATCGGTTCTCAACTGAGCCTCCATATTCATCGATTCTATAATTGATACAGTCCTTCTAGAATTGAACCATGAGCGCCATGGATCTCAATGCCATCAAAACAAGCTTCAGTTGCATTTAAGGCTGCATGGCAGTAATTCTCTACCACTTTTTCATCAATCTCATGTACTTGCAGAGACCGTGGTTTTGGGAAAAGCTCATATGTACCATCCTCCTTCATTTCATCCTGCTACTTTCTCAGCTTTCTGGAGATCCTCTCCTCCTCATTGAATCGAAGGCAGCAGCAGCAATCGAAAGCAGTCATCAATATAAAGTGGTTCGGCCGGCCATCAATCGAAGGCTGTAGCAGCGGTTCAGCAGCATCAGTTCGGCCGGCAATCAACATTTTCAGGTAACCATTTCATCTATTGCACCTGGGCATTCAACCATTTTGTTTTTGCTCAGTAGATTCTCTGTCATTTTTTACTTGATTGATATAGCAAAGATCGATATATGTTAAGATTATAGCTGCTTATTGGCAACTAGGGAATAGATGAAATTGAAGAATGGAAAGTCTTGAATATCTTCCGTGACATTTTGATTAGATATCTTTTATTAGAGAATAGAGACGGCTCTTCTGCAGAATGAATTGCTCTGTACGGTTGTGAGTTGTTTTTCTACCTGAATTTTGTTTTTACTGATTAAACGGATTAGCTGTCATAACTCAATGCGAACACAAATGCCAGCTGCACTCGTAAACAAATTAAGGCTAAACCTGCCCTTTCAATTTGTGCGAAACATGTGTTTTGTAGGACCGGTTCTTGAAGTGAATCTTGTTCAGTAAGTCGTCAATGGGGTTACTGAACAAGTTCTTATTTGTAAAGGGTGAATTTCATATGGTATAGCTACACAATGTGCATGTACTTGGACACTTGCCTCATCAGTTTCTTTTAGATATTTTTCATTTTACAAACTCATACAGCATACCGATTTTCTTCATTTTATAGAATCTCTACTTAGATTGAAATCTTTATTACAAAATTTGGGATAAGTTGGATGATATAATAATCAAATAGTATATTTTACTACTGTTTTTTGTTAGTAATAGCATTTGATCTTTTAGATGTTTTGTCGTAGGAATTGAACTAGTATTAGCTTAAAAGGAGCCTAGTTGTAGGGAGTGATCATGTACACAATACGATCCATTCATTTCAAGAATGATGGTTCAGACCGTGTCATCATATGATTACTTCCCATCCCATGTGTGGAATGACTGACGATATCTAGAGTCCCAACGCCACGCCACGTGAGAAAAAGGGTTGGATATGAAACAATTGACTCTTGGACTGAAAGCCTTTATATGGCGGTTTAGAGGGTTTGAATCATTTGCGTGTTAGTAAGAAACAGGGGTAAAATGATACAAATCTATAATTTACCGTGACTGTGTACATATCTAAAAACGGAATGAAGTTGTTGCATTTTACCGTAGGAGTGTGTACATTTGCATTGCAGCCCCTTTACTTTAGTTGTTAAGATAGAAAAAGGTCTACATATCTAAAAGGGAATGAAGTAGTTGTATTTTTAGGGTTAGAGTAAGTAAGTGTAGATTTGCAATTGCAGCAGCCCCTTTAGTTGTTAATAAGATGGAAAACGTTGATGATACATTTACTAGAAAATTGTATACTACATCTTCCACGAGACTCAGTGTCGTATCAACCTAAAAAACATTGATTTTACACTGTTATTTTATTTTAATTACATGACAATGTTTTATTTTAATTACATGACAGTGTCTTCCAAACTTCTGAATGGTAGCTGTAAGTTTGTACATTGATTTTACACTGTTATTGAGCTTTCCCATTTTTAATGATTTTACACTGTTATTGAGCTTTAATTTCCCATTTTTAAGGGTTAACACCATGCCAACTCATTCATGCGGTAGAAGTTGGTCTCCTGGCACAGTACATTACATTTCTTCAAAAAAAATAAAAGGCAAATTTGTTAATAAAGTTCTGGTACTTTGGAGATACATAGGTTCTTAAGACTATATGCATGTGTAATTTACACTTACCTTTAATTATTTTAATTAACACAATTTACGTTTATATATACCGAATTTTGTCCTTTTGTGTTTCATGTTTTACGTTTGTATATAATAAAATAGTTGAGTATGTTCCTTACCCTCTATTGGTTAATATATTGTCCTTTTGGTTGGTTAAGTTGTTGGACGTCACATTTGAGATGGAAATGGACAAGTCATGGTTATATGGTAACAGACTGGCACCTGCTTTTCGAAATGGGTTGAAAGAATTTTTACAATACGCAAAGAACTTTCTTAATGAAGAAGGTAAGATTCGTTGCCCATGCAAGAGGTGTTGTAATATGAGTTTGCACACGTTGCCGGATGTGTATGCACACTTTGCTTTGATAAGTGGATGGGCGGTTGGGTATACAACATGGTATTATCACGGGGAAACCGGCCGATCCCGTAAACGTGCACGAACAACTCAAGTTGTGGTTGAATCTGGGGACGAGATGGCTCCGGTTATAAATGATTTTTTGGGTAGGGCATCAGAAGAACCGCTACAGACAGAGGACGATGATAATATAGATGAACTTCTAGCCAAGTTGCAAGAAGACGTGTATCCCGGTTGCAAAAACTCATCAGCTTTGAAGTTCTTAGCGGATTTGATGCACATAAAAGTGTTGTATAAGTGGCCAAATGAAAGCTTCGACGTTCTTCTAGCGAAATTGAAAGAAGTTTTACCGAAGGGTCAAATTTACTCGATTCATTCTACAAGGCAAAAATTTTCTTTGGACAAATTGGGTCTGGGTATGAAAAGATCGATGTATGCCTTTACGATTGTGCTATTTACTATAAGGAGAATGTTGACTTACAATCTTGTCCAGTTTGCAAAACCAAATTACTATAAGGAGTCAAAAGGAAAAAGATAGCTCACAAAGTGCTACGGTATTTTCCGTTAAAGCCTCGTTTGAGACGTTTGTATGCATCCCGTCACACACTCGATCCTATGACATGGCATAAGACGGGCGTTTCTACGGATGAGGATGTGATGAGGCATCCAACCGATGGCAAAGAATGGAAAGAGTTCGATGACCAATACCCTGACTTCGCTCTTGAACCTAGAAATGTCCGTCTGAGTCTGGCTACAGATGGCTTTAACCCGTTTGATAATTCTGGTAAACCATACAGCATGTGGCCTGTTGTAACGCAAGTGTTGAATCCAGCGCCTTGGGTCTGCAATAACGAACTGTATAAACACATGTCCCTACTTATCCCAGGACCAGAATCCCCATGCAAGGACTTTGATGTTTTTTTGAGGCCATTGGTTGATGAGTTGCAAGAATTGTGGTCTGAAGGGATGGTTGTGCGTGATGCAGCTACAAATTCTACCTTCAAAATGAGAGTTGCACTTTTGATGACCGTGAATGACTTTCCCGCTCGTAGTTACCTCTCAGGTTGGACTGGTCAGGGTTATAAAGCATGTCCCACTTGCAACGACGACACACCTTCGGTACAATTGACACATAAGATTGGATATGTAGGACATCGTAGGTGGCTTCGGGCGAATCACCCGATCTGAAAAGAATAAAGGGTTTAACGGTCAAACCGAAACATTAATGCCTCCACCTCGAAAAACCCACGGAGAAATACTCCAACAAATTAGTAACCTACCGAATGCATGCCCGGAAACACCCACAATACGGTCTCGAACAAGAATAACTTGAAAAAACATCCCGACAACTATTTAAATTGGTCGAAAAGACAAAGATATTAAGGAGGTTGCCTTATTGGAACATGAAGAAACTCCAACACAATCTAGACGTTATGCATATTGACAAGAAGGTGTGCGATAGTTTATTGGGTACGGTTTGTAGTATTGATGGTAAGAACAAGGACACTAACAAGGCACGCCGTGATCTAGAAAAAATGGGCGTGAGAAAAGAACTACATCTGATTAAACGAGGCGATAAAGACGTGAAACCGCGTGCATCGGCATTCACATTGAGCCAAGTAGATCGGACAAAATTCTATGAGTTCTTAAAAGGCGTTCGTTTCCCGATGGTTTCGAGGAAACTTGCACAAGAATGTATTTGGTAAAGACAAACTTAGTGGGTTAAAATCTCATGATTGTCATGTCATACTACAAAGGCTTCTACCAATCGGACTACGACCATTCTTGAGAAAAGACATTTACGATACAATCACCGATTTAAGTGATTTTTCGTGATTGATTTGGCTGCGCATACGCTGAGGTTAGTGATTTAGAAAATGCAAAAGAGAAGGTTTTGGAAATCCTGTGTAAACTAGAAACAATATTCCCACCAGCTTTCTTTGACATTTTGATACATGTTATAATGCACCTTCCTGAAGAAGCGATTAGAGGTGGACCTGTTCATTTGAGATGGATGTATCCCGTTGAACGATTTCTAGGTAAGCTAAAGAAGTACATTAGAAATCGGGCCAAGCCGGAAGGTTCTATCGCAGAGGCATATGTGGCAAATGAAACCCTTATATTCTGCTCGTTGTATTTTTCGGGAAACGAGACTAAGTTCAATAGACCTGACAGGAACTGGGTTGAGAACGAAGATCCAAGCAAGAATAGTATATCCGTATTCAAGACTCCTTTCCGATCAATTGGTTCGATGACAAGCTTGACATTCAAAACTGATGAGAGACTGAAGGTTCAGTGGTATGTATTGCAAAACTGCCCGGAGATCGATAAATACCTCAAGTAAGTTAAAAATACATTCTTAATACTTTTGCTTTTTATTACTATATTCCAAATTAACTAGCCTTATAAACATGGACCAGTGAACATCGTGCTCACCTGTCAACTTATTGCTCGATACACAACCTGGAGAAAATGCACCGTCATGAATTTCCCGGATGGTTTTATTTAAAGGTACCACATAACACATCGTGCAATATTGTGAAGATGTCATTGTATGCATGAGTTGTATAATTATTTTTAACTTATACATGGTACATTATGCAGATGCTTGAAATCTGTAAACATAGCCCATCAGACTTAAATGACCAATTGTTAGCACTAGCAACCGGGTCTTTAACAACGGTCAAAACTTACCAGAGTTGTGTGATGAACGGTGTCAAATTCACGGCACACAAACGGGATCTCACACGAACAACTCAAAACAGTGGGAGTTCTTGTCAAGGGATCAAGGTATTACATGGTATGGAGTGTTAGAAAACATCTACGTAGTAAACTATCCAAATGGTAACATGGTTGTACTTTTCAAATGTAAATGGTTCGATACTAGTAGAAAAAAGAAGGGTGTCCGTGTATATAAAAACAGAACAAGCATCTGCACTAAAAACACATGGTATGACGACGAGCCATTCATTCTTGCCTCACAAGCAGAACAAGTGTTCTATGTAGATGATTTGTATAATGGATGTGACTGGAAAGTTGTTGAGCATTTTCAACATCGTCATATCTTAGACCCTGCAAATACTGATGCGGTTGTTGAAGATTTGGTAATTGACGAAACCGTCCATGAAAATTTCCAATTGTTCGTTGAACTGCCACCAATGGAACCGGCAAGCATGAGTGCAAATGATGTAGATGTTGGTGAAAATGATGATATTGAGGAATTAGATGATAGCATCAGTCACGAGTATGCATCAACGGATTGTGACGATGATAATAATAGTGTAGATGATGACATATATGACTCGATGCCACCCACCAGTGCAACTGACAATGAATGATACTATAAATCTGACGTGCTTACGTGAGTTCATATTTGTGTTGTGACTTAATATAAAAAATCAATCTAGCATTAACGCAGATACATATTATTAGTGTTTTAATCATACTATATCAACATATATATGTTACTTGTACATATACTTGATCATACATGGCATGTCTGGGATCTCATGGCGGCTCTGACCATCTCACGAGCATCCTATTCGGCTACCCGCCGATTGTGAGAAGGTATGTAACTTTCATTTTTTTCTAGTGTGAACTTTCTTGTATTCGTTGTATTAACATTCACATGTACAATATAGACTTCATGGATGATGACATAGAGGAAGATCTGGCCAAGCTCCTTCACAAAAAAAAAACAAGGTGAACGTGGGATTGCAAAAGGCTTAAATGTACGGGCCGAGCTTAGAAGGCTAGAGGATCCAAGATCCCGCTTACATGGGATCCAAGATTTCCCAAGGTACGAAGGCGGGTGGGTAAAACTCATCATTGTTAGATTCTCGAGATAGGTAGGTCGTGCGGATCCGATGTCCCCTAGCACCGAGAACTCGGCGAAGAGTCGACGGGCGTGCCAAAGAGCTAATTTGGCGAGAAATTGAGGTATATTTAACTAAATTTAAGTGCTCAACACTATCGCATTATACATTTCATTCTATTAGTTACCAAACGTTTGGTTTTATTATGCTGTGACACTTTTACACCTGCTTATCGCTCAATAGTGCTAGCGTGTTTTCAAATATTTAGAAAATGGAAGAGTAAGATGGCCATTCAAGTAAAAACTACTTGAAAAAGGGGAACTTGGCCTCCTCCCATTTTAGATGAAACCGTCGCAACACAAGCCGATTGGGGCGGCGTTTCTCCGATATATTCAATCTGAGAAATTTAAGGTGAACTTTTTATTCTAATATACGTGTTACATTTATTCAATCATTATTTCTTATATATTACTTGAATCTAATCGAAAAGCACATTTTATTGCGTAAGCGATCCGAAAGAACAAAAAAACGTGCTAAAACTAAATATATGTGTTCTCAAGGCGGACATCTATGCCCGCTATTCGATGGAAAGATGTAAGTATTAAATTTTAAATCCTTATAACTTCTTCCTTTATTTTTAATTTTCCAAACTAATACTACATATGTATTTTCCATGAAAAATCCACTTGAATATCCTTTGGGAGATGATCCTATCGAGATATGGGCATGAAGCATCGGAACTCAAGGTCAATTCGTTAATGCAGAAGCGGAGGAGGATTTAAGTAAGTGATATACCTTCTACACATATATATATATATATATATATATATATATATATATATATATATATATATATATATATATATATATATATATATATATATTGTGAACATTTTATTCCTCAATTAACTTAATTACAAACGTTTTTTTATATATATGTTTAGAAGAGGTTGCTGAGTTCAAGGAAAGGATTGCTCCCGGAAGACGAGCAACTCATGAAGAAGAGGAGCAAATCTTTGCTCAAGCCTTAGGTTCAAGCGAGATTATTTGATAGGCCTTGCACCCACTCAACCTCGTCAATTGCTCGCTTCGCAACAGTTTTGATGCCTCAACATCGGCATCAACCCAAAGTCGGGACATCAAATTTGAAAAGATAAAAAAGTCCCAAAATCGGTTAAAGAAGAAAAACAAATGGTTAACGGCTTGTTTGAAGGGTTTGTTTGAATCTATGAAAAGTCGCGATCCAACCATACACATGCCGGAAATGCCAGAGCCTTCAGATGATGATGATGATGATGATGTTGATGATGATGATGATGATGATGTTGATATTGATCTTGATCTTGGTGATGATCGGTAAGGTTTGTATGCATGTAGTACACTTTAGTAAACAGTTATGTTTGTATGTATGTTTTTAAACATTATGGCTTTTATGAAACATCGTATGTTTTGTTTAGTTTTGGTATGGCTTTGAATATGAAAACATGTATAAGATTATGGAATGAGCATGGGAGGCCATGCAGAAACAAAATTAGTATTAAAAAAAAAAAAAAAGGGTTTTTTGGGACGACATAGTCGTCACAAATGCATATTTTATATTTTTTTATTCGAAAAATTATTACCTGAAAATATATTAAAAAACACCTTTTGGGACGACATTTTCGTCCCAAATGCATATTTTAAATTTTTTTATTCGAAAAAATCATTATATGAAAAATATTAAAAACACCTTTTGGGACGATATTTCGTCGCAAAACACATTTTTAATATTCTTTTATTATTTGGAAAAAATTAAATTACAAAATTATACAACGTTTTTTGGGACGACATGTCGTCACAAAAAGTGTTTTATTATTTTTTTTGGTTAATATTATTTAATAATTAAAAAAATTAATAAATGTCTTTAGGGACGACATGTATCGTCCCAAAAAACATGTGCCACGTCAGCTGGTCTTCTCCACGTCAGCTAACATGAAAAATCAAAGCCACGCCAGCTGCCACGTCATCACCTTTTTAAGGGACGACTTTCCGTCACAAAAAACGTTTGCCTTGTTTTTTGGGACAAATCTAAAGCGGCGACACTTTTGGGACGACGTGTCGTCCCTAAAAAGAACTTTTGTGACGACATGTGGTCTTTTGGGACGACTTTTTGCCGTCCCAAAAAACGAGTTTTCCGGTAGTGTGTAGATGATATTGGAGCTTTTTCGTCGGGTTGATAAACTGATCAAATAAACATAGAAACACAAGGTCAAGACTACACCATGAGTCATCGGGCTAGTTGGATTTAAAGGGTTGGAATCTGTAAAAATACAGATATATATCCTTTGATTGCTAGTGGGTAAGTAATTAACGATTGTACGTACCTTGATGAGATGCACGACCAACGTGTCTTAATTGACAAAAGAAAACAACACCCTTGGCATTTACAGCATCAACTATATTCTTCCATGCCTCAACTTGCTCCTTTGTGAAAATCCTAGGATCACGAGGAAAACTGAATTCACATCCATTATCCCATAAGTTAAAATCTCACACAATTAAATAATTTTTGCACTTCTATGCTAAATGTAAATGATTCACAATTTGTGTGTACTTTTTCAGTTTGTTCAAACATTGAATGTAGAAAGCACTAATCGAAGTAGTCTAGAGATTTAGCAAAGCAAAATAACATACTAACACAGCTGAAGTTAGGGAGATCATGGTCCCTTCAATAATGAGGAAGCCACCATCAGATAATACTCCCCTACTGCCTATTGCTGGCTGTGGTATCTTATTTAATGCTCTGCATCTTATCATAGGCGACATCACCACTCTGCCAACAAACTGTTTATATTATTACAGCCAAGATAAGCAATGGCTGGTGAAATTTTTACAGCCACACGATCCGCACCGATTGCTTCAATAACGGCTCGAACAACCTGCATTATGAATTTGCACCGGTTTTCAACTGAGCCTCCATATTCAATGTTTCTGTCATTGACACCGTCCTTCAAGAATCCCTCAAAGGACCAATGACCCTATAAGGTGGGAGGTTATTGGGTGCACCCGCCAAATGCGGAGTGCACCAATGTGGCATAATTTTAACATTTTATTTCTAAACTGAATTCAAAGTGTGTGGTCCAGATAATCCATCCCGTTACTTCGGTGCATGTGGATACACTAGGCAATAATCTCCCGATAGTCATCTGAGGCAACAAATTGATGCAAAGTCTGGCATGTCCTCACCGACAACCTCTTTGTGAGTGACGATGCTGGATTTTGTCATGTATAATTTGAGGCCAATTTAATCTAAGGGTGAGCTGTAAAGGGGTCGAATGGCTGAACTTTTTAGGAAAGGTAGTGTTTTTAGGTGACTTATGGCTGAGTCCAAGAATGTATCTTGGATTGCCTACGTATCCTGTCTTAAATCCAGGAATCAAGCCTTACGTAGTTCCTGGAGCTGTGTATTTATAGGTACATGTCCTTCCTCTGCCCTAATTTTAGGGCGGTTTGGTACATTGGCACAAATACCCTTAAATGGGCCTTGCCTCCTCTCCCAAGAAACCTGTTAGAGATGGGCCCATGGCCATGGACATATGTCCATGGTATCGTCTCGATGAACACCGATACAAATGTCCGATATCGGACACTTGTGGAAACTTCCCTGAACCATGGCCTTCACTGGCACGTCCCAAATCGACCCGATGTGGATCACTAACACAGACTTCGTCTTAGTCCCGTCCAGCTCCGACTTCGTCTTTGCCATTTCCGACTTCATTCCGGCCAGCTCGGAATCTCTAACAGCTACATCTTTGCGCGCCTTGGATAATTCATCTCGAGAGATAGCCAACTCAGACTCGAGCTTAATACGCCGATCATCAAGCTTGTCAATTTTGGCTTTCTGTTTTTCGATGTCAGCGGTGAGCTTGGCTATAGTCTCTTTTTGTTCCTCCATGACAGCAGAGGGAGACTCGATCCTACTAATGGCCACCTTAGTGGTTAACCGAGCCTACAAAAACGGCAAAGTTAATCCGAAATTAGTCCGAGATCCAAAATTGGCAGAGCATAGTTAAGTTACAGTGGTCGAATGAGAAGTGCGAAGACTTACAGCTCGGATAATTTTCAGATGGTATTCGCCCAACTCCTCAGGAGTCATGGCCTCCATCTCGGCCAGGCTCATGGCAGGAAGGGCCTCAACCCCTCCTGAGCCCTGAGGAGGAAGATTTCGGGGCTCCTTTCCAACCCCATGCTTCACTGCAGTCGTTTTTTGCCGTTTCCTCGAGACGTGGTCCGCCTCCGTCCGCCCCGTCGCCAGAGCTTCATCCGGTTGATCCCTCAAAATGTCTGACGTCGATGCAGGTGTGGGGGCTCGAGCCGGAGTCCTATGCCCTCCGGAGACCACGTTGCCAGATCCCGAGGCCGAACCCGGATTCTTGGGCCTGATCCCTGCCAGCTCCTGTATCCTCTTAGGATCGGTTTTCTTTGGGTCGGGCATCTTGCCCAGGGCATCCATCTTCGAGAAGTGTTCCACTGAGAAAAGAAGAAGATCGACGTCAGGATACGATCAATATAAAAAGAATAAAGATAAAGTACAAAATGAATTAAGTATTACAGCTCGACAGAATGCATAAAAGTCCTACATAAAAGGCGAACGTCCTCATCAAGTTCGAGATAAGCGCCTGGACCGGCCGTCTCGATATCGGCATAGGGGTAGAGGGAATGCAAGTTTCGAGTGGCAACATCGGGATGGACGCTCTCGATAATCCCGCATCCAATGGGGATGTCCGAGTCGAGTCGGTCATGCCATTTCTGCGGCCTTTTGTACCAGGTGTGAATGTCAATATCAATTAGCCCGTGCCGGATAAAGAAAAAATTAGGCTTCCAGTCGCCTTGAGACGAGGTCACCTTTCTCACGAATTCCGACGCCAGAGGACGCTTCTGAAATGTGTACCACCCCGCGTCCTGCAAGCTCGATAAGGCGTAGTACTGACGGAATAGTCGAACCGAGAACTCGACCTTGGCGATTCGACACGCCAGCACAAAACCCATTATACTCCGGACCCCATTGGGAGCAAGCTGGGTGACACAGATCTTGTAGTGTCGGAGGACGGCGATTAGGCACGGGTCGAAAGGAAACCGAAGTCCCTCCTTTAATTGCGCTTCGTAAATGGCGCAGAACAAAGGGGGAGGGTCACAGGCGAACTGATACTGCCCGTGGGATACTTTGATATGTTCAGAGGAGTAAGGAATGCCATATCGAAGGCAAATAACTTTGGCTTTTTCTGGGGTAAGATTGGACATGCAACCATATGGCCCTTGGCCCTTCATTCTTGTTTGACGCCTGGCTACAGGTCGAGAAGACGATTCCTCTTCTCCTCCTCCTTCTCATTCTTCCTCACCGGCAGCCTCTCACCGGAGGCAGTGGGGCGCTCAGAGATGGTTTCCTCAGTAGATTCTTCTTCTACCACGACGATTTCTTCCCTGTTTTGTGAGTCGCTCTCGCTGCTAGACATGGACTTAACAAAAGATACAAGAAATAGAAGACAGAAAAGAGTTTGAAGGAGTTGGGGCTTACTTGCGGTTTCTCTGATAGAACAAAAGCAAAAAATGGCAAACGGGAAGCTTCAAGATCTTGGGCTCCTTATAAATAAACAAAATCTTCAAAGTGATTTGAAAGGGCGATATGGTGGCAGTTATAGCGTATACAGCGCGAGAATCAAGGGCCAAATCTCCACGCGGCCCAATAAGGGACGCTTCGTTTCCTACACCAATTAATGCTGACAGTGTGACGTCATCCTATAACCGCCTATACCAACTGAGAGTGACAGCTGTTTTCCCGCCTAAAGAACACCACGTGTCGGAAAGGTTATTCAAATTTTCAGATCCGACCTCGCATTCGAGATGAGCTTCCCTCCGATCTGGGGGGCTTATGATGATACGAGGATTTACTCCTCCACGTGGAATTATGATTGGCCCAGCTGGCATGTGGAAAAGTCTGTGTTAGTGATCCACATCGGGTCGATTTGGGACGTGCCAGTGAAGGCCATGGTTCAGGGGAGTTTCCACAAGTGTCACTAACACAGACTTTTCCACATGCCAGCTGGGCCAATCATAATTCCACGTGGAGGAGTAAATCCTCGTATCATCAGTGAGGTTGCGGTCCATCCTCAAAACCACGATGCCTCTCTAAACTATCTCAAACCACTGTCCGACAATCCAAGGATCGATGAAGACTTTATTAAACACGTTCAATCCTATCTTCTTGCAATAATCAAGGGAACTGTTCCCACAATCTGTTGTGGCAGCAAATAGTTGGGAACTCTTCGCATTTAGCACACGTTACAAACTAAATTGCCACAACGGTTTCGTAGTGCATAGCCAATAAAATTCAAGATTTATTGGTGGAACTCCTTTGTAGAAAAAAAAATCACCTTATCAAAAATTCTTATTGGCAAAAAAATATGAAATGATGGTCCATTTATTTGATGTTAGACCACCATAATTTTTTTTCCTCTTGTCATTCGTGTTTGCTACTTGTACTTTAAATCTTCTTATAATGTACTTAATCCGTCACAAAATGTAAGTCATTATGGAGTTTTCATACAGATTGAAAAAATTGTTAAATGTAACTAATGTTTGACTAAAATGCTTAATAAAACCTTTGACTATTATAAATGCAACGACTGCAAATTAAATAAAAATGATTGGATAAATATAAGTTATAGGTAAGACGATGAAAAATATTAATACATATTTTTCTTGATATTATGAATGATTTATATTTTAGAACGAATAAAGTAATTTTTCTTTAATTTAATATTCGTGTTTGATACATGTACTATAGATCCCCTCCAATATGTATTGTTACTTGATTCCATTAAACCGTAATTGTTAAATTTTATTTATTTCCATTTATCATATATACGTGTTTGATACATGCATCATACATCCATCTAATGTACCGTTATTTGAACAATAACCGAACTAAACGTAGAATTGTATAATTAAAAAAAAAAATCAGCTCATGTTCATGGGAATATTGTTTAATTAATTAGAAACGGCTAATGATATCATTAAAGTAAGCAAGACAATACTGACCTGTGAGAAAGATTGAACTTTCCCATCTTGTAAGGAGAGAAGAGAGTTGGGCTTTCTTCATTTGATTTTGTTTCTTCAGCCATTTGCAATTTCCAAAGGAAAAATGAATTCTAGAGAGGAATAAGATGATCAGTTGATGTTATTGTGCACTGATTTATAACTTTCCAAATCGTCGGCTAAATATTTGTTTTTTGGTTTTTCGAAACGAAATGATTTCATTAACACAATGAGAACAAATACATTATGTTATATCTATTGTATCAATTATAGTCCAATGATATTTTAGTCATTTTAACTTAAATTTTATGACTTATGGATTTTTCATTCCATTCCAATGTTTGTGTATGATTATGAGTGAATGAAATGAAATGAAATTTTATTCCAATGGAATGAAAAATGTCCATTTTCATTCCTTCAAAAAATGGATGGAATGCAATGAAATAAAATGAAAATCGACAAAACGCGTGGGTGATGGGATAACAGTGGGTGGGTGGTAGGGTAGGGTAGGTGATGAAGTAGGGTAGGTAGGGTAGGGGTAGGGTGTAGGGGTAGGTTAGAGTAGGTGGTGGGGTAAGGTAGGTAAGATGCGTACGGTAGGATAGGGTGAAATAGGGTAGGGTAGGATAGGATTGAAGGATGTAGGATCTTAGATCTAAACGGGTTAGATCTACGCGCAGCGGATGGATCACGACTTATACATCACAATACATAGTTAAAGGACTTAAACTACTACAAGGGGGATAAGATCATGTTACCAATATCGGTAAGAGACGCCTTGATCTTCCGATGTGTTCTCCAAACGGCGGTTGGTGGACACCCTTCTTGATACACGAACCTCCTTGATATGCAACACCAAGAAAAACTTAGAGAAACCCGCATGGGTAGCTCAACTGGTAACAAGGGTTGAAGTTGGTACAAAGGCCACGGGTTCGAGACCTGGCAGCGGCAACATAAAGGGAGAAAAATGTTAGGAAATCTCCGCGGGAACGCAGCGGAATTCAAAAATTTATTTCCTATCGACCCAAGATCGACTTCGTTTAAGCAATAAACAAACAAGAAGTAGACGGTGGTTACCTTGGTTGATCTATAAGATCGACGCTTTGACCGTCTAAGGAGAGTAGTTCTGCATAGAGCCGCCCAAGTGTTCGGCCTCTACCGCTAGTCCACACGAATGAGCCGCCCGCGGAATCCCATCATGGATTGCTATTGGAAAACTCCGGTTGCTAGACCGGCCCTTTTCCCCTCTCTCCAACTCACTAAAGGATGCTCTCTATTTTTACACAAGAACTATTAGCTCTTGGAATTATGATGTACAAAAGAGCTTGACACCCACCTCCTACTTATAGTAGAAGTGGCGCCCCAAGTAGAGTAGAAAGGAAGAAAACCTTTCTCCAATAAAATAAGGAAAATATAATTGATTGATTTATCTCATTTATTATAATATCTCATATTAAATAAATCTAGGATATTGTCAATATCTTATATTGAATATTCCCAAGATATTGTCAATATCTTATATTGACAATATTTATCTTTTATTATATTACCATAAATCAATTTACACATGTGTATATATCACATATATATATTACATATATAAATCTATACATAAATACCTTTTGAAACAAATGTGTACATGCATATCCAATATGCAATACACGCATGTGACCATATTTATAAATATTAATATCTAATATTAATATATGATAATACTATTAATTAAATTGCACAATCCAAGTGTATCTTATACACTCCAAATTTATACCACCTTTAGCCAATATTTTGGCATCCGAATATTCTTTAATTAATGTAATATTATTAATATCTTGTATTTAATTTATTCATAATAAATAACACCATATTAAATTACCACTATAACCTTTATAGTCTCGAGATAAACTTTCCTTATTTGGTTATCATCTATAACCACATTTTAATCCGGCTAGATGTTCATATGTGTGTGACCCGATAGGCTTCCGAATATGTTGGCCGTAGACACAAAGTGCAAATTACGAAAATGCCCTTCATGCCTAACGATCACGGGATAGCGTCTAGCAACACACCGTGACCCCCAATCATCGGAAGAGTCAAATGCAATGACTACTACCTTTCATGTGAAACAGTTACCGTGTAACTTACAATCCTATCGCTGTAATAATATCCATACGGTCGTTAGTCGAGTGTCAAAACATCAACGACCGTATCTTATAATCTGGATATCATGCTCTCTCGAGTAACACATTTACTCCCACTTTGCAAAGATTCACGAGAGTAAGACATTCCTTATAAGAAGGCCATTTCGGATATTCGATCCCAATCATAGGATACGCGATTCCCGGACGACCAATCATGTATACTCCGCGATGCTTCAAAGATCATACCCAATCACTACCGCATGATCGCCCGTGGCTGGGAAACCTTAATAGTGTCAAAGCATGACAATCCACACCGTGATGCCATGAAGACTCGGTCCTAAGGATAATTACACAACCGCCACATAGTGTGACACTTATCGTGTGTAAGTGGGTCGATCTAACGTCGCATTCTCTAATACACGCCCACGTCATACCCAAGTGTCTCTACACTTCGATAGACGAGATCTATCCCCGCCTTAAAAGACGAAGACATCTAATACGTGCTGTCTCTGCTTTATACTATCAATGCCCTGTTTAATAGTACATCGACTTTAGAGACATTTAAGTATCAAACTTATTAAAGTGATTAGAGATCTCATCAACCATAATCGCTTATCATGGTTTCTCTACCACAGTTTAATACTAAGGACGTTATCATATAACAATTCATAATTGGTTCTTTAAAAAGAACATATATATGACAACAGAAAAGCCATTTAATATATGTACAAACATAAAGAAATAGTAGAAATGATCCGACCCGGTCGGATCCGGTCCAACCCGATTGGGTTTAGGACACTATTCCAACAATCTCCCACTTGGCCTAAAACCAATCACTCGTACACACAAGACCAAGTTGAAACACAAGAATCTTATGCAATACTCGCAACCAGCCCTAGCCATAAACGGATCGCTATCCATGGGGACTCAGACTATCTTCATATCATGTTCCAAATGACCAAGTCAAAGGAACCGCCTCAACACACACACGAATCTCTGACGAGACCCTGGTCCTTGCTTCAAGCAATGAATCCACTTACTATATCAACTATATAGAAAAGGTGGAAGAACCGTATATAAGGTTACGGAATGAACCTTCTAGATCCATGTCTCGCCTCCGCCGCGCTTCTAAGGCACTACTGTGTTTTGGCCTAGTTGTAGAATTTACTGATGACCCATATGCTAGAACATTTCCACTCAACGTATCACTTAATCAAAGTGATTTGCAAACCCAGCATCGTAGCTCCCACTCGCCTTCATAAGACTCGGGATATACGCCTCAGTATATCTACGTTTATCTAATTCAAGTTTAATAAACCAGAACTCTCCTTAACTTGTTTAAGGATATTCTCGACATTCACCGGTTTACTTTCATACTTGCTCATGACTATTCATGAACTATGAACATCCGGCATTCCTTTTATGATGGTTCCTATCGCAGGAGCGAAGGAAACCTTCCATAAGCATCATCTTTCACCTTATCTTTAGGACCAACGTCCTAACACAGATAGATCTTGCGATCTATGCTAAACTTCTTTTAGCATCACATCTATATAGGTAAACAATAATCTAACAGCAGTTAAATCTATCACTATAGATTCTCATTTCTAAAATAAGAACTGCTAATCCAAGTGCTTTCGTAAAGATCTTGAATTACCAAACATTAATTGACCGTGACATGGGGTGACAATTCTCGAGAGAGATATCCAATACCTTACTCGAAAATCGTAACACACTCCCACTATCCATATTGCACATTGGGCATATCCTTCTTTTGACTAAATCAAACTCCTTTGATTATCAAACAAAGAAATTGTCTAGAGAAACTTGTTTGAGTCCATAAATGGATCTCGTGGGCTTACATATCATGTTATTGTCTATGAACATCGAAATGCCCGCCTAACGCCTTCAACACTATCATATAGTCATGATACGAAGTTATAACAAGCATAATCTGAATAGAACTAGGCTCAGCCTTACAGGGACATTCCCTCAAGGTAAGACAGACTAGGTTCACAACCTGGTTGTCACTGATGGAATCTAACTCAGATACTATGGCTCCTGGCCATATCTCTCAAACCTGCCTTTCAAACATTCTTTCATAAGTCATGAGATATTCATTCTTCAAGATGAACATACCAACAGCCTTTTCAGGCTTGAGGTTATCCACAGACTTACAGAACTTTTGTGTGCACTGAGCAGTGTTTTACACCTCATCGCTATGTGGCATCCGCTCACGTTCCTGTGGTTGAATATGTCTTTGTGGTTCTCAAACTCTTTTGAGATTTGATTCACTCCCACTGTTTCTCTTGGAAGAAACACTTCCTACAAGAAAAAGATGTTTGGAGACAAACATTTTGCTCCGCGGGCAAGTAAATAATATCTAGCGTACTTGCTAAGATATTCCACAAAGTTGCATATGCCGTACTAGGCTCCAAGCCTTTATGACTTTGCCTATGACAACCTCAAATCATCGGTTAAGATAGATTCGACATTATCCTCTTCTATATCTAATATGGAATTTATTCAACCTTTATTCTTTGGAACTCGGTTAAGTATAAGGGCACTTACCCGAAACGGGTAAGGGATACATCGCATGGCTTGCGTCACACCTTTATCATATAAAGTGTTGTTTCCATTTTGGGAACACAATCTAATTACGTATCCCAAAGATGGTATCCTTCAAGGGAAGAATCTTATTCCCTTTCAGACGACTTCTGAAACACCCTTCAGGTATTAATTACTTCAATCCGATTGAATATTAATTCCTAAGTAGCTCGTCAATCTCATATTCGTACTAGCTCAAACTTTTCGGGCTTTCTGAATTATGCACTTCACTGAGTACACTTGACTATTTCTAAAAATAGTCGTAGAGATTAACAAACAATTATTTGTGGCATTAATTGTCATAAGCCAACAAACATCGGTATGTTTAGGCTTTGGACAACTTTCTAGATTTTATAACCTTTTCATAAAAGGGTATTTTAGTCCTCTTTGGATAAGATCGCGTTAACCCACATGATTCATAATCATATGGTTCAACATCATCGAAATGACGTTTAATTACACGCTTCCCTTCAGAGAGACTATGTCTGTGAGTAACCACAAATATTAAGGATAACAACCATACAAATATTTAGTTGAGATCTCATCACATATATCAACTATATAGTGACAACAATCTAGTATGTTAGATTCAAATGACCTTCCAACTTTATCGAATAACATTTATTCTTTACAATTGAATATGTCTACTAAATCCTAACAAATAATCGAAAGTATGTTCTTCATAAGAACCGAACATAATAACATTTATTTAGTTCCCTTATCGCTTTACTAGATTCGAGATATGGTAAGTGTTACAACGTTTGTTTCACCTTCCATATCTCAGTATTCAATCTTTCTAATTTAATCACACTCGTAAGATATCATATATCTTAGAGTTGACTTGAACTTAGATAGATTTATCTCAACAGACTTGCTTAGAATAGAGGCTTCGATGAGTTCTCTATTTGAGCACATGCCCTAACTTTTCCCTTTTTAATCCTTTAAGCACTTGAGAAATGTTTCTTATTGTAGTCTTCATAAGACTTAAGAAAGATTACAAGAGCTATGTTTTCAATTTCCTTTCATAAAGAAAATCTAAAGTTTATTAAATAGTTTATTTAACCTTTTGAATCGTATTCAAAACATTGACTATTTAATTAATCTTTAAGCAATGATAGAATTAAGTCGATACTTAAATCTTACAATTTTGAAAACAACCTTTCCAAAATTAGATCTGGTCATTCTTATTCAACGTTTGAATTAATTGTCATCATATGACTTAATGATCATATTGGATCGTATCCAATGAGCTGCCGTTTTTCTTTAATGATTAAAGTCTTGGAGGACTCCATCAAATATGTAGTCTCCTTAACTTTAGCTACTATAACGGGATTGCTCGTGTTATTGCTTTATTTTAAAAGGATTAAAATTACTTAACCATATTTGAGAACGTTTCTCAAAATTAACAGTCATAATTTGGTTTTACTAATCGAGAATAAAACATAAATATAAAGTTTGCTAAAACTACAACATAAAAATGAAAATAAAAGAGTGTTGTTGTTTATACATGCAAAATCAAAAATGGTCTTTTGGTTTATGATTTTGGCTCCCACTAGTCAACTACTTCCAATTGACTTTCAAGAATTTTTCAAAATTCTTTAGTGGCTGAGATCCCATCTAGTTACCTCGATTCCCGGCGGTGGTCGATCAACCAAGATAATTTCGATAGGTAGGTAACTCTTTACCATTCACATCTCTATGTGATTCTCAGTGGTTGACTAGTCAACTCTTTGGCGATACACATCACTATGTGTTAGTCAACCCCTTGTCTCTAAAGTCGACGGCCCTCGACGGTGGCCAATCACCGAAAGACTCTAGTCAAGTCATAACCCAATATTCACGAGATCTCATACGATCATATCTCAATAACGACGATATACCCGTGGTAGGTCAACTCCCGGCGGTGGTCGATCAGTTGGATCCGAACACAGGCTCTTCACCGTCGTTACAATATTGGGAGACAATATTTCGACTTGATTTTTGTTGTGGAAGTATTTTTCGTAAATTAATTCACTTAATTAATTTTAATTTCGGTCTCATCATAAATATGTCTATCTCTATAAACATACATCCTACACATTTATCTAGATCGTGCCTAGTCATACATCTATCGTATCATATAAAATAAATACAAGCACAAAATAAATAAATGCGTAAAATAACCGGTATGATCATGGACTTTTCCTAGGTGCGGTTTCGAATACAAACTGACGAAACCGCGGGTCACATTCTAAGGGTAATTTGCAACCGCCAATAGGATCTTTAATGCTCCATTCTCCAATGGGATCTTTATTTTCGTCTTTCTTTGGTCTCCATCTTTTGCTCCATTCTTGTTACATTTAATTCTATCGAATAAAATAAATACACCCGCCGCACACGGGGGGGAGCTAATGGGAATGGGATGAATGCAGAAAATAAACTAGGTCACGTTTCTTCATAACGGCTAGGACAATTTTTTTAAACCAACAGAAAAATTAAATCATTCACATCTATCCTATCGGTTGAGTCCACGATCAATCGGTCCATATAATCATATTATATCTACTATATCTAATCCATACAATAAAATCTTATGAAAAAGATAAAATTAAAATTTAACTACTTGCGTCTTAATTAATCAATTAACATTTAATCTATTAAATAATTTTATCTAATCAATTAACTAATTAACATTTAATTAATTAAATGATTTTAATCGAAATAAAATTAACGATTAATTTTAAACCGATTTTAATTTTAATTTTAATTAATTAGAACTATTCCAAAATAAATCAAAATTAAAATTATTTCTCTTTTGTTTCTTTCCTTTTGATTCGTAATCGAAAGGGATCTTTCAGTTTCTAAACAGATTTGGCTTAGGCGCAGCCACTTTCCAAAATCAAAATTTTGAGAGTGGCGCAAGCTTTTTACAAATCAAATATTTGAAAGGCTGCAGCTATTCCAAATCAAATATTTGGAAAGGCCAAATAATTTTGGTTTAGGCTTTGCCACTTTCCAAAATCAAAATTTTGGAAGTGGCTTGAAGCTAAGCTTTTTCCCAAATCAAATATTTGGAAGGGCTTGCGCTATATTCCAAATAAAATTTGGAAAGGCCATTATTATTTTAATGCCATGTGGCATCCCAATAGCCAAACTATTTGAACCATTGGTTAGTTACACGACACAACTAAACAAAGGAGATATTAATCACAACTATGAACAATATTGAAACACAAAATACACAAAACAAAATTTAGGGATCTATCAAAAGATGCACCACCCGACGTTGATCGCCCCAAAGGAGCCGCGCCGCCGCCGCCCGCAATTTCGGTGGGGTGCCGCCGCCGATCGGCCGAGCACCCCAAAAGCCGCCTTTTTTTTTTTTTTTTTTTTTTTTTCGTGTATCGATTTGCGAATCAAAATCTTTCATCTTTTAATTACGTGATTTAAACGATAAAATTAACTCACGCAAATTAACATGCTCATTGCTTAAGCTCAAGCTTTCTCGATACCATTTGTTAGAAATCTACGCGAACGCAGCGAATTCAAAATTTATTTCCTATCGACCCAAGATCGACTTCGTTTAAGCAATAAACAAACAAGAAGTAGACGGTGGTTACCTTGGTTGATCTATAAGATCAACGCTTTGACCGTCTGGGAGAGTAGTTCTGCATAGAGCCGCCCAGTGTTCGGCCTCTGCCGCTAGTCCACACGAGCAACCGCCGAATCCCATCATGGATTGCTATTGGAAAACTCCGGTTGCTGGACCGGCCCTTTTCCCTCTCTCCAACTCACTAAAGGATGCTCTCTATTTTACACAAAGAACTATTAGCTCTTGGAATTATGATGTCTGAAAGAGCTTGACACCCACCTCCTACTTATAGTAGAAGTGGCGCCCCAAGTAGAGTAGAAAGGAAGAAAACCTTTCTCCAATAAAATAAGGAAAATATAATTGATTGATTTATCTCATTTATTATAATATCTCATATTAAATAAATCTAGGATATTGTCAATATCTTATATTGAATATTCCCAAGATATTGTCAATATCTTATATTGACAATATTTATCTTTTATTATATTACCATAAATCAATTTACACATGTGTATATATCACATATATATATTACATATATAAATCTATACATAAATACCTTTTGGAAACAAATGTGTACATGCATATCCAATATGCAATACACGCATGTGACCATATTTATAAATATTAATATCTAATATTAATATATGGTAATACCATTAATTAAATTGCACAATCCAAGTGTATCTTATACACTCCAAATTTGCGCCACCTTTAGCCAATATTTTGGCATCCGGAATATTCTTTAATTAATGTAATATTATTAATATCTTGTATTTAATTTATTCATAATAAATAACACCATATTAAATTACCACTATAACCTTTATAGTCTCGAGATAAACTTTCCTTATTTGGTTATCATCTATAACCACATTTTAATCCGGCTAGATGTTCATATGTGTGTGACCCGATAGGCTTCCGAATATGTTGGCCGTAGACACAAAGTGCAAATTACGAAAATGCCCTTCATGCCTAACGATCACGGGATAGCGTCTAGCAACACACCGTGACCCCGATCATCGGAAGAGTCAAATGCAATGACTACTACCTTTCATGTGAAACAGCTTGATTACCGTGTAACTTACAATCCTATCATTTGTAATAATATCCATACGGTCGTTAGTCGAGTGTCAAAACATCAACGACCGTATCTTATAATCTGGATATCATGCTCTCTCGAAGTAACACATTTACTCCCACTTTGCAAAGATTCACGAGAGTAAGACATTCCTTATAAGAAGGCCATTTCGGATATTCGATCCCAATCATAGGATACGCGATTCCCGGACGACCAATCATGTATACTCCGCGATGCTTGATGATCATACCCAATCACTACCGCATGATCGCCCGTGGCTGTGGAAACCTCAATAGTGTCAAAGCATGACAATCCACACCGTGATGCCATGAAGACTCGGTCCTAAGGATAATTACACAACCGCCACATAGTGTGACACTTATCTGTGTAAGTGGGTCGATCCCAACGTCGCATTCTCTAATACACGCCCACGCATACCCAAGTGTCTCTACACTTCGATAGAGCGAGATCTATCCACGCCTTAAAGACGAAACATCTAATACGTGCTAGTCTGCTTATACTATCAATGCCCTGTTTAATAGTACATCGACCTAGAGACATTTAAGTATCAAACTTATTAAAGTGATTAGAGATCTCATCAACCATAATCGCTTATCATGGTTTCTCTACCACAGCTTTAATACTAAGGACGTTACATTATAACAATTCATAATTGGTTCTTTAAAAAGAACATATATATGACAACAGAAAAGCCATTTAATATATGTACAAACATAAAGAAATAGTAGAAATGATCCGACCCGGTCGGATCCGGTCCAACCCGATTGGGTTTAGGACACTATTCCAACAAAAAATCCTTTGGGAGGCTCCTGTTGTACGCACCAGGCGCTGGGCACGGCCTTTGTTACTGGTTGAGTCACCATGATTTACATCCTCCCACAACCTGGTCGGGTCTGGGGGTGAGGGGCGCCTGGGGTGGGCGATTCCACCTTTTGGTACAAAGAAAAACTTAGAGTTTTTAGAAGATCTTCTAAAAACCCTAGACAAGAAAAACAATTTTTTTTCTCTCTTTTACAAGTATGGTGGTCGAATTTTTCATTCCCAATTACCCTTGGAATAACTCTCCTTTTATAGGAGAGTAAATCCTTGGTCTCCAAGTTTTAATTAATTAAATAATTAATTAATTAAACAAAATAAAAAGATATTTTCCTTAATGACTAATTGTGACATGTATTGACCAATAGGAAATCAAATAACAAGTCATCCAACCAATCATATAACAAAAATATCTTTTATTTTTCATAACACAAGAAAATTAATTCTTGTGCTAATTAGAGACATAAATGGCGCCACCTTGTAGGGTTTTTAGCCCACATAAAATGTCTTTTATGTGTATTATATTATTTAGCCCAACTAAATAATATCCATGCATACCAATTAATTAGCCCAGCCAATTAATTATCACTGAGGCCCAAATAACAAGATTATTAGTCCGAATTACAGAAGCCACATCGGGGACCATGGACCTATAACCAGTAGCTCCAATAATTAATTATTCATCGAACAAAATAAGTACATTAATTATTAATTCCGGGATTACGCCACCATAAACCCGAAATCGAACTCTACCAATTATAGATGTATACTTATACTCAACCCATGCCGAGTGAATAAGCGTCCATTGATATAATCACTACATACGGATTAACCTCTCCATAGATCATCCCATTCTCGAGTGGGAAGTCTCTGTGAACCCGACTCAGAATATCTTATCCTTATTTACCATTAACCCCCTGATGATCAATTAGTATGCATATCTGACTAGTAGCTAATTAGTCAAATGCGAACTCCCGGGATCGATCACTTTCTAAGGGCTAACAAATAAGAGGACTGTCTCTCTACTTCCCGTAGGAAGGAATGGATTCCATGTCTGTGAAAATCAGAACTACTCACTCATCAGGAGATAGTGCCAATGAGATGTGGCTTGGAACACATATCTAAGTGAACCGTAACTAACACATCAAACACTACCCCGAGACAAGCAGCACCATGTGATCACCTCAGGATTAAGGTTGATCCATATATGATCATCTAATGATTTAATAAGATTCCTCGATTACGGAATTATATCGAAAATACAGATTAAATCGGTCCATCCTATATGAATGCCATCATATATAAATGCCCCACGTAGTACCCTCTACCGACAGTCCGGATAAGACTATCACACCCTAAGGTGTTACGGGCGCATTATTGGTGTTTTAATCAAGAGACCCTAAACCACGATTCGATTCACCACGGACTAACAGCTTTAAGCATATCTCCACTAACTCAATCCTCACGTTTAATCCATACACTGAGTTAAGTGGTTACATTGAGATATACTTAGGGTTTGCAGTAGTGTATTACTTACAAGCACAAAGCAAGTAATAAGGTGAGATATATTCTGTCATCCATTAATAACAATTACACAAATTGTCTTTCGGGCACTACACCTAACAAGGATAAGGTGGTGGTAAGGTATATGGTGGGGTGGGGGTAAGGTAGAGATGGGTAAGGTAGGGTAGGGTGGGGTGGTGGGTAAGGGTAGCTATGGGCAGGGTCTGGTGTGGGGTGGTGGGTAATGTAGGGTAAGGTGTGTATGGTAATATAGGGTATGTTGGTAGGTCAGGTAGGGCAGTGGTGGGTATGGTGGGGTGGTGGATAGGTAGGGAGGAAGTGATGGCTAGGGTAGGGTGGTGGGTAGTAGGGTGGGTAAGGTAGGGGTAAGGTAGGGTAGGGGTAGGGTGGGTAGCATTGATGGTTGGTAAGTTGTGGGGTGGTGGGTAAGGTAGGGTAGGATGGGTGGTGGGTAGGGTGGTGATCGGGGTCAATCAGGTTATATATACTTGACCACCATAAACCAATACTAGCAAGAGGACTAGGCCCATCGTAGTATAGCTATAGTGAATCAAGGTCGATCCCACAGGGAACCAATTGTGGATCATCCTATATACAAACAATTAATTAAACATGTCAAGGACATAGAGGCGGTCTACGACCAACATAAGACAAGAAAGGTAAATTGACACGACACGACACATAGACAAATAACGTAATTAACCTCCCCAATTATAGTCTTTATCGTTTGGACCTAGATAATTTATATAATAAACTGAACTTATTAACTGTCAATCCGTTTGTATCTATCTTAGATTGGCTACGGAGTCATCCTCTTAAACTTGACTTAGCACCGGTTAGGTTGCTTTAGATCAACTGTGATGTTGTTACGTGACTTCGCCTTTTAGTGCCTCCATCTCATATAACTCACACGCTACGACGACTCTAAGGATGCCGATATTGACCGTACACCTCATCTAGGCAACATTCCTATGGTTAGGCGTATTTCCTAAACGATCACTCAAGCTCTCGTCCAACTAGCAATTACCAAGTTATAGTCTCATGCTAATCTACGACGTCGTATAATCAGTGCTAGCAATCCCCAAATATAAACCTACCTAGATAACGCCGAACGTCCAAGATCAATTCATGAGCCTACCTAAGAGTTTTATATTGGTATTTCCTTTTTACACGCTTTTAATTAAACTAAGCGAGTAACGTAGCCATAGCCATACCCTCTTGAGATAATAAATTCTATTAAGTTAACCTAACCATAAAGACATGGCTATCTAACGGATGAACAGGGGCTCGGTCGACCGAATAGGTGGGCTCGGTCGACCGAGTGAACTCATTCGGTCACCCGAATCAATTTCGTCCCCTGATTACATCCCTGAACGTATCTCTCGGTGTTTCATCATACGAGCAGTTAAACAAGAATTAATTAAAGTATTCATATAAACTAACATAGATACGCATTAATTAAATCAAGTAGATTCATGAATAGAAACTAAACATATGACGTAGGTTATGGGATCCTCATAGACAAGGCTTCGTGTTTAGGGTGATTTTATACGATTTCTAATGTTATATTTTATAACAATTTCCTCCATATTCGTATAATTTGCATAGAAATCAAGGGTTTAATCGAATTATTGAGCAAATGAGTTTTAAAAGTGGTTAAGTGCAAATTTGTGTTAATTATGTGGTTTCATTGATAAAAATCTTTGAATATGAGATGTTACATTTTGCACGATGTTATCATGAATGTAGAATGCGCTTGCATGTTAAATGAGGAGCTTAAACGAAGATCGATGAAGATTAAGAAGAAAGCTCGATTCGAATAAAGAAAGCTCGATTCGATTCGGCCCAAACTTGGTGATCAAGTATTTCAAAATATGCCACGTAACATTATATTTTGAGGCCTAAAAGATGGATTTTGAGGAAAGAAGAAGATGCCACGAGTTTACGAGATCAACGGATCAATATTTTCCAACGTCTTCTACCCGTAACCTGTTTTTCGATGGAAATTTTACCCGACTTAGAGGCATTTTCAGGGAAGAGTTCTTGACGAAAGTTGTAGATACTAAAATGAGCTTTCCAACGCATTTTGAATCACGTCAATCGGAGGTCTACAACTCAAGTTATGATTTTTTACCGAATCATTTGGAATTACGGACGAACCGGAGATATTTTGGCCAAGTTTGATGCATGTTACTCCATGTGCTCCTTAATGATGATGATGATGAGTCATAACAAACTCCACATGCTATTTTAGTGACTCCTCACCTTCACATGCAAAGTCATTATCACCTCCCACATGCTTATAACAAACTTGAGAATATTCCTTAGCATATTCTCCCAAAAATATCTCCCTCAACTACAACCTCTCCCTTATACACCTCCCTCAACTCTCCCTATAAGAACTCCCTCATTTCCATCCATAAAGGCGCCTCCTTGGTCACTTTTGGCCAAGCTTTTACTTTTCCCGTCTTTTTACGTAAATACTCTGTAGGCGTTATGCGAGAATAAATTAGAATAGTAATCTTCGTTGTAATCTTTGAGCTACGCCCCGATTACGAAATCATAATCGAGGATGATTGGCTAAGGTCTCTAAGCTAGAACCATCGTTGTGAAGCCACCATCACCGAATAAACAAGGATTTCGTTTTCATTTGTTCTAGTGAGTTTCTTGTTCTTCCTTCATGTTTGAATTGTTTATGTGCAATTTGTATGATCTATACTTATGTTGCATGCTAATCGAATTTAGATACGATAGTTGATAAATTCGTAGATTACCGTGAAGGAGAATGATAATATTCTTCCAACATACGTAAGTTGAGGGTGAATGTTGTCAGATTAGGATTTATATCCATATCTTTGATCCGTAAATGCTTTAGTTGTACCGAGAGTGGTGAACTAATTAAAAGGCGATGAACCGAAAAGGGAAAATGCCTCTTTAGCAGATAATAATCCAAGAACTTACGAATGAATATGTGTCTTTCTTGTTATTTTCGGTGGGGTGGTGGATCAATGGTGTGTTCTAGTTATTTTAATCTTTCTTTAAATAAATTTTTATTATCGTAGTTTTATTTATTTTCACGTTTGCTACCTTAGTTTGTTAATTGAAAATCCGAGATCATAATCATCAACTTTATAAAAGAAATCGAAGGCAAAAACTCTTTTTCGCATACAAGTCCTGCGGATACGATCCGGTTTCACCACTAGCTGCGAGCCTTCGCACTTGGGGCTGACATCGGTTTTATTTTATTACTTGTTATCTTTTGCTTTGCATAAAACCGCGAACAAGTTTTTGCGCCGTTGCCGGGGACTTGGCACGGAAAATTTTCGTTTTCGGTTTTTTTTTCAACTAAGTTATCTGTTTTCGTCTTAAACAAAAAAAAAAAAAAATAAAAATAAAAATAAAAATAAAAAAAAAAAAATCTTTCGGTAATTACCGAGAGAGAGAAAAAAATATTTTCTTTTAGCTTACGCTTCGCTTACAGTATTAGTTTTATAGTATTTTGTTTCTTTTACTATTTGCTTAGACTGCTTTCAAGCTTGTTTTTAGTATAGTTTTTTTTTTCAATTCAAAAAAAAAAAAATTTAAAAAAAAAAAATTTAAAAAAAAAAATTCTCGATAAATACCGAGTGGATTCGGTAATTACCGAGAAAGAGAGAAAAGAAACACGGAACACGTTTCAATCATTGAGGTTGGGTGATGGATTCTCGGTGAATCCCACTCTGCGAAGCATAAGGATAAAATCCCAAACCTCGTGATTTAGGTGTTGGTGCCCAAACGTAGTTTATGCAAACTCGAACTCACGGGGACCACTTTTGTATAATCCGGAGATAGAGCGAACCATCGCCGACCAAGCAGACGCTTGGCCCGGCTCACCGGACCAACGGACGAGGAACCACGGAAGGAAACAATCTGAAGGATACGTTGAGGAGAAGCTCAAGTAGGAGCCTGTGTTGAAGAAATGGCGAGCAACGGACATTGGCGACTTTGCCATGCCATCTCTACCGTGAAAGTTAATCCTGCGGTCGTGATTCCCGAAATCACGGCCGATAATTTCGAACTCAAAACTTCTTTAATCAATTTGGTAAGAGGTTCCACATTTCATGGATTTTCCACTCGAGGACCCGCATACGATCACATTCACTCATTTCTAGAATCGTGCGGGACTATTTTAATCAAAGGGTCACCGAGGACGCCCTAAAGATGAAACTTTTTCCCTTCTCACTTTGAAGGAGAAGCGAAAGAATGGTATAAATCCTTACCACGAATCCATTACTTCGTGGGAGGAGTTGGAGAAAGAATTTACGAGCCGATACTTTCCACCTGCAAAGACGGCTCATCTTCCGAATCGAGATATTCACTTTTGTGCAATCGAGAAGGAATCTTTTACGATGCGTGGAGACGATTTAAGACTCTCTTGAGAAAGTGCCCCACCATGGGTTTGGATAAACAAAGATTGGTCAACACTTTCTACATGGTTTGACCGAATTGACTAAGGAATGGTGAATAGTTACTCACTGGAGGTGCATTTACGAGAAAGACACCGATGAGGATGGATGTTGTTTGAAGATATTGCAAAGTATAATTATGCCCCTACTGCTGCAAAAGCGTCCAATCGAAAAGCTCATTGCGAGGAAGTATGAGGTAGATGAGACCACGTCTCTAAAAGCTCGATTGGCGCCGCACTACGAAGCAAGTGGCGGCAATGAATGTTCAAAGTCTTGTGTGTGACAATTGCCATGGCCAAGGCCATCGTAGTAATCAATGCCGACTTGACCCGATCTCACAGTCAAAGTCATTTCAAAACAATGTCGTTTGCCAAAATTGCGATACCGTTGGGCACGATTCCATCGATGTCATCTATTGTTGCATTCGGAAAAGTGAATACATTCACTTCTCAAAATTATCGACCTTCGGGTCGAAATCAAAACACTCAAGGATTCAATTATAACCGAACCACCCTGGTTTCCGATGGAGTGACCATTCCGGGCAAAGAAACCCCCATCATTTTCAGGCCCCTAGGCCTAATCAAAGCAATTTTCAATCCAACTATCGACCAAAGATGGAACACCAATCCACCGCAAAATCAAAATCAATCATTTCGAGATCTTAGAACAAAAGTTGAGCGAGCAAATCACGGCCAACACTCAATTGGCAAATGCTTTAAGTACTCGACCAAGATGCGTGAGAAATTTGGATGTGCAAATGGGACAAATTTCGGGCACAAGCAAGTCGACCTCAAGGTCACCGCCGAGTTTTCTTGAGAAGAACCCCGAGGGGTTAATCTCAGTCCAAAATGACCGAGAATTCTTGCACCGATCTCATTGCACCATGGAACTATGGTCAAGATGAGGTGAATGCTATAAAACGAGGAGTGGGAAAGCGGTTGGCGGTCAGGCCAACCAGGAAACAGTAGCCCCTCCCGTGAGCGAGACGCAGAGGAAGATCTTTGTTCTCCTCGAAAGATGTTGGGACTACTATTGATCCAAGTGAAAGAAAAATTCAAGAAAAGGTGAAAGTTGAGAATTACGATGATGAAGAGAATACTGCTGAGAAGAAGTCGATTCTAAGTTAAGTTACGGGAAGCATGTGAGGTGGAAGGATAGGAAGACAAAGCAATCAATGATAAGACGGCAAAGAAGCACTTTCTTGAGGAAGACTTTGCCGATCTCCCTTACCCACCTAGCAAAAACAAAATTCATCATTAACGATCGATAAAGAATATAAGAAGGTTATCGACTTGCTCAAGAATCTTGAGGCAAACATTCCATTAGTTGGTCTTTTGATAGGAATGCCAAAGTATACAAAGTTTATAAAGGACGCAGATGAGTTCGAAAAAAGAAGCTCCAAGAGCTCGAGCACATAGTATTGAATGGAGAATGCTCGAAGAATCAGCCGGACTAAACTTCCCGTGAAGTGTCCCGACCCTGGTAGATTCACGATTTCATGTACTATTGGGAACAGGATTTCCACAATGTTCTATGCGATTCGGGAGCATCAATCAATCGATGTCTACGTCAATCTTCCAATCTCTTGGATTGGATCAATCTATTACGCTTAAACCTATTTCTCTTCAACTTGCTGATAGAAGTGTGAAATATGCAAGGGGAATTGTAGAAGATGTATTGGTCAAGGTTAAGAACTTCATATACCCAGCTGATTGGGTAATCATGGATATGACCAACGATAAGAAAACCCCCTTGATCCTTGGAAGACCTTTTCTTGCAACCGCCCGTGCCTTACTAGATTCCCACAGTGGCGAAATGACCTTACATTTGGAGGATGAGAGTATAAAGTTCAATGTGGGCAATGCAAAGAAGCACCCGTCGGACACTTGTTTAGCTATTGAGGACGATTTCAGCGATGAGTATGATAAACAAGTGTTCATGGGTAGTTGGGATGAGGAAGAATTCAATAAACTATCTCGCAACTTGGACTAATGAGGAGTGGATAGAATTTTTAGAAGAGATTGACAAGGAAAGTTCGATTACCACAAGGTGGTAGGAATGAAGATGAGGAGAGGCATGGTGATATGCCCAGATTTGCAAAGGAGATGAGGCCCTGTCTGGCCGGGAGGCCATGATGCTTGAGCCCTTATAATAAGCTTGAAATCTAGAGCCACCGGGGAGTTGTTTGTGTACTCCCGATGAATGAACTTTATGGAATGTCAAAGAAGATGGTTCGACAACTTGATAAAAGAAGACTACATGGTGGGAGGAGTTGGCATCGAGGACTAAAAGAGGTACGTTTCTAGACAATTTAATTTACGTGGTTCTCGCATTGTTAATTTTTCTTAAGCTATTGATCTTCTTGAGTTCGGATTTTGGTTGATGATTTGTAATTAGTCGAGCAAACGACATTAACCAAAAGCGCTACCGGAGGCAACCCGTTTAAAAAAAAAAAAAAAAAAAAAAAAAAAAAAACTCTACATTTTGCATTATACTTTACTCATACTTTGGATAATAGTTTTCCAATACTTCGAATTGATTTTCATTTTGTTTCACCAAGTCTCAGGATGAATGTTTGAATGTCATTTAAAGGAACGATTAGGAGGTTATCCGAAAATCCCGAGGAAGTACAAAGAAAAAAATTCAAATGCATCATTTCTTAGATTTGGGTTGTTAGAACAATTTGAAATAACCTTGAGGATCTGGGTATAAAGACTCATAGTTAATACTTTGTCACATATTTCATATCATGACCTAGTCTCGATTTAAATTTTCAAATAATGTGTGACATGTATTAATTCAACTACTATGCAACTAAGGGAATAGGAAATTCAAAGCTAACCCGAGTTGAAATTTTATTGTCTAGTCGAGCTCCCGACTATAATTAAGCCCTACTAGGGCGGTAACCTAGATATCTTTTCCTTTTTATGCAGGTTTATTTCTGTCTTTATTCCATGATATTGCTTTGTCTATCATCTTTTGTGCCCCTATCCCCGAGGTACGTCTTGTTTTCCCATGATGTGCGGGATATTTGCGATAGCAATTGTGAGTTTCGAGATGATGCCGAGTTTCCGGTGGATGGTCCACGATCCTCATCGCTTTCATCGAGCATTTCGAGTCGATTCTAGGCCACTTCCGAATTGCCACTTTCGAACCACAATCGCCTAAGTGTTCTTTTTCTTTTTACATTCTCGCACAACCCGAGGACATGTTGTGATTTAAGTGTGGGGAGGGATCGGTTTATGTGTATCTACCATTTGCTTAAATTATTTTGATTCTATGCTAAATAGGCTAAATTTTCAAATTTTTGTTTAGTCCCGAGTAAACAATGCATATCTTTGTTCGGTTTTTATAGTCATTAATGCTATATTCCGTATGTTCGATAAGTTAGTTGTTTCACCCAATATATTTTTCACGAGCCATAGTGAATGATGAGCTAAATTATAAAGCTATACCCCTTTTTGATTAGTGATTTTTGATTATCTTATAAGTCATGTGCTTAGTGCTAACGTACGTATCGTGAGAATTATGATAGTTTGTGTTTATAGCCAGAGTATGATATATTGTGAATATCTGAACGTTTGAATGTGATAAGTGTTCATAACTAATGTTCTTGCACAATAATTAACAAATAAATCATTGCTTGAGGTGTTATGCTCAGTAGGTTTGAATTGCTTTTAGCATGTTAACCACTGCCTGCCAGAAATCTCGAAAAAGTAATCAATTGTGTGTGTCGAAAGTCGGTCGATGATTTGAGTGCGGTAGGGCATTATCTCGAAATGTCCTATACCACTATGATGACCAAAATCTCACGACATGATAGAAAAAAGTCGCCTTATGATTTGAGTAGATAGGGATTATCTCGAAATGTCCTATTCTAGTATGACGGGCAAAAGCTCATTCTGATGTGTGTTGAAAAAAAAGAAAAAAAAAAAAAAGAAAAAAAAATCGAAAAAATTTATTATTATGAATAAGTTAAGGACTTAGTTATCGTATACCTTATCCCAGTATAATGTGACAGATATGTTGTAGGGATTATCCTCTGAGTATATCGAAAAGGCCCTAGATATATTCTATCATTCTTTTCAGGATATGTCACGTTTTGTAGGGTACATCTTATAAGTATCATTATTACTAGTTTGAAGGGGGTATTAGCTAGTTTGCTTTGAATTTTTCAAGTTTGGACTTAGTGGAAGTTTTCTATGGCTATGCACACACATCGTGGGTGAACCTCGATTTATTGAGTATATGTTGTATTTGGCTGAGGTGTCTATCCTTTTCGAGCCTTGATTCTTGTTTTGTTTTGCTCGACGAGCAAAAGCTAAGTGTGGGGAGTTGTTTAGGGTGATTTTATACGATTTCTAATGTTATATTTTATAACAATTTCCTCCATATTCGTATAATTTGCATAGAAATCAAGGGTTTAATCGAATTATTGAGCAAATGAGTTTTAAAAGTGGTTAAGTGCAAATTTGTGTTAATTATGTGGTTTCATTGATAAAAATCTTTGAATATGAGATGTTACATTTTGCACGATGTTATCATGAATGTAGAAGTACGCTTGCATGTTAAATGAGGAGCTTAAACGAAGATCGATGAAGATTAAGAAGAAAGCTCGATTCGAATAAAGAAAGCTCGATTCGATTCGGCCCAAACTTGGTGATCAAGTATTTCAAAATATGCCACGTAACATTATATTTTGAGGCCTAAAAGATGGATTTTGAGGAAAAGAAGAAGATGCCACGAGTTTACGAGATCAACGGATCAATATTTTCCAACGTCTCTTCTACCGTAACCTGTTTTTCGATGGAAATTTTACCCGACTTAGAGGCATTTTCAGGGAAGAGTTCTTGACGAAAGTTGTAGATACTAAAATGAGCTTTCCAACGCATTTTGAATCACGTCAATCGGAGGTCTACAACTCAAGTTATGATTTTTTACCGAATCTGCTGGAATTACGGACGAACCGGAGATATTTTGGCCAAGTTTGATGCATGTTACTCCATGTGCTCCTTAATGATGATGATGATGAGTCATAACAAACTCCACATGCTATTTTAGTGACTCCTCACCTTCACATGCAAAGTCATTATCACCTCCCACATGCTTATAACAAACTTGAGAATATTCCTTAGCATATTCTCCCAAAAATATCTCCTCTCAACTACAACCTCTCCTTATACACCTCCCTCAACTCTCCCTATAAGAACTCCCTCATTTCCATCCATAAAGGCGCCTCCTTGGTCACTTTTGGCCAAGCTTTTACTTTTCCGTCTTTTACGTAAATACTCTGTAGGCGTTATGCCGAGAATAAATTAGAATAGTAATCTTGTTGTAATCTTTGAGCTACGGCCACGATTCTCAAATCATAATCGAGGATGATTGGCTAAGGTCTCTAAGCTAGAACCATCGTTGTGAAGCCACCATCACCGGAATAAACAAGGATTTCGTTTTCATTTGTTCTAGTGAGTTTCTTGTTCTTCCTTCATGTTTGAATTGTTTATGTGCAATTTGTATGATCTATACTTATGTTGCATGCTAATCGAATTTAGATACGATAGTTGATAAATTCGTAGATTACCGTGAAGGAGAATGATAATATTCTTCCAACATACGTAAGTTGAGGGTGAATGTTGTCAGATTAGGATTTATATCCATATCTTTGATCCGTAAATGCTTTAGTTGTACCGAGAGTGGTGAACTAATTAAAAGGCGATGAACCGAAAGGGAAAATGCCTCTTTAGCAGATAATAATCCAAGAACTTACGAATGAATATGTGTCTTTCTTGTTATTTTCGGTGGGGTGGTGGATCAATGGTGTGTTCTAGTTATTTTAATCTTTCTTTAAATAAATTTTTATTATCGTAGTTTTATTTATTTTCACGTTTGCTACCTTAGTTTGTTAATTGAAAATCCGAGATCATAATCATCAACTTTATAAAAGAAATCGAAGGCAAAAAACTCTTTTTCGTACAAGTCCCTGCGGATACGATCCGGTTTCACCACTATAGCTGCGAGCCTTCGCACTTGGGGCTGACATCGGTTTTATTTTATTACTTGTTATCTTTTGCTTTGCATAAAACCGCGAACACTTCGCCACATCCCTGACGTCATAGCCTAGATCTACATCATCTAGCTATGAATTAACTAACTCAAACGATAAAGCATAATTGGGAGGGATTAATTACTTAAAAGAAAAGAAACAGAAAATAAAGGCTTACATAATTCGCAGCCTTTAAATTGCTGGAAACCTTCAATCTACTTATGCTACATTGTATTAAAATATCAAAGTAGAATTATATTCTAAAGTATGAGAGGTGTGTCTTTACAATTTCGTAGTCGCTTGCTTATATAGAGGTTTTGCCGACTTAGGGTGTTTCTAGAAGATAAGCACGATATAAGCCGGAAACCGACCCGAAGCTGACACTCGGTCAACCGAGAGCTGACACTCGGTCGACCGAAGCTATAGGCTCAGTCGACCGAACCTACTTTTGCACACGTTAATCGTTTTTCTCGTCTATCTTGCTCCCCACTCCACGCTTGCATGTTGATCCGATTAATCTTCCACTTAATGCTCCGATTTTCTTCCTTCCTTATCTTGAGATAATTGATTGAATGACATTAATCCTCTCGATTTGTTGTGATCTGCAAAATCAATAATTATCGCACAATAAATCGGCTTTAAATAATAAAAATGGCTAAATACCAAATATCATATTAATAATCACTTAACATTAAATAATAAATATAAACATGTGATTTAATATGAAATATATATTATTAATCTCGATTTAAGGTCAACGTTGATGACTTTTACGGGTATAATTTGACCGTCATCAACTACCCCCCACTTAGACTTTGATCGTCCCGAACAAAGCATCAATAAGTCATTCCCCAAGACAACACTTTCTATGGTCAAATCATACTTTCACAAGAAACTCAAGTCAACTCATACTAGTCATGCTCATAAGATATCCATTATTCACTACTGACTATGAATCGAAGTGATGTGTGCATGTGCATTTAGTTTTATATATATGTGGCAAGATTAGAGTTTATGCTGACTTCATAATCTCAACCTACCAACATCAGCATTCATACTTCTTATGCCTCGCAATGGTTAGAGCACTAGAGCAATAAGCAAGAGCGTATCTATAGGGATTTTGGACTTGGAGACCGAGTACTACTCAAAGCCTCTTAAAGAGTTGAATATTTTTTCATATCTTCATATTTTTCAAATACTATTAATCTCAAGGAAGAAAACTTTTTAAAGTATCCCCCTATCTTAGATCATGTATAGCATCGAATATTACCACAAGCGCGGGGCTACTTTGGTAATGTTACTACAAGCCCAGTGTTTAACATTTTGTTAAAACACAGTGCGCCTCAAGCTTATTACTCCGCTTTTGTTGGCAAGAAGATAAGAATACATCACTCAATAAGTATCGACACTAAGTCTACATAACCAATCATCTATGCAATGTACACATAATTTCTTGATTATTATGATTTTGCGCGGTATACTCGATTCACAGATTGAGTAATTGAATAATAAATAACTACTTGCAAAAACGAGCATGAATATCCTTAAATTTACCTAACATAAGTATAAAATGATCACGTACTCATGAAACTTGGTTCCTTTCCTATCAATTCTTAGCTAGGAACTCACAATTCTAAGGGTACGAGATAAATAATATGGTATGTATTCAAATTTTCAATTTTTCAATTTTTCTACCGTTTCATTCAAATTTTAATCATAATAATATAGCTAAGTCTCCTACCCCCCACTTAAACATGGCATTGTCCTCAATGACAAAAATAAATGAGAATTTAAGAAAAAGACTTAGCTCTGGAAACGGCTCTCAAGTAAATGCAGAACATCGGAGTAAATTTCAGCACGTTGTGGAGAGATAGACACATCCTGTATAAGCAAACAAACTCCACGAAACCGTAAAATACCATGTCTATGGAAGTTATAAAATAATGTGGCAGTAATGAGGTATAAATACCTTAAAACAGTTTAAGCCACTTTATTTTATACAACCAATGACAAGGGAAACCAAAAAGAAAAATACTAAATAGAAAGAAAAATAAACAAGCAACTAAAGATGGTAGTCTTCATCTAAAAACCGGGTGGATAAGACAAAGATCAAAAAGCATAACCCCATGTGGGAAAACACGAGGTTGACTCGATCGAAAAGGTATTCAATCCAGGAAAGAGAAACTTTGTAAGGTATAATGATTGATCACGACCTATTGGCTAAAGATAAAATCAAATACTTCTAAGCTTGCATTGGATATCAACAACTTAGGAGATGTAACTACTCCTCAAAATTACTAATAACCCAATGTATCACGTAAAAGTCATAACCGTCATCAACAAGGTCGGATCGGTGTGATAGTTCGAACAAACCGATCATCTATAAATGCCGGAATAGACGGAAAAATGTGAAATTTAAAACTTCCGGTAGAAAGATTAGTTGTACTTTGATCAACCAAAACCTTTAAAATCTAGCTAGGTCGAGCTACACTTCCCCAACTAGGATCAAAATGATAAAAATAATCATTAAAACCGAGCAATATTTCAAATTCCATAACACAAAGGTATTTTGTAAACAAAATGGAGGTTGAGAGTATGATGGGTTTAGAAAAAGATACACATAAGGATGGGAAGAAAAGATAAAGGACGGGTAAGAAATTGTGTTTATGGGTGGGTTGAAAATGGTTGAGGCATTGAGATTGGGTGGGAGAGTGAAACGGATGGAAAGAAAGAGAGGCGATGACAGAATGGTTAGAAATGTGAACTGTTGGGGCAGATTGGTGAGAGGATCGAAAAGGTTTAAGGGTGAGAAGGTATAAATGAAAGGATAAGGGTAGTTGCAGAATTAATTGCGCACCACTTTGAATTTTCACTTGGATCACCATTCTAAAAGATTTTGGAAGTTGACCAAAATTCTTCTTGTTCGCACCAATCATTCTCTGTTACATTTTCATTAATTCTCAAGCTCTCTTAATGCTTCCATCTTAAGGTGGATTGCTAAATTTCCTTTTATTTAGCAATTTCTTGACTCTCCTACGGAACTCTATTTCACGTGGCCTATATTGAGTAAAAAAGTTTTGCACATCCTTAGCCCAATGGCCATCAGAACACGGCAAAATAAAAAACCTCAACATATGTCACGTTACTCTTATTTGACTCAAAGAAAACCTATAATCCTAAAAAGAAATCCTAAGGGTTTTAAAGAAGTAGTTCTGAGTTTAAAGTCCTCAGCTCGACTTTCCAAAGATTATCCTTGTCAGTTATCATTCTTGGATCGCTGGACTTTGACCCTCTCGAGCACTATTAGAGGTGGCTTGTCGCTTTTATGGATTAATACCTTTCCTTTGTTGTGAGACCTAGAAACGACATTTATCCATACCATTTATACAAAGCTCTTACCCGGCTCTCATTTTAGGAATTAGTGAATTCTAAGAAACTCGGCTAAAATTATGGTTTTGGCCTTGACAATAAGAAACAATGAATCTAAGTACTCGAACAAGGTCGGTTATGTAGGCAAGCCTACACCGTCTTATTCGTTGGAACATATGTGACGATTCAGGCCAATCCGTCAAGATTAAGCCCCGTTTAGCTTTGAAGGCTTATCGGCTATGCTATGTCTTGTTGAATCTTTGTAACGTACATCACACGTGGAGGGGAGTAGATTGAGCCGAAGCTCGGTTGAACTCGCCCAACCATGGTTAGACCATTTCCGAACCTATGTACAAAGATTCTTCGATTTCTAAATTGTCACCCAAAGCGTAATCTCGCTTTACATTTAAGGTGGGTTCACCGAGAATCCATCACCATAAACCTCAACGCAAGCGAGAAAGATTGTGTTCTCTCAAAACTCAACGCCTTCTTTAGATTGTGAATGCTTAAACTACACAATTTGTTGCTCCTGGCCACAGGCGGTAGAAGTAATCTCATGCATAGGACAAAGAGATTTTAACAGAACTACGAGGAACTCTTTATTCACTGCTTCCTTTCAACGATTACATGTTTTCTTACACCCTCTAGATGAGACAGATATGGGGCAAAACCATCGACACTAATAAAATTATTCTTACAAACCAACTCCGGGCTAAGATTCATACTAAGGTTCATGTATAGGCTAACTTATGCTCAAAAAACCAAAAGGTAGTAAAACATAAGCAAAAAAAAAAAAAAAAAAGTAGTACCTTGCCTTCAACATTGTACCACGAAGAATTTAAGCGTTAAAATATATATTTTTTTCCGGAGCCATCTTGGTGCTTTAAAGGTATTGCTTCCATCGCTTTTCCCATCGTAGAGTAGTAATTCCGCATGTTCTTTGGTTATTTTCTCGCGCTTTGAAAAATTAATCGACTCGAAATATTGCTTCCTGGTTTCGCAAATGTAAGAAAAACAAAAACAAACAAACCGTAGACTGATTTTAACATGGTTTCCCATGCTGCTATCAGACCTACGGATTAAACATACGGGGATAAACAGACACGCGAAATTCCAGACTCGAAAAACACAAATCAGAAACCGTGTAAACAAAACAGAACAAGAACAAAACAAAACAAAACAAAAATTCTAAATTCTCGGTCGACCGAATGAGGTCTCTCGGTCGACCGAATAATTTTTTTATTTTTTTTTTCTATTATTTTTATTTTATTTTAAGAATCTGGAATTTTCAGACAGAGCAGACAACCAGAGGGACGTAAAAACAGACTCTAAAACAGAAAACTTGACATGAATAAGAAAATTATTTATATATAAAATTGACCGTTGGTTCCCCGGCAACGGCGCCAAAAACTTGATCGGGGTCAATCAGGTTATAATATACTTGACCACCATAAACCAATACTAGCAAGAGGACTAGGCCCATCGTAGTATAGCTATAGTGAATCAAGGTCGATCCCACAGGGAACCAATTGTGGATCATCCTATATACAAACAATTAATTAAACATGTCAAGGACATAGAGGCGGTCTACGACCAACATAAGACAAGAAAGGTAAATTGACACGACACGACACATAGACAAATAACGTAATTAACCTCCCCAATTATAGTCTTTATCGTTTGGACCTAGATAATTTATATAATAAACTGAACTTATTAACTGTCAATCCGTTTGTATCTATCTTAGATTGGCTACGGGAGTCATCCTCTTAAACTTGACTTAGCACCGGTTAGGTTGCTAGATCACTGTGATGTTGTTACGTGACTTCGCCTTTTAGTGCCTCCATCTCATATAACTCACACGCTTACGACTCTAAGGATGCCGATATTGACCGTACACCTCATCTAGGCAACATTCCTATGGTTAGGCGTACTTCCTAAACGATCACTCAAGCTCTCGTCCAACTAGCAATTACCAAGTTATAGTCTCATGCTAATCTACGACGTGTCGATAATCAAAGCAAGCAATCCCCAAATATAAACCTACCTAGATAACGCCGAACGTCCAAGATCAATTCATGAGCCTACCTAAGAGTTTTATAGTGGTATTTCCTTTTTACACGTTTTAATTAAACTAAGCGAGTAACGTAGCCATAGCCATACCTACTGAGATAATAAATTCTATTAAGTTAACCTAACCATAAAGACATGGCTATCTAACGGATGAACAGGGGGCTCGGTCGACCGAATAGGTGGGCTCGGTCGACCGAGTGAACTCATTCGGTCACCCGAATCAATTTCGTCCCCTGATTACATCCCTGAACGTATCTCTCAGTGTTTCATCATACAGAACAGATTAAACAGTAATTCGTAAAGTATTCATATAAACTAACATAGATACGCATTAATTAAATCAAGTAGATTCATGAATAGAAACTAAACATATGACGTAGGTTATGGGATCCTCATAGACAAGGCTTCGCCACATCCCTGACGTCATAGCCTAGATCTACATCATCTAGCTATGAATTAACTAATTCAAACGATAAAGCATAATTGGGAGGGATTAATTACTTAAAAGAAAAGAAACAGAAAATAAAGGCTTACATAATTCGCAGCCTTTAAATTGCTGGAAACCTTCAATCTACTTATGCTACATTGTATTAAAATATCAAAGTAGAATTATATTCTAAAGTATGAGAGGTGTGTCTTTACAATTTCGTAGCTGCTTGCTTATATAGAGGTTTTTGCCGACTTAGGGTGTTTCTAGAAGATAAGCACGATATAAGCCGGAAACCGACCCGAAGCTGACACTCGGTCAACCGAGAGCTGACACTCGGTCGACCGAAGCTATAGGCTCGGTCGACCGAACCTACTTTTGCACACGTTAATCGTTTTTCTCGTCTATCTTGCTCCCCACTCCACGCTTGCATGTTGATCCGATTAATCTTCCACTTAATGCTCCGATTTTCTTCCTTCCTTATCTTGAGATAATTGATTGAATGACATTAATCCTCTCGATTTGTTGTGATCTGCAAAATCAATAATTATCGCACAATAAATCGGCTTTAAATAATAAAAATGGCTAAATACCAAATATCATATTAATAATCACTTAACATTAAATAATAAATATAAACATGTGATTTAATATGAAATATATATTATTAATCTCGATTTAAGGTCAACGTTGATGACTTTTACGGGTATAATTTGACCGTCATCAGGTGGGATAAAGTAGGGGTGGTTTGGGTAGGGTGGGTGTGGTAGGTAAGGTAGGGTAAGGTAAGATGGTAGGTAAGGTAGGGTAGGGTAAGGTGTTGAAGAAACTTGATGTAAAGACGAATTTTTGCGATTTTGGTAATTAACAGCATTTCCTTTCTCATTTTTATGGCTTTAATCCTTTCTTTGATTGCTATTGCTTGTTTAATAGCTAAACATATCATAGCTAAGTCATGTGAAGATTGAAGAAATCACCCTCTAATTGATGAAATTAGGAATGGGTAATGTTTAATTGTTGTTATATCGATGAATTCATGTCTTAAAACTTGTTCTTAAAGCTTGAATTAGCTTGATCACCTAGTTCATGAAGTCACACACCACTTTTGTAAATGTATGTTGCGAAGGGTGTGAGAAAAGAGGTTTTAAGATCGTTTCTTATAAACAACCGAGTTGTTTAGATTGATTAGGGAATGAGGTTCTTTTGGTTGTGAAATCGAGCGGCTCTAGTTCTTAATCTTGTTTCGGTCAGTTAAATCCTTAAAGGCGGACTGTTGAACCGGGCAAAGGGTACTAGGTTGTTGCATGGCGTCTAGTACTATTTTAGGAGTTTGCACCCATGAACGAGTCAATATAAGCGTTAGGAAGGTCGGTTGGTAGTTTCCATTCCCAAATAATCGATTAGAGGGGCAAAAGTATTCAACTGGATCGTGATTTGGCTATGTCTTTTCCTCTCTTTATCTCTAGTTTAAATAATGTTTTAGCAGAAATTGCCATGAACAAACTTTGATTCACCTAAACTAAGTTTGATAATGACTTTGGTAGTTGATTCATTCCTCGTGTGATACGACCTTGCTCACCTCTATAGTGCTTCCGACCCGGTACTCTGCCGGTTAAAGTTGGTAATTATTATTTTGGTCACCAAGTTTTCTGGCGCCGTTGCCGGGGAATCAAATCGATATCTCATAAGTCGTTTGAAGACTTAGGCTTAGGTCGTTTTTTTTTTATTTCTTTCTTGATGTTGGTTTTTTTGTTGAAGAGTCACACCGTTTACTACGGTAGTGGTGGTGACTAGATACCGTGTTTGCGTTCTTGCTTTTCCCTTGAATCGCAGTGTATGGATCCATATGGCCATGAGGGCTCTTCTCCCTACTCATTTGGAGGTTTCACTTTTGGTGGTATGAGCTTTGGATCTCAACCATATTATCAGTTCAACCCATACACATCACCATATAATAATGAGTGAAGGAGTCCTCCAAGTTCTAGGTTTCAACATACCAATGCCTATTTGCGATATGCTCAACCTCCACAAATACCTTCTCCACAAAAGAGTTCGACCGATATGTTATTGGAGCAAATCAACAAGAATTTTCAAGAGCAAGGTTGGACTTTGCAAGAGAAAGGTCGGGAGTTGAGGGATATTAAAACGAATGCTACTACACTTCAATCGACAATAAAGAACTTAGAGAACCGGGTAGAGCAATTGATTGAGAAGAGGAAGGTTGAGAGGAGTGCCAAAAATGATGAAATTTCATTTGTTCCACCGTCGACCCTTGTGGTAATCACCCCCCATGAATGTTATGAAGAAGGTACGAATCATTCTACTAGTGAATCATTTATTCCTTCTCATTTGAATCTTATTGAAAAATAGTGGGTGTGGATCACATAGAATATGTTGATGTTGTGGTTGAGCCAAAATTTTATTGCTTGGTGGTTAAATCTTTGTTACTTGGCATATGCTCTCATTCGGGGAAATTAAATTCATTGTGTTGCACGGTGAATTTCTTGAACCAATTTTGGTGGTGGGGATTGAGCCCCTTGTTTGTCTTGTTCCATTTTAAAGGTGTGCTCAATTCTTTCGATTTTTGTAGGGAGACGCAATGGTTTGCTCTCCTTTGATATAACTACCCTTAGCATTGTTGCGGGTAGAAAGTCGAACTAAGGACTTTAAACTTAGAATGTTTTAGGTAGATATTTTTTTTTCTTTTGTTGTTCTAAATAAAAGTTGATGAAAGTTTTTTTAATTGCCATGTTCTTGAGACTATTGAGCAAAAGATGTGCAATTTTCTTTTCTTTCATTTCTCTCGTGCTTTGTTGATTTTCTTTTAGTTCCTTAATAAGTCAAGCCAATGGCCTAAAACAAAGGCGCTTGTGCGAGGCAGCCCACTTTTTCTTTGTTTGGTAGTAGTATGAGTGAGTCTTAGGTAAAAGAGTGGAGAATTTCGGCCTAGGAAAAGAGCACTCGAGTGGAAAATTCCCATTTGATCCCTTGACCGGACTTGGATTGGTATCACTTTGGCCCGTTTTGGCCCTTATTTTATACATGGATGATTGTTTCTCTTTTAATTATTTTTTCATCTCATGTGATTCGATTTCGATACCTTTGGTTATACTATGATAGTGTATGTGACATTGATTCTTTTTATTATTTCTCGATATCTATTGCTTGCTTTGGAGCACAAGGGTTGTACCCCGTGCATGTGTTTTCGTGGGTTCTTTGTTTCGTGGCTTTAGGTACTTGAGATGGAGCTTCATGGAGGTGTCACATACATGGATTCGCGCCTTTATACCGGGTTAAGCTAAGCCTTCTTTCTCTTTATCATTCACACACCGAGGACAGTGTTGCATTTAAAGTGGGGGGTGATAGGCTTAGCTATGATATGTGCTTCTTTGATATTTTATCCATTGTGTTGTATGCTTCTCGTTTGGTCACTTTTTTAGCAAAAATTGAGCAATTTATAAAATTTTCCATGGTATTGACGTTGCATTCGTATGTTGAACCTTCAAGTTGATAGGATAAATGGTTTAGTGAATGTTTGAATGCATGTTACTAGGATAACTACCTTATCTTGGAGAAGGGATTTTCACGCACGTATAGATTCGATTTCATGAACCATGGTAACTAGTGACCGATTATGGTAGACTTAGGCACAATTCGACTACCTAGAACTCATATCATTGACTTCGAGATGAAATAGAAAGGCCGACCTTGGTGGTGTTTCTTTGACCCGACCAGAGCCAAATAGCCATCCCGTGACATAGTCCATAGTAAACCCTCTAAGCCTTGGTAGGATAGTTAGACCCCCATCCGACACTTAGCCGTTTGTATTTAGCCCGTAATTTCCCAACCCCAAAGCCTTTTTTCACGGTCTACATTCCCTTGAACACCCTACGAGTTGAGCTTAATCATTTATTTCTATCACACTTGCTTAGGCAAGTGAGGGGTGGTAGAGTGGTTTGTATTCTTGATAGGAGTTGGTGTGTTTTACGAGCTATGTCACAATTTGGAGGGTAGGAGCTCGATTTATTTATTGTGTATGTGATGCCTTTGACTCAAACCTAATAAAAATTCAAGTTCAAATTCAAAAAAAAGGAAAAAAAAATCAAAAAAAAATATCAAAGAAAGCGTGCAAAAAAAAAATTGTGATAAGTGAATAAATGTTGAGTCAAAGAAAGCCAGAAGTTTAGGACTCATGTTTTGATATAATATGTGATGTTGGTGTTTGAGATGAGTCCTTGTGTTATAGAAACATGATATTTCTTCATTTTTGCCTAATGGTACATGAAACATGGTATCATATGACACTTTACATTATAAATCATGTTTCTATAGTTGTTTTGAGCTGTAGAAGAATTGGACTAGCTACGCTTTGTATGGTACATCCCATGATTAAGCTTGCTCGTGTTTATCTCTTTATTGTTTATTCCCCAAAAATTCTCTTCGGTTAGCCCTGTCCCGAGCCTAACGTTACATGTTCGGAGGATTTTGCATCACTAAACAAAAACAATTTATAAAACCCTAACCTATATGCAAACTAACTCTAACCGACCGAATATCGGGTAATTGCTAGTAAAGCGTAATGAGTAAAGGGTCGATCCACAGGAATTGGGTCATTTGAATCTAATTTTATTAATTCCTCTAAATTATCACTCAGAAAACAAATAAAGGAAAAACAAACATAGAACAAATAAGATAAATCTAAGCTAAGAACAATAAAAACGACCTAAGCTAAAGATACATGGGATCAAACAGAATACAAACTAAGTGATCTCAATCCTAGTTCATCTCATGATTTTAATTCAAATTGTGGTTTCACCTTTACACGAGATACAAATTCCTAATCTCTTAGTGAATCCGCTTCTCAAGCTATGAATTCCTAATTCCTTAGTGAATTCAATTATCGATCTCTCCTCTTCCGAATGTTGAGACCAATATTCCATACAAAACGAAGGTGTAGATTCAAGTTAACTCTCGTATTTTAGAATCTAACAACCTAGATAATTAACCGATTAACTTGTCACGAATTAACGATTAAAGATCCTATCTTTCTATGGTGATCTAGCCTAACAACGATTCTCATCACGTTAGACAACGATTAGTAACCGATCTCTCGATCTAGTCACACATAGCATCATAATTCATGGAAAGATACAAGATAAATTAAAGATCATAAAAATAAACTAGAGATTGAATAAATTAAAAAGAGATTAAACTCACATAGTTTATACAAGGGTTGATCTTCAAGCATCAACGATGAAAAAAAAAAGCGAAAAAAGACATCATAATCTAACCCGGATCACCCGAGCACAAGGCTCGGGTGATCGGCCTTAAACCCCTCGGAAGTCGGTGCCGCTTTTTTTAGGTGAATAGTAGTGTGTATTTTTGTGGTGATGGAGGTGTGTATATATAATGGGAGGTGTATAAGGGAGGCATCATTTGAGGGAGGCTAGGAGGTTGGGAGGTAATGATGAGTTTGTTATGGAGGCTTGGAGGTTGTTGGGTAGGTTTGGAAGGTTGTTGGGGAGGCTTGGAGTAACAAATAAATATCCCGGTTCGTCCGCTTTTTTCGCTGTTCGGAAATAAAATCATAACTTGAGTTGTAGACCTCCGATTGACGTGATTCAAAATGAGTTGGAAAACTCATTTCAGTATCTACAACTTTCATCAAGACCTCGTCCCTGAAAATGCCTCTAAGTCGGGTCAAATTTCCATCGAAAACAGGTTACGGTAGAAGTGCGTTGGAAAATATTGATCCGTTGATCTCGTAAACTCGTGGCATCTTCTTCTCTTCCTCAAAAATCCATCTTTTAGGACTCAAAACATGTTGTTACATGGGATATTTTGAAAGCCTTAATCACTAAGTTTGGGGTAGAAAATATCCAAGATATTTTTCCTTGCAAGCTAAGCACATGGGGTGATCATTCAAGCCTTGGGCCTGGCCCACTTCCTCGACGGGCCGTCCGGTAAGTTTCTGAACTCTCGATCCGATTTCGCTCCGGTGGGCGCTTGCCACTTCTTTGGACGCCACTCCAACTGAAGATCACAAACTTGATTTCTTTCCTTAATCTTCCAATCTTCCATAAATCTCTTTAGCTCTTTCCAACTTCGAATTTAGCTCTCTAAAATCATCTTTTCCATCATCAATGAGTATCTACAAGAGGATCAAACATACCAAAGCGTAACATAATTCCAAAATAATATAAATTCATCATTTAAGCACATAATTAATTCGCTTTTGCAATTTAACTCTTAAAAACATCATTTACTCAATATTTCAATATAACGCTCGATTTCTATGGAAAACATCCATATATGGGGGAAATTGATAGAAAATATATCGTTAAAAATCATACAATTTGACCCTAAACAATACCCCCACACTTAGCTTTTTGCTCGTCCCGAGCAAAACAAAACAATAACATAGCTCGAGATAAATAAACATCTTAGCAAATATAAAACATATTCAATAGTTTAGAGGTTCGCTTGCTAAGTGTGTGCATAGCCATAATAAATTTCCACTAAATCCACACTTGAAATTGATTCAAGCAAAACTAGCTAATACCCCCCTTCAACTAGAGACAAATGACACTTACAAGATGTACCCTACAAAACGTGATATATCCTGAAAAATATGATAGAATACATCTAGGACCTTTTTGACATACTCAGAGGATAATCCTACAAGATATCTTTTAGTTTATACTAGGTATAAGATTAACGATAACCAAGTCTTTAATTAATTTTTTTTTTTTCACTTTTATACGCACATTAGAATGAGCTCTTTCCGTCATAGTAGAATAGGATGTTTCGGGATAACACCCTACCTTACTCAAATCATAGGTTAGCTTCTTCTAACTGTAAGTGAGCTTTTAGTCATCATAGTGGTATAGGACATTTCGTGATAATGCCCTACCTCACCCAATCATCGACTAGCTTTCGACACACCCATTTATTTATGTGATTACTTAGAGATTTACTGCTAGCAAGTGGTAAAAATTATTTTTTTCTAATGACCACCGAGCATAACACCTCAAGTAAACAATTTATTCATTATTATTATTTTTCAAAGACTTTAGTTACGCTTTCACTTATCACATTCAAACCTTCGATATTCACGATTATATCATACTGCGATCTAAACATAAACTATTATAAATCTCACGATATATACGTTAGCACTAAGTACACGACTTATAAGAAAATAAAAATCACTAATCCAAAAAGGGTATAGCTTTATATTTTATAGCTCATCATTCACTATGGCATGTGAAAAATAGTGTTGGGTGAAACAACTAAATTTACTAAATATGCAAAATAACGCATCAATGATATAAAACTCAAATAAAGACATGCAATGCTTACTCGGGACAAAACAAAAATTTTGAAAATTTAGCTCATTTTCGCATAGAATAAAGCAAATGAGTGTAGATACATATCGATCATTCCTCCCCACACTTAGATTGCAACTTGTCCTCAAGTTGTACGAAATAAAAATTTAGGGACTTAGCCGATTTGGTATTGATTCAAGAGTGGTCAAGAGGACAACAATGGTGATGTCATATGGAGTCCTTTTCCATCAACGACTTCAAAGTAGCTTGACAAAAACAATGATGAATGGTACTGCACCACTTGAAAAACACAGAACATCTCGGGAACAAAGGGTTATACATGTAAAACACATGGAAAAGAAGTCATAGAGATTTTTTTTTGAGATTAAGCTCATATAAGGATGGACATATACATGGAACATTACAAAACAAGTGAGGCTAAGTGCAACTACATGAAAATATATTACAATGCAATCTACATGATATGCAATATAAAATAATGATGGCATATGGAAAACCAACAAGAACCATCATGGAAAAAAAACGAGGTAGTATTACGAAACCGATAATGAACTACACTCTAAAAAAGAATAAAAGGAAAAAAATAGAAAAACAAATGCAACTAGATGAAATGCACCTAAGTGATATGCATCTAAATGGTATGCAAAAATAACGGAAAATAAAAGAAAGAAAACTAGCCCATTTATTTGCAACGAAACATGTATGTAATAAACGTCTACCAAATAATGATAGTTTACGATAAACGCAACGATTACTATTCATTACATGCGAGTGTATGACGCGCTTAAGACTTGTCAAGAGGTGATAGCATTATGGAAAACCAACAAAGAGCTATACTAAACAAATATAAATCATAAGCCAAAGATGGTAGCAACGGAAAACCGGCGGTAGCTACCCATATGAGTTACAAAATAAAAAGAAAGCACATAAGTCTTAACGCTCACAAGATTCATCACAACGATATGTAGCATACGAAAACCGACATTAGCTACTAAATAACACTAAAACGATTATAGCATACGAGAACCGACATTAGCTATAACATGCATGGATGAATCATGTATATAAAAATAAATCAATTACTTAACATGGATTCGTAGATGGAAAGATGTAAACATGCACGTTCGTAACATCTACGTGAAAGAAATTAGCCACGTAAGCTCGTGATGAAAGTATCCAAGTCAAATAAAGCATTAAAAATCAAGTTAAGAGAAATTCTGGAACCTGGACGTGCGTCCAACAAGGCAGACGCTCGTTTGCCATGAAAACAGATCGGACGGGCGTTCAGTGAAGACAGACGCCCGTCTGGTTCTTGAAAACAGAACAGAACAGAGTTGATACTTTTTTGCACAGGACGGCCGTTCAACAATCCAGACGCTCGTTCACCTGCATGTTAGGGGCTGGACGAGCGTTCACTTACTTGGACGCCCGTCCAAGCATCGAATTTTGCAACAGAAGTACAGAATGTAGGAAAAACACAGCAGATCATCAACCCAAACAAATCATACATCACAAAGACCACATCAAATTTTAGCATAGAGCACACAAGGTTAAGATTAGATTACACTTCACGCTTCACAAATCGAGTAAAAAACTTTTGCACATTCTTAACCCAACGGTCATCAAACACGGCAAAAATAAAAACTCTCAATTTGTTTAATGCTACTTTTATTGAAAGAAAATAAATCGTAACAAAATAGAGAAATTAACTCAACTAAATTCAACAAAACACCGATTCCCCGGCAACGGCGCCATTTTGTTCGGAGGATTTTGCATCACTAAACAAAAACAATTTATAAAACCCTAACCTATATGCAAACTAACTCCTGACCGACCGAATATCGGGTAATTGCTAGTAAAAGCGTAATGAGTAAGGGTCGTCGATCCACAGGAATTGGGTCATTGAATCTAATTTTATTAATTCCTCTAAATTATCACTCAAGAAAACAAATAAAGGAAAAACAAACATAGAACAAATAAGATAAATCTAAGCTAAGAACAATAAAAACGACCTAAGCTAAAGATACATGGGATCAAACAGAATACAAACTAAGTGATCTCAATCCTAGTTCATCTCATGATTTTAATTCAAATTGTGGTTTCACCTTTACACGAGATACAAATTCCTAATCTCTTAGTGAATCCGTTTCTCAAGCTATGAATTCCTAATTCCTTAGTGAATTCAATTATCGATCTCTCCTCTTCCGAATGTTGAGACCAATATTCCATACAAAACGAAGGTGTAGATTCAAGTTAACTCTCGTATTTTAGAATCTAACAACCTAGATAATTAACCGATTAACTTGTCACGAATTAACGATTAAAGATCCTATCTTTCTATGGTGATCTAGCCTAACAACGATTCTCATCACGTTAGACAACGATTAGTAACCGATCTCTCGATCTAGTCACACATAGCATCATAATTCATGGAAAGATACAAGATAAATTAAAGATCATAAAAATAAACTAGAGATTGAATAAATTAAAAGAGATTAAACTCACATAGTTTATACAAGGGTTGATCTTTAAGCATCAACGATGAAAAAAAAAAAAAACGAAAAGACATCATAATCTAACCCGGATCACCCGAGCACAAGGCTCGGGTGATCGGCCTCAAACCCCTCGTAAGTGCGGCTGCCTCTTTTTTAGGTGAATAGTAGTGTGTATTTTTGTGGTGATGGAGGTGTGTATATATAATGGGAGGTGTATAAGGGAGGCATCATTTGAGGAGGCTAGGAGGTTGTTAGGGAGGCTTGGGAGGTAATGATGAGTTTGTTATGGAGGCTTGGAGGTTGTTGGGTAGGTTTGGAAGGTTGTTGGGGAGGCTTGGCGTAACAAATAAATATCCCGGTTCGTCCGTTTTTTCGGTTGTTCGGAAATAAAATCATAACTTGAGTTGTAGACCTCCGATTGACGTGATTCAAAATGAGTTGGAAAGCTCATTTCAGTATCTACAACTTTCATCAAGACCTCGTCCCCTGAAAATGCCTCTAAGTCGGGTCAAATTTCCATCGAAAACAGGTTACGGTAGAAGTGCGTTGGAAAATATTGATCCGTTGATCTCGTAAACTCGTGGCATCTTCTTCTCTTCCTCAAAAATCCATCTTTTAGGACTCAAAACATGTTGTTACATGGGATATTTTGAAAGCCTTAATCACCAAGTTTGGGGTAGAAAATATCCAAGATATTTTTCCTTGAAAGCTAAGCAAATGGGGTGATCATTCAAGCCTTGGACGCCCGTCCACTTCCTCTGGACGCCCGTCCGGTAAGTTTCTGAACTCTCTGATCTGATTTCGCTCCAGTGGATGCCAGTTCACTTCTTTGGACGCCAGTCCAGCTGAAGATCACAAACTTGATTTCTTTCCTTAATCTTCCAATCTTCCATAAATCTCTTTAGCTCTTTCCAACTTCGAATTTAGCTCTCTAAAATCATCTTTTCCATCATCAATGAGTATCTACAAGAGGATTAAACATACCAAAGCGTAACATAATTCCAAAATAATATAAATTCATCATTTAAGCACATAATTAATTCGTTTTGCAATTTAACTCTTAAAAACATCATTTACTCAATATTTCAATATAACGCTCGATTTCTATGGAAAACATCCATATATGGGGGAAATTGATAGAAAATATATCGTTAAAAATCATACAATTTGACCCTAAACATTACAACATTTCAAGTCTTACTCGACTTGCTTAGCCTCGGTTTGGCCCCGATTAGTGGAGATGCTTATTAAGTATGAGCCTATGGTGTAGTCGCAATGACCTAGCATCCATAATCCAAACCGGTGAACCGTGGTAAATGTAGGAGAAGCTATTCACACACGCACACATCCTGTTTGCTTGATAAGGTATGGTTAAGTTGCATGCATTCACTCTTTTACTTGTCGGTTATCTTTGATATGTGATGGACTTGACCTACACATGTACCGTTGACTCTTTGGATTCTTTTAAAACGCTTACTTTGCTCAAGGGCGAGCAAACGCTAAGTGGGTGGTATTTGATGAGAGTCAACTTTACTATGCTTCGGTGACTTTAACCGGCAAAGTACTGGGTCGGAAGCACTATAGAGGTGAGCAATGTCGTATCCCACGAGGAATCAATCAACTACCAAAGTCATTATCGAACTTAGTTTAGGCGAATCAAAGTTTGTTCACGGCAATTTCTGTTAAAACGATATTTAAACTAGAGATAAAGAGATAAAAAAGACATAGCCAAATCACGATCCAATTGAATACTTTCGCCCCTCTAATCGATTATTTGGGAATGGAAACTACCAATCGACCTTCCTAATGCTTATATCGACTCGTTCATTGGTGCAAACTTCTAAAATAGTACTAGACGCCATGCAACAATCTAGTACCCTTTGTCCGGTTCAGCAGTCCGTCTTTAAGGATTTAACTGACCGACACAAGATTAAGAACTAGAGCCTCTAGATTCACAACCGAAAGAACCTCATTCCCTAATCAATCTAAACAACTTAGTTGATTATAAGAAACGATCTTAAAACCCTTTTTCCCACACCCTTTAAGAATATACATTTATAAAAGTGGTGTGACTTCATGAACTAGGTGATCAAGCTAATTCAAACATTAAGAACAAGTTTTAAGACATGAATTCATCGATATAACAACAATTAAACACTACACAGGCCCAATTTCATCAATTAGAGGGTGATTTCTTCAATCTTCACATGACTTAGCTATGATATGTTTAGCTACTCATAATTAAACAAGCAATAGCAATCAAAGAACGGATTAAAGCCATAAATGAGAAAGGAAATGCTGTTAATTACTAAAATCGCAGAAATTCGTCTTTTAGAGGGAAAGAGGGAAAAGTCCAAATTTTGACCCAAAATAAATAAACAGGACGCACGTCTTTTCTTAGTTGTAAAAAAGACAAAAAAAATACCCTCTTAAGAGACTCGACGCTGCTTGAGTACCATCGCTTATCCTGCTTCATTTTTTTTTTGTTGAAACAACCGTAACTTTTGATTTAGAACTCCGATCTGCAAAAAAAATTCAGCAAAATTCATACTTTTTTTTGCTCTTTATTTTGAGATCTCATACGATACCCTTTCGACGTAAATTTTAAATGCCGAAAACATATTTGCATTAATCGGAGCGTTTTTCTTATAAACGACCATAACTTTTGATTTAAAACACCGATTATCAAAATTCTTTCACCAAAGTTTATATTTCTTTTCTTTTCATTTTGAGATATCATACGATACCCTTTCGACGTAGTTTTTGAAAGCTGAATTTAATCGCAGCGTTTACACTAACACAGTATCGATATCACATTAACACATTTTATTAACAAACACAATGACACAATTACCATTATCATTACCATTAATAGTATACGATTAGTCAAAAATCATGGACTCGGCAAACTTTACAACAACCTATATTCGTTTATGGATTAAAAAAGAAACAAACCGTAAAATAAAAATCATTTGAACAATAATGTAATCACATTAACACTCAAAAAACTTGTGTATTTTGAAATAACACATTCAATCACATTGGAAAAAAATTACAACATATATGATAAACAACTTTAACGTCAACATATATGATAATTAAGTTACATCAAGGAAATGATTATCTAAGCACCTAAAAATCTCGACAATATCGATTGGTACCATCATCTTATTCTCCAACTCTACACCAAATGGTTAAACATTTTCTCAAAAAAGTTGACATCTACATCAATTGGTTTAACATTTGTACCCTATCTCAAATCACAAATTATTACCAAGGAGCATTAGCCTCTTCTTGAAACATTAGCTCGTAGATCTCCGTCTTCGATTTCAATGCGTCGACCTCAAAGACCATAACAAGATCACAAGATCACAAAGATCACATTAACACGTTTTATTAACAAACACGATTAGGATGTGTTTTTATCATTGAAGTGTCCTTCTTCAAGTTGTAAGAGCTCCACCATATACCCTTCATATCATGCTTGAAATTTCCCTTGAAATGCAGCCCTCAAACTGTCTTAAAACAACTCCAAAATAGTCATACCCATTCTGCTCCAAAGCTGTCAAAACAAAGCTGGAAATCTGCTCCGTTGTCATCAACTATGCAGCCTGTTTAGCCTCATTTTCAGCTCAATTCAAGGCTGAATTATAGCTAAATCCGTTATACAATATAAATCATATACATAGTAGCAGGATAATAGCTGAAAAGTTATTTCTATAAGAGCATGTAATTACGTGTTCATCCTTAATTTAAAGAAGAAGATTTTTGAATTCTTGTAGAGATCAGGGCAAGCTCAATCAGGTATTTATACAATTCTACCCCACTGACAACATCAAAAGTTGACGCATAAAAGTTTTATCAAACTGACAGCATAATAAAAACACCCATTTCCGTTTTCCTACTTCTAGTTTATAGAAAAAATAAAGGTCAAGTTGCTTTTAATTTTTTTAAAGATCTTACACAGAGACCCTACCAAAATTGGAAATAAGACTACCAAATATGACACCATTTTGCAGCTACCACCCCCAAAGCAGTGGTCATATGACCCAAATAAGCAATGGGTTAAAGCATCCTCTCTTAATCTGTAGAAAAACAAAACCAAGTGTTACCCGACAACCTATATTCTTTTATGGATTAAAACGGAAACAATCCGTAAACTAAAAATCATTTGGAAAATAAGGTAATCACATTAACACCTAAAAAACTTGTGTATTTTGAAATAACACATTCAATCACAATTAACACATTCACTCATAATGGAAAAAAAATTACAACATATATGCTAAAAAACTTTAACATCGACATATATGATAATTAAGCTACATCAAGGAAATGATTATCTAAGCACCTAAAAATCTCGACAATGTCGATTGGTATCATCATCTTATTCTCCAACTCTACACCAAATGGTTTAACATTTTCTCAATAAAGTTGACCCCTACATCAAATGGTTTAACATTTGTACCCTATCTTAATTCACAAATCGTTACCAAGGAGCATTTGCCTCTTCTTGGAACATTAGCTCGTAGATCTTCGTCTTCGGTTTCAATGCGTCGACCTCAAAGACCATAACAAGATCACGCTTAGGATCTTCATTTCAAGATCTCACGCCTTCTCCCCTAATATCTCAAGATAAAATAGGTTTCACCTTCTTTAAAGCAGAAATTCTTCTTTGCATACCTTCTTCAATGAGCTGAATGTTTGAACAAATATTGAGGTGTAAATTTGTTAAATTGTGCTACACATTTCTAGAAAAATAAAAGAAATTTCTAGAATAGAAGCTTCTAGTTGTATGTAAGAGACTAGAAAAATATTACTACACTCTACTAGAATGGAAGCTACTAGAAATATTGGTACACTCTACTAGAATGGAAGCTACTAGATACATGTAGCACTAGTAGTTATTGTTAAAAATTAAGACATGTCTAGAAAACTCCATAAGGATCTTGAGCCATCATATGGAGACTATATATATGGCACTACCCCATGTACTTGAACCAAGCAATCAAGAAATCAATACAATCAATTTCCTTTCTCCAATCTCTCCAACTTATCAATCCTTTTCCATCTCACACTCATCAATCCTAGCCTTTTCCATTCAACCTTCTACAAAAATTCTAACAAGTGGTATCGGAGCAAGGTTTCGACACAACTACAATCTGGCGAAAATCAACATCATGGCGATTACACACTCCGCTCATCCATTCGGTTCCAATTTTCCGAGGTGAAAATTTCGACTATTGGTTCATTAAAATGAGAACCTACTTTTGTACTCAAGATTTATGGGATATCGTAAGTAGGGGATTTAGCATCCCTGACGACATCTCAAATTTATCTACCGCACAAAAGAAAGAACTCAAGGAGAATCAACAGAAAGATGCTCAAGCATTATTAGCCCTTCGCTAAGCTTGATCAAGAATTGTTTCCGAGAATCATGAGTGCCAAGACGGCTAAAAAGCGATGGATAAGTTGCAAGAGGAGTTTCAAGGCAATGAAAAGGTACGAGTCTCAAAACTCCATTCATTGAGGAGAAATTTCGAGAATTTAAAAATGAAAGAGTCGAGAGAATGCTAAAGACTACTACACAAGAGTAGATTCATTAGCAAATCAATTGCGAAGCGAATGGAGAAGACATCCTGAGAGAAGAAAATTGTGGAAAAAATATTAATTACATCTGCAGAAAAATATGATCCAATCATTACGGCTATTGAAAGCGGTCAAAAGATTTGGAAAAATTGTCTCCTTGAGAATTGATGGGGTCTTTAAAGCTCATGAACATAGATTGGAAAGGCGTCACGAAGGCACAACTGAAAATGCTTTTCAATCTAAGTTCAAAACGCCGTCACAAAAATCAAAACAAAATGATCGGAGATCAAATGAAGGTTCTAAAAATACAGAGCCTCCAAACAAAACATTTTCTCCTTGCGGTATATGCAAGAGAAAAAGCCATTTGGAGAAAGACTGTTGGTTTAAAGGAAAACCACAATGCAAAAATTGCAAGAAATTTGGTCACGTTGAGAAGGTATGTCGGTCAAAAAGGAATCATCAAGCTAACTTTTCTGAAGAAAAGGACGTCGAGGACAATCTCTTCTATGCCTGTCAAGTAGCAACAGAGGAAAAGAAAGATACATGGTATCTTGACAGCGGTTGCAGCAATCACATGACAAAAGATGAATCCATCTTTTGCCATCTTGAAAAATCAAGACAAATATTAAGATAGGAAACAGCGACTTTATGGAGGCTACTGGAAAAGGCACTATTGTCATTAACACAAAGAAGGGCAAGCGGTACATAAATGAGGTGCTCTTGGTATCAAGTATAGATCAAAATCTATTGAGTGTCGGGCAAATGATGGAGAAAGGATACTCGTTGCATTTTGAAGGAGATTCTTGTACAATATATGATAAGAAAGATAAATCCCTTCAAATTGCTAAAATAAAAATGAAGGAAAAACGATGCTTTCCCATCCAATGGAATTATGCAAGAGATGTAGCAATGAAGGCACAAGTGGACGACTCATGGTTATGGCACAGAAGGCTTGGTCACTTCAATTTCAATGGATTAAGAATACTACATCAGAAGAACATGATGAAAGACCTACCCACTATAAAGGCACTGATCGTGTTTTATGAAGGATGCATGCTCGGAAACAAAGACCGACAACCATTTCCTCGACGGAAAATCTTGGAGAGCGAAGGAACCATTAGAATTGGTGCACACGGATGTTTGTGGCCCAATGCGCACTCCTTCACATGAACAAAATAGGTACTTCATTCTCTTCATTGATGATTTTACCGTAATGACATGGGTTTATTTTATGCGTGAAAGATCGCAAGTATATGAAATATTTAAGAAATATAAGGCCTATGTCGAGAAACAAAGTGGTCACTACATGAAGACCATAAGAAGTGACCGCGCAAAGAATACACATCTAAAGAATTCAACAAGTTACGTGAAGATGAAGGCGTGGAGCATCAATTGACATTGGATACGCTCAGAAACAAAATGGTGTATCGTAACGCAAAAATAGAACCGTTATGGAGACAAAGAAGAGCTATGCTAATGGAGAAAACACTTCAAAAACATTCTCGGCAGAGGAAGTGCATACTCGCATCTACTTGCTAAACAGATGTCCAACCAAAGCCGTTCAGACAAAACACCATTCGAGCTGGAGCGGGCGAAAGCCATCAAGAAAGCATCTTGAGTCTTGGATCTATCTGTTATGTTCACATTCCAAAAGAGAAAAGGAGTAAGTTTGGATGAAAAGACAGAGAAAGGATTTTCTTAGGCTATAGTACACAATCAAAAGGTTACCGTGTTTATAGCTTAAGAACAAGAAAGCTTATTGTCAGCCGAGATGTTGAATTTGACGAGGATGCAAGCTTCAATTGGGAAACCGAGGAAGTTGAAAGGAAAACTATTAATATGGGGCCACTTCTACAAACCAACGAAGAAGACAACCGTCAACCAGAATCACCAGCTCGTGCTATCATTGAAGAAACATCACAAGATGAAGGTTCTTCTCCAGAGACACCACCAAGGAAAACAAAATCCTTGAGTGAGATAAATGAGAGATGCAATCTCACCTTGATAGAACCAGGAAGTTATGAAGAAGCTTCCAAAGAATAAGTTTGGAGAAAAGCAATGGAAGAAGAAATTAAGATGATAAACAAGAATGAAACGTGGGAGCTAGTAAGTCCATCTCTGTACAAAGAGGTCATCGGTGTTAAGTGGGTCTATAAAACAAAGCTTAATCTCGATGGCTCAATCCAAAAACACAAAGCAAGGCTTGTAGCCAAAGGCTACTCTCAACAATTTGGAGTGGATTACAACGAGACATTTGCTCTGTTGCACGATTGGATACGATCGTGCATTAATTGCCCTCTCTGCACAAAAGGATGGAAAATTCATCACCGGATGTTAAATCAAGATTTCTCAACGGATACCTTGAGGAAGAAATTTACGTGGAGCACCTCAAGGATTTATCGTGAAAGGAGAAGAAGACAAAGTACTAAAGTTAAAGAAAGCTTTATACGGGCTCAAGCAAGCCACACGGGCTTGGTATAAGCGAATTGATAATTACTTCATCACGCAAGGTTTTTCGGAGGAGCAAAAGCGAGCCTACACTTTACATTAAGACACGAGATTCAAGTGATGCGGACTTATTGTTTCCTTATACGTTGATGATCTCATCTTTACGGGAAACAATGAGGACATGATCAAGAGCTTTAGACAAGACATGATGAAGACGTTCAAATGACAGGACTTGGGATTAATGCACTACTTCCTTGGAATCGAGGTAAACCAAAAACAAAATGGGATTTTCATTTCCCAAAAGAAATATCTGAGATAGTCTTCTTGAAAATTCAAGATGAAAGGGTGCAAGAGTGTTGCAACTCCACTTGACAACAAAGCACTCAAGAGCGAAGATGGCACGCCAAGCGGCGATTGTACGGTCTATCGACGTCCTCATTGAAGTTTACTCTATCTAACAACTACAAGACTGACATTATGTTTGCAACAAGTTATCTCTCAAGGTTCATGCAATGTCCAAGTCAAGTTCACTTCGAGCACTAAAAAAGAGTGCTAAGATATCTACAAGGTACAAAGGATTACGGCATCTGGTATGGATCGAGTCGACTCAAAATTGATTGGGTACACCGATAGCGATTGGGCGGGATCATCGGATGATAAAAGCACATCCGCTATGCATTCACTTTGGGCTCGGGAATATTCTCTTGGGCAACAAAAAGCAAGACACAATTGCACTATCAACAAAGCAGGTTTAATATGTAGCAAAAGATTGACAACATGCCAAGCTATACGGCTCAAACGCATACTTGAGGACACTGGGAGCCTCGAAGAAGCAACATTGATCTACCGTGACAATTTGGCAATTTCAATGGCGAAAAACCCAGTGATTTCACAACAAGACTAAGCACATAAGAATCAAGTACCACTTCATCGAGAAGTGTGGCCAATAAAGAAATAGAAGTCATGCATTGCGGGAGTGAAGAACAGTTAGCCGACATATTCACAAAAGCACTACCAAGAGACAAGTTCGAGCTATTACGAGAAAAGATTGGTGTCACCATGAAATGTGTACCAAGGAGGAGTGTTAAATTGTGCTACACATTTCTAGAAAAATAAAAGAAATTTCTAGAATAGTAGTTTCACAGTTGTATGTAAGAGACTAGAAAAATATTACTACACTCTACTGTAGAATGGAAGCTACTAGAAATATTGATACACTCTACTAGAATGGAAGCTACTAGATAAATGTAGCACTAGTAGTGATTGTTAAAAATTAAGACATGTCTAGAAAACTCCATAAGGATCTTGAGCCATCATATGGAGACTATATATATGCGACTACCCCCATGTACTTGATCCAAGCGAATCAAGAAATCAATACAATCAATTTCCTTTCTCCAATCTCTCCAACTTATCAATCCTTTTCCATCTCACACTCATCAATCCTAGCCTTTTCCATTCAACCTTCTACAAAAATTCTAACAAAATTAATGATGATATTAAGCATATTAAGAGCTGTATTTTCTGGTGTTCAGTACAACATGAAGAGCTGCAAATTGCAATCAAATGATGAATGAACACACACCAAAATCATAGTGATACAGCAGAGAACAGATTTGGCAGCTTGGAGTAGTACATCTTCCACATCCGTTGCGGTCTCAACACTGTGTATTTTCTGCTCCATTCTTTTCAGCTTCACCAAGTAATGCTCAACATCTCCCATCCATTATCCCATAAGCAGCATAAGATCAATTTGTCATAGACAATAATCACATGCTAACAGGCTGCTACCACAAAGGAAAAAAAAAAAAAAAATAAAGCTATTCAGTATAATTTACAAATCAAAAAGGAAAGTACAACCCTTTGGAATTAACGATATAAAGAGAAATCGATGACTAATTAAGCTTTCATTTAACAATCCAAACCCAATAATGCGTCCTTCAATCTTGAGCTCATTTTGCTCAAACACACAAAAAAAAATTGGAGCTTTACTGTGAAGAAACCTGAAGATCAAATTAATCGGTTGGATCAAAATTAATCCTCTTGAATTTGGTTCTAGCAATGGCTGCCAGAGTCGCGGGAACGGTTTTTCCGTAGGAGAGAGGAGCGCTAATACCTCAGTCGACAGTCACAAGTAAACCGTAAAGATTGACTAATTCCACATACAAAGCCCAATTTCCTGTCGATCTAAGAAAAAAAGAAAAGAGGAGAGAAATTAGGATCACCTAATAGCGAGATTAACGAATGAAATCGTTTAAAAGACCTGGGTATTCATTTGAAAGAGTAATTTAATCCAACTGAAAATATTTTGTTCTTATTGCAACGAAGGAAAATAGTGTGAATTAAATCTTAAATAATGGATCAAAGGTGGATTTATACCTAATTTTTCTTATTTTTATCATTAATATACAAAATACTTTTTTTTACGGAAAAAGAAATTTTATTAAGTCAAATTTGTAATAACGGCGGAGATTACATCATGAGGGGGAGAAACTCCCAAACAAGACGATGATTAAAAGATGACTCTAGCAAACAAATGCGCTAAAATCACAGGTGTCTTGACAAATGTATAAGAAGAGGAAAAAAAGGACGACAAGAGCGCAAAACAGTCACGCGCTAAACAACTGAAGATTGATAAATCATCCAACGGTCGTAGTAAGGCTTGAACACACGTAGAAAGTCAGTCTTGAAGGTAACTACAGAAAGTCCCAAGCGAATAGCCTCTTCCATTGCCATTATGATCGCTTACATCTCCAGAGTCTCAGGACTTACACTAGGGTCGAGGTGGAATGAAAAGACAACAATAATCGAGTCGAGCGCATCTCTGAAGATCGGACTGCACTAACCCGAGCCGTGATGAAGCATCGAATGCATTTCTGTACCGCCACATGAGGAGCGCTCCATATGACCGGGTGGGCAAACTCCTCGGATTCCATGTGAGAAGTACAAACGGCCATACGATACTCAATCGTCCCTGCTAAGGATGAAGAAACCACGCGGGATACATAAATAGGCACATCTTTAAAAACCGCACTGCATCGGGATTTTCATAGATTTCAAAGAACCTGACAGAAAGTGGAAATTTCATCCGGGGCGTAGCGTACTACCAGCGCACCAAAAAAACTCTCTAAAATTCGATCCATACTGCATTCGCTAACTATCAAAAGGCGAGGCTGCCCAGATGTCCATAGCATAAGCACAAAAAAAAAGAACATGGCGTAAGGACTCCATCTCCCTACCACATGCCAAACAAAGACCCGAGCCCATATTACGCTTGGCAAGCTACTCCCCTATTGGCAAACAGTTCTGCAGGCACGGCCATAAGAAATGATGAACACGCGGCGGCATAGTGACTTTCCAAACATCCCACTATACTCTGTCTGGACCTGAAGATGATGATGCATGTGCCGACTCAGGCAATCCACCATACAAGCTCAAGGAAAAGAAATAACTTGACTTCATCAGTATATCTACCTCGGCGGTCATAATGCCAAATCACTTTATCTGATATCTGAACAACTCCGCAATTGAATTCCGAATAATGGCGTCCACCTCCCAAGTCTGGAACTCCTGCCTGAGGAGAGGCAAGTTCCACTGTCTAGTACCTAAAGAAAGCAAGCCCTGAACCATACTATCCGTTGGCAAGGAATGCGATGAGTGAGCTAGCCGAAATGTTGGTGGCCTAGAGAACCATGCATTATGGAAGACATAGACAAAACTCTCATCTCGTATTCGACATCGCAATCCCTGCATTAACATATCTCCGCCTTCTAGTAAGTTCCTCCATAGAAAAGATGGTCTGCCCCCCAACCCTACGGCCATAATAGTAGTTCCCGGGTGATACTTTACATTCAGAACATGACTCGCAAGGTTGGCAGGACAAGCAAGAAATCTCCACGACTGCTTAGCCAACAAGGTTAAATTAAAACACTCCAGTTTACGGAATCCAAGACCCCCTAGATTTTTGGCCAAGCATCAAGTGTCCCAGTTTCTCCAGTGCATATTCCGTTTGGCCTCAATGTCTCCCCAGAAAAAGCCACGAATACATTTCTCAATCTCATGAACTAATGTGGTAGGGACCTTGAAACACTGCACAATGAACGTAGATATAGCTTGGAGGCTGGATTTAATCATGACTTCCTTACTTGCGGGGGAGATGAGCTTATCCTTCCAACCAAACAATTTTTTCCACACCTTCTCTCGGAGAAAATAAAAACCTATCATTTATTCCTTCCAGTGACAAAGGGCATGCAAAAAGTATTTACCCGTGCCTTCCCCCACAGGAATCTAAAAAAAGTCCGAAATGTATTCCTTATCCACCTGCCGAATTTCTCTGCTGAAGTATAAAATGGACTTATGAAAGTTTAGGGCTTGAACGGAGAGCATCCCATAGTGATTGGAAACGTCCAGTAGTGTCTCCAATGCCCCATCCATGTACTCAAAAATTAACATGTTGTCATCGGCAAAAAGTAAGTGCGAAACCTAAACTTGTCCCTGCCTGCCAAATGATATACCCCAAAACAATCCACCTCGCACAGCCTGATCCAACAAAGTCACAACCCTCAAAGACAAATGATAAACAGGAATGGGGAGGGTGGATCTCCCTGTCGAATCCCCCGAGTTGGGACAATCCGAGGGCAAGGCCTACCATTGACAAAGGCCTGGTAAGTAACAGACGAAACACATCTTCACATCAAATCGACAAAAGCCTCTGGAAAATGCATCTGGTGCATAACTCCCCAAAGATAATTCCATTCTACCCGATCGAATGCCTTGGCCATGTCAAGTTTGATAGCTGCATCAATATGACAACCAGATTCCTCCACCTTCATAGAGTGAAATGCCTCAAAACCAACGATGGCATTGTCTGTGATCAATCTGCCTGAAACAAAAGTACTCTGGTTGTCCGAGATAACATCATTAATAACCTTCTTAAGCCCGTTGACAATGACACGCGAGTGCAATTTGTACGTTGAATTACACAGTACAATAGGCCGCAACTCAGCAACACGGGTGGGAGATGCCATCTTAGGTACCAACGCAATGTAAGTCTCGCACAGCGAGCCTGGATCCATACCTTCATTGAGGATAGCCAAAATCATCTGCAATTCTTCAGAACCAATCACATGCCAATACTTTTGGAATAAAAATACATGCATATCGTCCGGGCCAGGAGCGTTTCTTCCAGGGAGCTGCTTAAGTGCACGAATAACCTCCGCCTCCGTAAAAGGTTCATTGAGGCGATGAATCTGGATATCCGTCAGGGTAAAAAATTCTAATCCCGTGAAGTCTTTCAATGGTGGCTGCGATGAGGAAAAAATATCTGTGAAATACTGAGAGACTACCCCTTCAAGCCCACGCTGCTCAATCCTCGCCTCCCCTTCTTCAACAAATAAAAGATCAATAGTGTTTCTGGCTCTACGACTGATCGCTTTATGATGAAAGTAACTAGTGTCTCTGCCCATACCCTTCAGCCAGTCGATGTGCCCTCACTGCCTCCAATAGTCTTCATCCAACGTATATAGGTGGTCTAACTCCTTCAAGCGGTCTCTCTCAGCCTCTATAGTATAGTCTGGTGCCTCCCGAAACAAGCGAAGATCTTCCTCTTTTACTGCAATATTTAGCTATGTTGCCATGTTTCTGAAGACTCAAACTCTTGAGGTCACGACCCAATCCCAAAATACGCCGAAATAATGAATCAGGATCCATAGTCACAGAAGATTGCCATCCCCCAGCCTTTTTTCCTCAAACTCAGCTTCCCTAATCAAGAATGGGTTATAGCGGGGAACAAAAAACCACTTGACTTTGCCCCAGGGGTTACTCTCAGAGAGCATGGTCGGGGCGTGGTAAGAACGAGAACATGACAAGTGGTATACATGATGGTTCGGATATAGGGCCTACCACTCAATGTTGCTCACACCCCTGTCCAGACAAACCCAAGTTGGTTGTGTCTCCTTCCTATTACACCAAGCAAAAGGAGCTCCAAAATAACCAAGGTCAATTAATCCACAATCCGTCAAGGAACCCTAAAAAGCAACCATTAGAGAAATAGGCCTCAAACGCGGCCCTTCCTGTTCGGAATGTCGGAGTAGCTCATTAAAATCTCCCTCCACTAACCAAGGCAATTGGTGAGAATAATGCAGCCGGCGGAGCAACGTCCAAGAGGGAATTCATTCCTCGACCACCGGATTGCCATAAAAACCTATAAACCTCCACACCGTACCATCAACATTTGTTACAAAGGCATCAATGTGTCCATGACCATAAGAGGAAATAATATTTGACTGCCAAAGCAGAGCCAGATCCCCACTAGTCCTGAAACTACCAACTATAAGAGTATTAGGAAAACCCAAAGCACAATAGATAACATGTATGTTTCAGAAAAAGAGAGAGAAAATATAATTTGTGTAAGATAAAATATGTGCCCGGGTTTTTGAATGTATGATAAAGAAAACGATACAGCTAAGAATACATAGCTAAGATAAGTATGCATGCAATACAAGTGTCCTAGCCAGCTGTCAGGAATGGCCAACTGTTTTTGCCAGCTGAATCGTTAAGTATGGCGAGCAGCGGGTAGCGACCAACGGGCTCATCTGGGCCTTGTCTTGAAGTTAGCTTGACTATATGGGTAGAAATCACACGGAGAGGATGGGTCCGACTTACGACTAACGGGCAAGATCCGGCTTACTGCTGGCGGATAGGACCCAACTAGTAGCTAGCGGGTAGGAGATGGTTTGTAGCAGCGGACAGAGGAGATAGAGGCCCAATATCTATGTTGATGGGTCAAGATAATATGTCCAATTTAGATGAACAGGGCCCCATGAATCGTATTTTATTTTTTTGAAAGGATGAATTGTATTTTATTGAAACAAGGTTTTCATATCAGTGATTTGAAGGGAAAGGAAATGATATGATTTGGATGGATTTAAATTTTGGTGTTTGGATTGTTTTAGTTTGATAGAAAGGAAAGGAGAGTAAGGGAGAAGGAGGGATAAGTTTCTTTAAAAATTTGGTGGTCTCGTTTCCTTCCAAAATAGGTGAGAAACGGAAGGAAGCAATACATTTTTCTTATAAATGTACTGACAATCCGTGTATCTCTTTCCTTTCTGTCTAGTTCTATCCAAACACTCAAAATAGACTTCACAATCCCTCCTTCCCCTCTCCTATCTTTTCTGTTACTATCTTTCCTTTTCCTTTCTATGTAAATCCTTCAATCCAAACGGAGCCTAGGTCTAGTGGATTGTGTTGAGAGAAAAACACGTCAACTAACTGTTGAGCGAAAAATCTACCCTTCAAAATTTAAATTTATAAAAGACTCGAAAACAACCGTGGGTAAACTAACTCTCTAACCAGCAGAGTACCGGATCAATTGTTAGGATAGCTACAGGAGTACAAGGTCGAACCCAAGAGATAAGTGGTTTGTAAATACCAAAGTGAACAAAGACAAAAATAATAATTAAAACAACTAAGACGCACCATTGTTCCACCACCCCACCGAAATTAACAAGAAAGACACATATTCATTCGTAAGTCTTGGATTAATAATCTGCTAAAGAGGCGGTACTTTCTCTTTCGGATTTAGCGCCCGTTGATTAGTTTACCATAGGGTACAACTAAAGATTTTACGAAACAAAGATTTGGATATAAAATCCTAATCTAACAACATTCTCCCTCAACTTTCGTATGTTCGGAAAATATTATCATTCCCCTTCACGGTAATCGACGAATTCATCAACTTTCGTATCTAAATTCGATTAGCATGCAACACTACATTACACTTTAAACAAGTCTAAACATGAAAGAAGAACAAGAAAGCTTACGAATAAATGCATAAATCCTTATTTAATCGATGAGGGTGGCTTCACAAGGGTGGTCTCTAGCAATTGAGCCTTAACCACTCATGACAACGAAAATAACAACGAAATATAAATACATATATATATATATATATATATATATATATATATATATATATATATATATATATATATATATATATATATATATATATAAGTATATAAGTTATATAGATATATATATATATATAAGCGTATATGTATACATATATAAAAGACAATAAAGAAAAGAAACAAAACGAAAAATGAAATGAAAACGATATTATAACAACATATATATATATATTATATATATAAATACATAAATAGATACATATATATATATGAAACGATAAACTAATCGTATTATTACATCGACATTATAACGACATATATATATATATATCTAGGCCCGAAACATAATAAAAAATAAGAAGAAGGATGGGAGGAAGGAGAGGGGCGGCCAAAGTTGGCCAAGAAAGGGGCAAGGAAGATCAATGGAGATGGAGGAGTTTATATAGGGAGAGATATATGAGGAGGTGTATTTGGGAGAGGAATTATCTCCATTTTTAGCATGTGGATAATCTTGGAGAATATTTGCCATCATGTGGAGGTGGTGAGTCATGTATTAGCGTGTGGAGTTTGTTGGGGAGGAATCATTGCCATCATTAGTCTTCACATGGAGTAACATGCAACCATGTGAGCCAAAATATCTCCGATTCGTCCCGAGATATCACCGCTCGATAAAAATTTATAACTTGAGTTGAGACTCCGATTGATGTGATTCAAAATGCGCCGGAAAGCACATTTAAATATCTACGGCTTTCGTCAAGAACTCTTCTCCAGAAAATGCCTCTAAACTGGGTCAAATTTCCATCGAAAACAGTTACGGTAGAAGCGCGTGAGAAAATTTGATCCGTTGAACTCGTAAAACTTGTGCATCTTCTTCTTTCCTCAAAATCCATCTTTTAGGCCTCAAAATATATCATTACTCGAATCTTGGTCAACCTATAATTCTCGCAATAAAGCACAAAATACTGGCGTAAATCAAACATTTACTCTCCTTACTTCTTAAACCGTACAAAAACTTATAAAATACGATATTTTACATAATTATTACTACTAACATACTTAGATAAATCTAAGGAATTTATGACTTCGAAATGATATAATAATGCTCAAAATGATATCGGAAGTGGGGTAAAAGTTATAAAAATAACTATGAATTTTTCCCTTAACAGATTGCATAGTGTATTTATTTGAGAATTACGAATTCAGTAAATTTTTAAGTGCATCATTTTAGTTTCACTTAAAATTCTAAAGGCTTTGCACTGCTCGAACCCGTTAGAGAAAAAAATAATAATAAAAATTTTAAAGATTTTTGTTAAAAAGGATAATTTAAACATAGAAATATATAGAGAGGATATTGAAATATTTTTTTTTGGATAAAAAGAACAAGTCATTATTCCACTGTGATTTTTTTTTTTTGAAAGGGAACTTTTATTATTCCACTGTGATTTAAATTCTTTCGTATTCAACTACAAAAACAAATATATCTTTTGATCTAATTGTCAAAAGATGATATTTTTTTTATCACATTTTTCCTTTTCTCGTCCTCTTTATTTAGATATCTAATTTGATAATTTTTCAACGTTATTTTAAGGTCATTTTTGTAAGAAAAACACATAAACAGTGGAATAGTAAAATATTGGATTTGAAGTCGATTCCATCACAGTAAAACAATGGATTTAAGGTTATGAGCAATGGATTTGTTTTTTTATTAGTTAATTTATATTTCAGCAACGTCCCGATTCATATTTTTCCTCTTTTTGTCCTTTTTAAAACACTCTCCCAATTCTAAAATCAAGTCAACAAATGTATCAACCTTATATCTTGGTGATATTTCTCACACCTTTTCGACGCGAGACATTAAAAAAAAAAAGTCTATCATGACCCGTTAAACACCCGTTTATCAAATAGGGAGAGGAAAAAAATTAAACAGGTTTTAAAGCTTAGATTAAATAATTATGAATCATGCTTCGATAACTTATTTTAGGTATGAAATCCATGTACAATTCCGTATTCCACGGCAAGAAATCTGTAAAAATAAACAAAAGGAAATTAGGATAACGAATTTTATAAAGTTACCATATAATATCCCCTTTAGTGGTCAGGTCTTACGAAAATTTGGCTATAAATAGAGAAGACATTTACCTATACATTTCAGATTTAAAAATAACAGATACATCCATAAATCTTAACATTTGTAAATAGCCATGACCTCCAAGTCTCACATTGGCATAAGATCTTCAATGGTGGTGTTGCTGCTTTGCTTTATTTTGCTCTCTGGTTCAGGTATAACTTTTTTTGTACATCAATGTCATTCTATACCCGAGAATTTTTTATTTGCACCACAATCACTATACTGATTGTTCACAACAACTCATCTTCATAAAGTTGATAATCGAGGCAAATGAAAATCGACTTTTAAATGGTCGGTTGTCACAATCGATCTTTGAAACAACTGATTTTTGACTCGAGAATCGACCACTCATAGTTATCGAGGGTGGATTTGATACGATGAAGCATCGGTAAAAACGCAGTGGTGGTCGGTGCTAACAGAAAATGAAAATATATGTATGTTATGGGGTTATGTGGTGATATATATTTAATTTGGCCTTGAATTAATTATATATATATATATGACAGTGATGCAGCAAAGTAAAGCGGAGGAGCCGGCCTGTGTAGTTCAAGGTCCATGCACATCACTTCCAGAATGTGAGAAAATTTGCAGAGACATGAAATTAGGCATTGGAAAATGCATTCGTCTTGCCCCTCGCGATCCTAAATCACGTATTGTTTGTTGTTGTGATGTCTCCATGTAATCATTATAATTAATTGATTACCTGTTTCCCTTAATTTCCTAATATATTTGTCAATGTTTTCTTGAATACATTTTTCTCCTATGAGTAATAAATTGATTTGTCCTAGAAAAAATCGATTGCTAATTTGGTTGATATATCTGGGTATTTCATCGATTTGTGCGTGTATCTTTAATTGGGGTTGGTCTACAACCGAATCATATCAAACTGAATTATTTAGAACCGTTTACGAATTGCTTCGCTCATTTACACTAATGAGAAGGATAAATCAAGGCATGTAGGCCCTAAAAGTTTCATGTGGAAAAGAAAACCAATGACGCATCTACAACGAGGCAAGAGGCATGTGCCCCTAACTCAAATTTCAGATTTTTTTTTTCACATTAAAGCAATATAATTTTACTCTTAAAAAAAACACAAATACGATTGTCACGACCCGTATCACTTTTAAATTTCATCTTTGAAAATAATTTTATTTTGGCATTTTAATAGAATATTTTACATTTAAAATTATAGTTTTTTACAGAAGATGACACAATAATAAAAATATCGTGATTCAAGAAAACACAAATTTAATTGGAATGAAAACCTATACAAACTTCCCAAAATACCCTTTAACCTATGAATTCTTATTTTCATTACGCCGCTTCTTCCCTTCCTTCTTCACTTCCTTCTTCCAATTGCGCCTCTTTTTCTTTGGCAAGATTTGCAGGCATTTGTTTCTCTCTGTTCTTTTTTTTTTTTTATAGCAAAATTTCCTGCTTGTTGCTATTTGTTTCCTCGCTAATGGCCGGACGATTACATAACTCTCAGCCGTTTTTTTTTTTTGTGTGTGTGCCGATTTGATGCATTCAAAGCCAAGGATTCACAACTATTCAATCGACGTTTCTTCGGGATGGCACCGGATTGTGTGCTTGAGGCAAGACGGAGACGCCGGATTTTTGGATTTCGATGCACGGTGGCCATGGTTTATGGTGGACGGAATAGAGGTGGTTGCACCGGGCGGACGGTGGACGGAATAGATGTGGGTTCAACTGGTTCATCTGCTGCATTATTCATGAATGTTACTTGATCTGTATGAATGTTACTTCATCTGCTGCATTCTTCATCATCCTCAATCAAGAATGTTACTTGATCTGTATGAATGTTACTTGATCAGATCAATGTTGCTTGATCTCGCCGCAATCTTCATTATCCCGAATAAAAATTGTTACTTGATCTGTATGAATGTTGCCTTTTATGAATGAAGTTACATGGATTTTTTTTGTTACTACTTGTTTTCATGATTGTTACTGTATGTTATCTAGTGTTACTTTGTGTTTAATGTGTAAAAGGGTATTTGTGCCCATTTATTATGAATTTGTCATTTCTTATCACAAAACATGTAGTAACGTCCTTGTGGACCCATTTTTGCTTTTTTTTTGTCCTTCTAGCCCCTTCCCCCTTAAAATTAAGATAATCGGTTTTTGCCCAAACCGTGGAGTACGTTAGCCTATTGTCCAAAAAAAAAAAAAAAACGTTTCTTGTGAATTAATGTCCTCATTAATTCACCTTATAAAACAAACCTCTTTATAATCCTTTTCTCTAGTTATCTTTCATTTCATTTATCAACTATTCTAGCAAACTTCTTTTCCAATATCTTCTTAGTAGAAAATTCCAGCAAGTTAAGTCTTTTTGAAGAACATTTCTTAGTAAGCCCAGTGAGTTTATTCCGATGCTAGGAGGAGAAAATTCACGAGTTTTCATTGTGCCAACTGCCAAGGGATGCCGAAGATTACATAGATAAAAAACTGTAAGGAAATTATTATCAATTGCTATTTTAAATATGTGTTCTTCAAATACTTTATTCTATGCAAAATTTTCATACATAATAGTTAGAAATTATATATAACCATTTTTTATACACTGATGCAATTGTTTTTAATAGATTATTCCTAATCTCACAATTTCCTACCATAAATATGTTTTTCTCTAACAACTTTATTTTATAAGAAATACGAATTATATTATACATTGTTAGAATGATTATAAGTTGTGATATTTATAATAATATCATGATAATGATTTTCGAAGAAATATATATATATATATATCAATTACAAAAGCGTTGTGAAATATTAGATTTATTTTTAGGCATTAATATGGAAGGAATTTTGAATTATGAGTTTAGGATTCTAGTTTGATATATGAATTTTGAATACTTTTATTAAAATAGTAAATATATGATTTTATTGTAAATAAAATATATGACTTATAAACATTATAATTATAAGAAGTATGTATCTTGAGGAAAGTTTCTTTTAGTAGATTTAGTACATGTGTGAATCATGAGATATATTAGAAATAATATATTTTATAGGATATGATGAGTTATTTAGAGTTAAACATTTGTAGTATAAAAAAAATGATGAACACGAAGCAATAGAAATCAGAAAATGCTACGGTTCAAGTCACTATATTTATTTATTTTCGATTCGCGATGAATCCTCGAGGCCCCTCGACACTAGCCTACTCACGGGTAGTAGATGTGAGATTATTTTGCCGGGCCGTTAGTCCCTCGTCCCATGGCGAGAATAATGGATATCCGGTCTGCATCTAGTTCAGTTATTTCAGTTGTAACATGAGAACCGTAACATCAGTAATATTAGTTTATGCTCCTTATTTTGGAGATAGTCATATTTATAATTTCAGCATAAATACTTCAGCATGTTAGATGTTCAGTTAATATATTGTCTTTTTTTTTTTTTTTTTTTTTTTTTTTGAGAAGAATATATTGTCTTTTCATTTCATTCTTTCATTTATGCTATTTATTTTCTAGTATTTTACTTTTAGTATTATTTTAGAATTATAAAAACCAGGAACTCTAGATAGTCTGCCAATAACATCTTTAGTTCCCTTTTGATAATTTATTTCACGAGCTTTCGGAGCTCACCATTTCATTTCGTATTTTTCGTATAAAGCATAGTATATGGCGGATGATGATGAACTTGGATGTCTAGCTAGCGTCACCGAAAAGCTATATAAGTGTATTTGCAGATTATTTACGGAGTTGTGTATTTGATGATATTATTTGGAGGTGTATGTTGTAATGTATTGGTGAGTAGAATATGATTGTTGTAATGACTCTTTTATTTTGGGTATAGTAATTTAACGGTTCAATAGATCAATTATTTTTAGGAAGGCTTCGTGTTTTGAGATTTTATCTCGGAACATAGCCGAACGATTCGTTTTTCCGAAAAATACTTAGTTTTCGGGAACGGGTCGTTACAGTGATTCTTGCCTCTAGTGACCTCTTCAATCGCGGAAGAGAATGCACATGAATATTTTCAGGTTCATACTTGAAGTGAATCCAAAATGTTCAATGCTCAGACTTAAATGAAGTAGGAAGCTCTAAAAGTTAGTGTGAGGCAAATTGTGGACCAATGTTGCCCTCTAGCAATGACGTGCCATAAAAGTTTCAAATTTCCAATCTTTATTCTAATTTTATTTCAATCAATCTAAAAATATTTAATATCTAAGACACAAATTTATAAACATGTATAGAATCTACTGTAAGCATTCTAAGAAAGGATAATTTGTATATCCTATAACAGGATCACAAGTATAGAAGGTAGCCTCATCATACGCATAATTCAGTGAAGCATTCAACTTGAGGCGCAAAACTAAGTCTGGATTAGAGATGAAGAGTCTCCCATATGAAACCAAATCAGCATCCCCACTCGCCACCGCTTCAACCCCGAGCTCTCTGTTGAATCCGCCACTAGACATGAATGTTCCCTGATAAGCTTTCCTCCATGTTCTCATCATTCGAGCTTCTACTTCTTCGATTAACTGTGCATTTAATAGCCTTGGTTGAGTCACATGCAAATAGGCTAGTTTGCAGTTCAATTCATCTTGGAGCTTGTTGAGTCTCTCAATCACTGCTAGACCTAGGCTAAGAGGATCTGAGTCCATGGCATCAAGATAATCAATGGCTGGTGAAATTCTTACAGCCACACGATCTGCACCGATTGCTTCAATAACGGCTCGAACAACCTGCATTAAGAATTTGCACCGGTTTTCAATTGAGCCTCCGTATTCATCGTTTCTGTCATTGACACCGTCCTTCAAGAATTGGTCAACCAGGTAACCATGAGCGCCATGTATCTCTATGCCATCAAAACCAGCTTCAATTGCATTTAAGGCTGCATGGAAGTAATCCTCTACCACTTCACCAATCTCATGTACTTCCAGAGACCGTGGTTTTGGGAAAAGCTCATATGTACCATCTGGCATTAGTATCTTGAACTTGTCTGATATAGGCTTGTCTGTAGATGATATGGGAGATTTTCCATCTGGTTGATAAACTGATCAAATAAACATAGAAACACAAAGTCAAGACTAAGTACACAATGATTTAATTTAATACCAGGCTAGTTGGATTTAAAGGGTTAGAATCTGTAAAAATACAGATATGTATCCATTGATTACTAGCGGGTAAGTAAATATTGGACCTTGATGAGATGCACGACCAACATGCCTTAATTGACAAAATAAAACAGCACCCTTTGCATGTATAACATCAACTATTTTCTTCCATGCCTCAACTTGTTTCTTTGTGAAAATCCCAGGATCACCAGGAAAACTGAATTCACATCCAATAACCCATAAGTTAATAAAATCTCACACAACACAATTATATATATAATTATTGCACTTCTATGCTAAATGATCGATTCACAATTTGTGTGTACTTTTTTCAGTTTGTTCAAACATTGTAGAATGTAGAAAGCACTAATTAAAGTAGTCTAGAGAATTAGCAAAGCAAAATAACATACTAACCCAGCTGAAGTAGGAGAGATCATGGTCCCTTCAGTAATGAGGAAGCCACCATCAGTTGCTCTTTGGGAATAATACTTCCCTACTGCTGGCTGTGGTATCCTATTTATAGCTCTGCATCTTGTCATAGGCGCCATCACCACTCTGCCAAGTGCCAACAAATTGATATCGCCGCCCCCTCCCCCCCCCCACACAACCCGAGAAAATAAAAAAAAATCAGCTCAAATTCATGGGAATCATGTATAAATTAACTAGAAACGGATTAATGATATCATTAAAGTAAGCAAGACAATATTAATGTTGCAGAAACTGAGCTTATGTACAGACCTGTGAGAAAGATTGAACTTTCCCATCTTGTAAGGAGAGAAGAGACTTGGGCTTTCTTCATTTGATTTTCTTTCTTCAGCCATTTCCAATTTTGTAGGAAAAATAAATTCTGGAGAGGAATAATTTTTTAGAAAGAGAGGATTAATTAAGATGATCAGTTGATGTTATTGTGCAGTGATTTATATAACTATCCAAAGCGTCGGCTATTCTTCTCCAAAAACAAAAAAAAAAAAAAAAAAAAATCGGCTAAATATATTTTTTTTGTTTTTTTTTCTCAATCAAAAAGATTTCATTGTCACCATGAGAAGAAATACATTATGTTATATCTATTGTATCAATTATAGTCCAATGATATTTTATCATTCACAGAGCGTCTCTCATCTAAATTAGATTCTGAATTAAATATTATTTTAGTAGCCTTCTAAAAAATGGTTAACCGAAAATTAATAAAAGTCATCCTCCCACTTTTCATTACTCTGCATTAATAAAAGTCAAAAGGCTTTTTAGACTTTTTCTTTAAAATTAATAACGCATAACCAATTTAACCAACTTTCTTAATCTGTATAAAAACACTCAAATGGATTTATATTTTGAGACGGATGTAATATATATATATATATATATATATATATATATATATATATATATATATATATATATACAACTATTTGAGTTAAAATTTCACTGAGATCTTTAAATTTATTCATTTTTGAAAGAGCACAGTAGTACTCCTCTCTCGGCCCTCCCTAGGGACGACCCTGTTCCTATATGTTCGTTATGAATCATAGTTGCTCACTCTAAGAGCACATGCAATAGAAGAGCATCTCATATTGACTATTTCTCTCAAAAGAATAAAAAATTTCCTACGTGTCCATATTGTCACTTTTTTCCCACAGTGCAGAACACAATAGCCAAAATGAAGCATCCACTTTTTTCTTTTTTTTAAAGTAAAATAAAAAGAAGAAAGGAGAGAAACGAATGAGATGTAAAAGAGAGAGAAAAATGGTTTATTTGTTTTGATTATTTTATTCAAAACAATGAGAATAGTGTTGGGGACAGTTTCACAATGCCACCCACAACAAAATGTTTTATATTGTGTATTTAAGAGCTATTGTAGTTCACTAAAAATAAAGATATTGTGAAGTCTCAAAAAATACCTATTCCCAATGTAAAATATGCTCTTATTGTATGTGCTCTAAAGCAATCTATCTTTTTCCACTTTTTTGGGAGGCAATTATTTGCAGCTACTGTATTTACTGTTGCACCTATCATTGTGCTGCGGACAATTATTTTATTTTTATTTTTACTTTTAGAACTAAGAGCACATGCAATAGGTCAAATAATCATATTGTGAAGTTGTACTTTTTGAGTAAAGCCACATTGGGATAAAAAAATAAATCTACAATAGCAGAAAATGGACTGTCTTTTTTTTCGGGCTGTGATTGTTGTAGTGGTTCTGCCCACAATTTGTTCCACTTTACCTGTATTATTAGTATTTTCTTTTGCCTATTGTAGTCTTTTCTTTTGCTTGTAAAAACAGATGTTGCCACATAGGATTTTTTTTGTTTTCACAAGGTAAATGGGCATTATAAACTTGAAGCTTATTGCATATGCTCTAAGGTTGTGTTTAGTTTGGGTTTCTGTTTTTTTTGGAGTTTTTTTTGGGGAAATTCTAACATGGAGACTCACTGTGAGAGTAGAGCGTGTGACGATTGAAGCCACACAGTTTATTCTGAGAATGAAATCTGTGTGGTTCAATAATCGCCCATACGAATTACTCTCAATGAGAGAGTCTTCATGGTAGAACTTCTCGTTTTCTTGGGAGTTTTTTTAGATAAAGTGATTGAATTAATGATTAGAAAATTAAGATGTTTTTTTGAAATTTATGTAGATTATGAAATTATTGGTGAAATAAAGTAAAATAATAAATAAAATAATGGTAAAAAATGTACTAAAGTTGATAAAGTGAAATGATTAGAGATGATTTAATATTTTTTTTATTTATAGTTGAAGATTTGATTGATGTGAGAATTGTAAAAAATGATTGGTGATGTAATATAAAAAAAAAACAAAAAAAAAAAACTCTTTCTAAAACAAATACTACCTAAAAGTCTTTTTGCAAATTCCCCATTCATTACTAGGCTCTGCTCTCGAGTTGAGAATTCTATTTCTGCTTTTAACCGAGAATGCAGGGGACTACGATGTGCACCAAATAGTAACCTAATGGCGGTAAGCACATTTTGGTCATGGTACTCGGAAATGTAATTTTAAAATGGGTTTGGAATATTTTTTATTAAACACATATTTTTTATTGAGAGAAGGATAAAAAGCCTACACAACTAAGCACCTATTTTTTCTAGATCTTCAAACACGAAGAAACTTTCACTGAATTTTTTATTTTTTGATTCTTTTCGTTTTTAGATTTGGTTCGATATAATTACACCGTTTTTCGTGAGATTCACCGTCGATATCACTCAGTGAATCTCCACAGTACGTGAATTCTGAAAATCAGTGAATATCGACATTGAATTTCGAACAATAGTGAATTTCAACAGCGAATTTTCTGAAATCATGTCGGAATACGATGAATGTAGTCTCAAAATAAGGAGTATGAAAAAATAATGGTGAAAGAATTTTCAAAATTGGAGTTCTAGATTGAGATATATGAATGTTTAAAAAAATAAATGAGAGATAAAGTGTGTTGATTTTATTTTTTTTTTTTTATTTTTTTTTTTTTTTTGAAAAAAAAAAAAGGTGACAGAAAATTAAAAAATAAAATAAAATAGTTTTGTTATTTACACAAGAGTTTCAAAAAGCTATCCATAAAATGTTGGTGTACTTCTCCTTCATCCTCCTATATCATCATTTTATCACCATATACATTTCACATATAAAACCAATTAAAAAAGACTTAAATATTAGGGAATGAGGAAAGGACGAAAATATTTCATCAATTGAGTAGAAGGACAGTTTTTGAAACTTTTGCGTAAAGACAAAACTATTTATTCATTAATCGAAATTCACTTGTGTTCAAATTCACTTGTTTAAATTCATTGATGAAATTCATCATTAAAAATTCACTAATTTTCAAAATTCATCGTCGAAATTCACTAATTTTAAGGGATTCATTGTCGAAATTAACTGTCGAAATTCACCGATTTCGGATTCACCTGAGAGATTCACCGATTTTCGGGATTCATTGTGTTTGTCATTCTCGCTTATAAAATTATGCATTGTCTTTCTCCCTATAAAAATATATAATTGTCCTGTTACTTAAAAATATTTCAGATTGTGTCCTTATCCCTAATTTTCTATAAATATTAACTCTATCATTACCCATAACGAAATTAGGCATGGAGAGCTCATGTTGGCCCACACAATTTATTGGGGCATTGAAGTAGAGCCCGAAAAGTAGAAGCATTCGGTCATATTCGAAAGAAAAATGTACTTCCTTCCTTATAAGTCATTTCTTTTAAAGATTTTTTTTAAAAACTATTTAAGAACAACAATAATAGAGTTATCTCTAAAAATTTAGGTAAAATCTATATTTGAAGTGATGCTGCCAGAAAATGGATCTACCTGCGTGGCATCTTTTCAGTGGCTCAACACTAAGTAGGGAGAGGGAAACGACGCCGAGGGACCCAGTCCGGCTAGTCACTCCATCTCTCCCGGGTCGACCGTACCTAGCACCGACCTCCAATCCTCGAGACCAGGTCCGGGTCCACCGGACTGTCAAGGTCGACCAACACTTGTAATCTAGCCAACCTTTGACCAACCTTATCGGGTTGGTTTAAGTCCCTCTCAGACCTTCTATTCTACACACAAGACCCCGAGCTCATGACAGCTCGGCTAATCTCCCTGACCTCTGTAGATCAGTTCCACCAGTCCGGCTCGGGCCACCTAAGTCGGCCTGAGTCCGTCCTTAATCATATTCCCCACGTTTATGATAAACGGATAACTACGAAAGAATCCTGAGCCATAAAGACTCCAATCTTTATCACTTAAATACAAATATTCGAATACCGTAATTATCTCCAACAATCAAGGAGATCAAATAATCCTTATATTTTCCTTAGGGAACACGGCAATCCAAGCCCAACAAGGACAAGGCCCACACCGCCTTAGGGCATAGCTCTTCTCTATATAAACCATCCCTAAGGAACTACGGAGACTTGATTCCAATTCACGCATTGATCGTGGCGACTTGAGAAACAACATCTCAAGTGCAGTCTAAACCACCACCAAAACACCACCTCTTTTACTATTTTCTTGATCGAAAGAGCATCCTTAGGTTATCATCAAGAGAAAGAACCCTAGATGTTTACCCCGACGATTTTTGGATCATCAATTGGCGCTAGAAGGATGGCCTCTTTGCTTGATAATCCCAGGAAAATCTTCAGAATCCAGCAGAAAAAACGCAGTCACGTCGGAGGCTAATTTCTAGAGATTTAGCCGTTGAAAAACAATTTCCACCGTTCACATCAAAGAAGAAAGAGATACGAAAAATCCCTCCAAATTTCATGACGATCGGAGTCCGTTTCGATGCCCGATCGTCGCCGAAAGCTTCTTGTAGTATCATCCAAAAGCGCAGCGATCCCCATCGGCGGCTAATTACCAAAGATTCAGCCGTTGGAAAAGGATTTCCACCGTCCAGATCGAATAAGTAAGAGGGGCGAGTAAGCCCTCCAAATTTCATGCTTATTGGAGTCCGTTTCGATGCCCGCTCAACGCCACAAAGCTGCTGCTGTACCACCAAAACGCAGCGCGATCGGATCTAATGTTAATTCCCGGAGAGATTGAGCCGTCAAACAAAATTTCCACCGTTCATATTGAAGAAGAAGGAGGTACAAGCAAGCCCTCCAAATTTCGTATCGATCGGAGTCCGTTTAGATGACCGATCGTCGTCCGTGAGTTGCTGCTGTAACACCAAAATAAGCTGCGGGTTTTCTTCCTCATCTCTCCAAGGTCTCCAAGGTCCGAGCCGACCCCCCGAGCTCTTCAACGTCCGATCCGACCTCCCGAGCTCTCCAACGTCCAAGCCGAACTCCCCCAGCTCTCCATGACCCAAGGCCAACGATGTTCTACCAACATCAATCAAAATACTCGACTGTGAATCAAGCTAAATCGAAAGCTTTCTTTACCTTTTGCAACTTCAGTACTTTATTTGACTTTAATTTAATTCGATGTTTGCTACCTAAATAGCTTATGAATGGTTGAGCCGAGTTAAAGTCTAAAAGGGCTTTCAAATTGGGTGTTTCAATAGCTGATTCACCTGTCTGCGAGATTAGATCCATTCATCTTTGAATTTTTGTACAAATATTCTTTATATACATGCTTGATAAACTCTGCCATATGCTCTAAATCTGAGTCTCGAAACCTTTGTTTATCAAGTTGCTCCATGTCTTTGCAAATATTCGTATGCCCATGGTCAAAGTTGCCTCATGTTTCTGTTTACATACAAATTATAGTGTTTACTGCATATTCTAGTACTTGCTTTGGAAAATCAAATTTTATATATCATACCGCAAGTTAGGGTATTCTATGCAATATGTTCAGTATATTATATATATCCATCCCATCATGTACTTGATTTATGTATTAATATATGTCAATGATTCTTATCACACGAACTTATACATATATTATGTCTCTATATTGTTTGCTTAATAAAAAACACACATATGTGTACTACATGCTATTTAGCTGGCGGAAATCGTGATGTACGCATCATCGTGGATGATTCACGAGGGGACAATTTCCTAATACAACCAATGAGGGTTACTACCAATTAATTCCTTGGAGCGCGATCAAACAAAGCAGAAGGATGAGCTCGTACAGAAAGAACTCGCCTTGACACGAAACCTTCAGTCTTCTCATATTTGGAACTTGCCTTCGGGCGAGCCTTCTATAAGTCCGATTTAGTTCGGCATCGTATTTGGAACTCGCCTTCGGGCGAGCCTTCTGTAAGTCCGAATGTAATTCGGCATCATGTTTGGAACTCGCCCGTAGCGAGCCTTATAAGACCGACTTGATTCGACGATGATTACACTAATAAGCAAACGGTAAGTTAACTTACTATTATTTTTCTCTCTATTATGCATAGTCTTTATTGAAATTACTGGACAAACACATGCGCAATATTTTCACGCGAGAAGTCAGCACTAGCCTGGCCCCGTTCGCCGTGTTTTTAAACGAGAAGTCAGCACAGTCTGGCCCTGCTCGTCCAATACTTTAATGCGAGAAGTCAGCACTAGCCTGGCCCTGCTCGCCATGTTTTTAAACGAAAGTCGGCCTGATCGGCCTCCTCGCCGTCCAACAATATGCGGGGCAGTCGGTTTCCCATAACTCAAAGAACCAAGCGGCCAAGCCCGCAGTAAGGACATTGTCCCACCAGGTTCTCCTTAACGCTATTTTAATTTCATATTTAGAATAGACGCGCGTATGTAAAGTTTGCAGAACTTCAAACTCACTAAAGTAGTCAGAAATACTTCTGACTCCCTTAAAGTATGATGCCTGAGCTCCGCCAAGTCGGGCTCAGCAAAAAACACGCAAGGTCTGACAAATCCGGCTCAGCTCACAGAAATTTAACACGTGAGGAAAGTTAAACTTCTAACTCAACTCGTCCAAACATACATCCATGCCACCCGCGCGGATCAAACGAACCTTCACGCTAAACTGTCTGCAGGCCAGACAAGTCGAACTCCGCAGGGCGGACTTCACTCAAAACGCTAAGGCTGACACTTGAGCTCCGCAGGTCGGACTCAACATGATCAGCAAAGACCAAACTAATTAAGTCTACAGGCTAGACTCGAAATCGAGCAACTTTCACCTGCTCGCTCTTACAACTTCACATTATTAACTAAGTTTGTATTAAAGGCGATCAGACTTAGTCCCGCTCGCCTTAGCGATAAAGCTAATCTGACTAGAGTTTCCAACAAAACGATTCCCGAGCCCATGAATAGAGCTCGGTCCTACATACAGCAATAAGTGTGCAAACTTCAAAGTTGCAAAGCGAATAATAACTTCTGAGCTGGAAAGCCGAACGCACGCGACAGGCCCGACAACACAGAATCAGAACAAGTATGCCATTCAAAAGCTAAAACTAATGAATAGCATCTTTGGGGAGATACCATACATCCCAAAACAATACAACAAAACTCATCAACAAGAACAGACAACTCAAAACAAGTAGAGCAACTTTCACCTGCTCGCCCTTAAAACTCTATACAAGAAGTCAGTACTAACCTGGCCTTGCCTTTAAAACTTTACGTGTTTAGTTAGGCCAACCCTGACTAACTCAGTTTATACTAAAGACAATCAGACTTAGTCATGTTCATCGTAAGATGGGAACTAATCTGACTCGTGAGATTTTAGTACCTAGCGAATAGTTTCCCGAGCTCACGAATAGAGCTCGGCACTACATACAAACATAAATATGTAATCTGAAAACCTCGTAACTACATAAGGCGTCGATATTAGCTTAGGTATGCGCGGGCCGAACTCCCGCGGCAGGCTCAACAACACAAGTATGCCATCCAAAAGTCAAGGCTAATAGTTGGCATACTGGGGGCTCACCCCTCCGACAATATAACAAAACAAAACAAAGTAGCTTAACAAAGCTCATGAAAACGCAGAATACAAAACAAAGTAACTTCCTTAATAAAATCAAATACTGAATTGTTCAAATCAAAAATAAACAAACTCCTAAAACTTTAAGAGTCTGGAGTAGGACTCTTTTGAGGCTCTGATGAAGGAGCCGAACCAGAAGTAGTATTCGGCTGGACAACATACTTGGAAACGATGTCCACCCCGGCCTTAAAATCCGGGACACTCTCTCAGTGTAGACCGCACTCATTCCCTGCTTGTAATAAACCTTCTTAAGAAGGTCGTCCAGCACAAGGGAAGGATATTGAATCCTCGCCTCGTTCACTCCCTGGGTATACCCATGGTTTAAGACAGGGTCAGTAGCACTTTCAAGGCCTCGGCGAAATCCGCCGAAGCCTTATACTCCTTTATAGCCTCGGCACACCGAACTGGATATACTCATGGCCTCCAGTTCGGCCACCCTTGCTTGGAGGTCGGCAACCTCCTTCTCCTTCATATTCTTCTCCTCAGCAAGCTCGCTTGCCAAGGACTTCAACTTACCCTCTTGAGCTTGGAGTTGAGCTCGCAAAGCCTTCATCTCCGTATCCCTGAGTGAAGAAACAACAGACACAATGTCCACTCTTGCCTTAGTCTTTCACCCGCTTGCCGTAGACCCGGCTCGTCGGGATAAAAATACCTCACCAGCTCAGACGACTTTGTTTGGAGCTCGGAAACGACCTAATCCCTACCCTTCGTCTCCACATCCAATTGGCTCGATGCGGACGTCAGTCTGCCTTTTTGACCAAACGCTGATCCTGGAAAGACTATATCCCCTTACCTTCGAGCTCGACAGCGCCCCCGAGCTCCCCTCGGGTTTGCCTCGACTCGGCAATCTCCTTCTTGCTGATATTAGACTGGAGGCCTCCCCCAACTTCCGGGAAACCTCCTGACCAACCAAGGTCCCCTACATAAGCAAAATTAAAATGGTTAGTGAGACTACAAAAAGTATTACGTCAAAGTAAAAAGAATAAATCCTAAGTCTGCAAGACAGACTCGAACTGAGCCTCATAGGACAAACTCAACAAAGTTTGTCGGACAAGCTCATTAGGTCCCCAAGTCGGACTCGACCCAAAGTCCACGGGTCGGACTCAATTGAGCTCCACAGATCGGACTCAATGAGTTTGTAAACCAATCTCTTTCAGTCTGAGAGTCAGACTCAACTCAAGCAAAAACATGACCAAACCTTTAGTATGCCATCTAAAGCTACAAGTTAATGCATGTCATACTAGGGGGCAGGATACTGTTAAGGGTGAAATTATATGTTTTATAAGGTTATATTTTGTGATGTTTTCCCCTTTTATTTGTATAATTTGCATAATAATAAGGTCTTATATGGAAATATTTAGTAAACGATATTTTTAAGGGCTTAATCGCAATATCGATGTAATTATGTGATTTTTATGGTTGAATTATAATTATTTGGATATTATTACAGTTCGCGATATTTTCCATGTCTCATAGGTATTGTTATGAGGTTCAACTAATGATAAAAAGAGATGAAATTCGAGATATGGTGATTAAAGAAAGAGATAATGATGAGGTGGATTGAAGAAAAGAGATAGAGATGCAAAAATCACATTCGAGCCATATTGGACGAGCGTCCAGGTCCCGTCCAGCGTGGACGGGCGTTTGATAAAACAGACGGGCGTCCGGAAGAGCGATTTTGATACAGAGAGCATGAACGGAATCTGAACGAGCGTCTGAGGAGAGTTCGGCAATTGTGGACGAGCGTCCACTATAGTGAACGTTCGTCCATCCGACCGACTTAGAGAAACCGACTTTGGAGGCTATAAATACCCCTCTATTTTCACACATTAAGGGGACCGATTGACATTATTCAAACCCTAATATCGTGGGCGGCTTGAGGTCGATCTTTACTTGCTTTTATTCCGGTTTTCATACACTTAAATTCTAGATAAAAGTAGGTAGTTCTATGTTCTTAATTCCTGCACTTTTGAGTTCTCTCGAGGATGTTCGAGGCTAAGCTTCTACAAACGAGCATTGTGAAGCCATCCAACACTTGTTGACTTCGTTTTCTTCGATTATATTGTAAGTTTCTATTCAAAGTTGTTTCCTTTATCATGCTTTATGATGTTAATTGCATTTATATCGAAAGATGTGCATGTATGATGTTTTATATTTGATGAAAGTCTTTATAAACACTAGATCACCATGATTTAGGAATGGATCTTTGATCTATGTCAAACGAAAGTTGATAGGTTGAATATCTAGGTTAAAACGTTAAAGTTTACATCTTTGCTTATTTTATGACGCGTTAATCTCCGTAAATCCAAAGATAGGAATTAATAGGCGAATTATCTACGAAAGTAGGAATTTATACCTTTGATAAGATGAATCACAACTTGTTAGAAACGAAAATATAATCAAGATAGGAAGTTAATAATTGTTGGATAGGTGGATCAACTCGCTGCGTTTGTCCTTTTTAAATTTGATCTAATCTTCTAACTTGAATTTGTTTAGTTTAAATTATCGTCTTTTTTTCCACATTAGTTTAGTTTGTTCGCAAATTCCTCCTCCTAGCTTTGGATTCTGTCCTCTGTCTAGTTTATTTTCAGCATATTTGTCTAGTTTAGTTCCTGTTTAGTTAAGTTTTAGTGACATCGTTTAGATAGGCAAAAATTAGGATTTACAACCATTAGTTCCCCGTAAGATCGACCCGGCATTAGCCTCCATACTACGATCCTTATACTTGAGGTTAACCGGATTATAAATTATATTACTTGTTTATTTCATTAGCAATAATCCGTGGACAGATACCTCTACCATAATCAAGCACTCAAAGAAGTGCTCGGAATAGAGTTACGGCTGAGAACTTAACAAAATACTCATTCTATTATCAAATTGTATGGATTACAATTTCATTTGAAATAGAATTTCAAAGCAAAAAACTACAAGTCCACAAGCCTTCTGACCTAAGAACCGGGGGCTGGACTTTACGGTGATTCGGAAAAAGCAAGAGCCAAAGTAAGAGTAGCCGCGGTACGGCAGGAGTACTCAGACACAATGTTCACTCCCTCCGAGAATTCCTTCAAACGGTTGTCATAGACCGCATCCATGCCCATATTTTAAAAGCCTCGCTGGGTAGATTGCCTCTGACAGAGTCGGCAATCTGACCCTCTGCCTTATCCACCCTCAAAGTGTAGACATGGTTAGACCGACCTTGCCTCAGGTCGGCAATCTTCTTTAAATCTCCAGTAAACTTTCCCAACCCGGGAAAAATGTCCTGGCCGATCCAGGTTCCCTGCAAGTAAGAAACTCTATCAAAATACAACACTCGAATAAGAAAAGCAAGCTTGCGTATCCCATGGCCTCGAAGCCATCATCATCTAGCTCCACATCGGTCATCCTAGAGATCGGTGTTAGGAAAATATCATCGCAACGGAAGCGATTTAAGGATCTAGATCTATAAAATACACGTAATAAAACATTAAATCTACATCTACAAGGGGGTTGTAGAACATACCTTTTGGATCTCTAAATCCAAGTTGAAGAACCGCAAAGAAAAGATTTCAAGAAGATGTGAAGAGCACCACGATCTTCCGCACGTGTGATCCAAGCAATTCCCGGTGGAAGGAATTCTCGACTCGAACCCCTCCGATATGCTACCCGAAAAATCTCCAAGATTTTCCCCTTAAACCCCTTGGCCGAAATTATCACTTCTTCTCTCTAAGAGGAGAAGTCGAAATTTATTGCGTGTTTAGACTTGGGAGAACTCTCTTTATATAGGAGAGTAATCCTTGTCCTCCAAGGATTTTATAATTAATACAAAATCAATTATAATAATCCTATTAAATAAAAGATAATCTCAAAATATTCTAGAACAAATCAAGAATATTTTTATCTTTATTATTTACCATAAATATTTATCCAATAAATATTTTATGCACATGTCTTTTTAACACACAAGAAAACTAATTCCTTGTCAAAATAAAGACACATGTGGCGCCACAAACATATATTGACCTAGTCAATATTAATTTTGCCATTACACAATAATTGGGCCAAGATTATGGAAAATGTCTTTTCCACATATTTAATTATTTAGCCCAACTAATTTAATAGTCCACTAAACAATTAATTCACATATCGCTTTTAATAAAGTCCAACATGAACTAAATTAATATTATTAGGATTCGACGTCCGAGAATATACATGCTATATTAGGAGGCACGTCGGGACCATGGACTAATAATCGTGGCTCCGATAAATCAAATAAATAATTATCTTATGAATGTAATAATTATATTCGATAAATCAATCACGAGAATATGCCACCATAATCCCGTGATCGCACTCTCCGATTATAAGATTATATTTATCTCCTCACGAGAAAGTAATAAGCGTCCACCGATATAATCATTTCATATGGATTAATCCTCCATAGATCGCTCGTTCTAAATCGGGAAGTTACCGTTAACCCTTTTCGTAACATCTTGTCCTTACTTACCGTTAACCTCTAATGATCAATAATTCAAATAACTCACTTTGTAGCTAATCGATTGTAATATGAACCCCATGGATTGATCGGTGTCTAGGGTCAACTCTCATAAGGAGGCTGTCTTCATCTACTTCCATAAATGGAAGGAATGGATTCCGTGATCTGTGATAACACGGACTACTCACTCAATCCAAAGACAATGCCAAGATGGGGTAATTCGGATCACGCACTCTCGGTGTAATCCTTAACCGTCAAGTCAAACCTCATACGATTCAAGCGATTGGATCGTGATCACCTCGTGATTAAGATATATCCATAATATGATCATCTAATGATTTGATAAGACTTCTCAATTACGGAATTATATTGAGAACTCGGATCAAATCGGTCCAAATTTCTATATGATATATCTATCATATATAAATGCCCCATTAGGTTCCCTTAACCGAAAGTCCGGATAAGACGATCACACTGTCCGTGTTATGGGCGCATTAATAGTGCGTTAAAGGGAGACCCGATACTCTCGATTAACTTTACTACGGACTAATTGTATTTTAAGTACATCTTCACTAACTCAATCCTCCCGTGTATATCTCATACACATCGAGTTAAGTGAGTACATAAACGATATACTCGTGGTTTTACTCAGTAGTGTAAATACTATTGTCACATCGGTGATTATGAGAATAATAAATATGAATAATAATATCATTTCATTTATTAAATAAAACAATTACAAAATTGTCTTTCGGGCATCACACCTAACAATCTCCCACTTGCACGAAAGCTTGTGATTAATTGTTTTAGAGCACACCCTATTATTTAAAACTACAAGAAAACTACATCTCCCACTTGCTCTAAAGCAATGAGACTCATCCCGTATTTTGGTACCCACAAAACTTATCATAACCATTTCAGATTCCAAAGTACACTCCGAGTATGCCGTCGTAGGATAGGTCGGTGACTCGGGAGCACCTATATCTCGAATGTCATGGGTCTTAATGATCGGTCAGGGTTGTCGGCTCGAGGCGATCCGTAGAATCGAACGTCGCGGTCCATCTGATCATGTGGTACCTACCCAATATGCTCTTGAACTCCAATGATTTCGAAATCCTTATAAGCTACCCTTCATCGCTTGCACAATGATGTGGTATCGGCTTTCCAAATCTGGAATCACTCCTAATCGAAAGGAAATCCCGAGGCTATATCGCCTCTCTAGCTACTACAAAAGCCGCTAATCACCCAACTAGTTAAAGTCGAGTTGGCGTTGCTGGATTCCTCCAGGCAATAGCTTCAACACAAGAGTAAACACTGAGACCGAGATCGACTTAACAATCATCCTTAATCTGACACAAAGTCGAACTGGCAGTATTCTCACATATCCAAGTTCACATTTGAATATGCCCGCATATTATTCCTCGTTCTCTCAAGATACTAAAGGACATACTAAACTTGCTTCGTTAACCGCCGAATCTAAGATTCGATCAAAATTGACGTTCAACAACTCGACCATCTCTTGTCACAAAGAGAATCCATCCCATTTCTCTTTATCCGAAGATTTGTAGTCATTCCCGAGGCATAGGGTAGAACTTCCTCGTTGAATGTTGCATACACGGATGCATCATCTTAACCAATAAGATGGATGGGAAGCCGCTGGATCGATTCTAGTGAATTCGACCAAATCAAACTCTTTAGAATGTTGTCCAAATCTCATTTGTAGAGAGTTGTGGCATTGTCGATTTTGACTTCGATAACACACCCATGTTGAGTCCAACTGTGCAAATGCTATCCTTCACAAACACTAATATATATGTATATATTCACTACTTTGTACTAAAATTGATATCCGATCCTACACAAGACTTATCAATATTCTCGTCAAATCCATATATTATAGAAATATATGACTTCCAATGACCAAGAGGTTTGCTTTTTATCCACAAAGGACATAAGCCTTGACAATCATCCCGCCATAAGTTCATAAGGCAATACCTTACGTTCGAATGAATCCAGATTCCGTTTGTTTGGCAAGAAAGTCTCAGGGAATCACCCTATTTTCTCGCTTTTGAACGAAATCATGAATTACCGAATTCATTCTACTCTTTCCGTGTAGATCCAATTACTCCCCATCGGGCCTCGAGACACTCGGGTGGTTCTACAAGAGTATGAATAGCTCTGAGTACCAAACTCCATTCACAGGGTTATGGCTTGTAAACCAACCTCTATTATCGTAATCCTATATCGCTCACAAAGAGCCATAGGTCATCAATCGATCCTCGGACTACAAAGTCCGCAGAAACGTAATGGGTAATGGATAAACCATACTCCCACTATTTTCTTGGTGGATCGAAATTCGATCTAGTTTAGCAAGATTTAGTGTTATCACCAACAACCAAAGTTGGATGTGGTTTTATCTAATCGATAGTAACTACCTTGAGTATCCGTATCTCTAAGGTTCAAGGTTTGTTGTTCATAGACTCTATCAGAAAGGATGCAACAGCATAGCTGTCCCTTCCAGATGTCAAGAATCTGATAACGAACCTTTCTCTCAATTCTTCAAGATATATCACGATTTGGTCATCGACCGAACGTACGTGAAATTCAGTCCTACCATCAAGCATCATGTGCTAAATGCTTATATTGACGGAATTTGGGTGAACCGAATCCACTCATTATCCGTTAATTCCAAAGCACATTCTAGGTAGACTTCTCGGTTCTACATTTCAATGTAAACCGTTATTTCACTTCCAATATCTTTATTGAGTTAAGCGATGTATTGTAGCACATCTACAACTATGTAAGGCAATTCAATGGTTTCTTCCTTAGTGAAAGCATTTCACTATGAGGCGAGCCGAACATCGCCTCTGTGACTATGTGATGGCCCATTTCTCGAGTATAGAATACTCCATCTCCGATGAATCCGAGACACCATAAAATATTTTGGATAAACTTACCGGAGTGTTTGAATAGTTATCGACAAGAAGTCACTACTGAAGCTCCTACTAGCTTGTATCTTTCATCGGACTCGAAGGTCGCCATGAACAAGCTATGTTACTTCTTTATAACCATTATCCTTTCCCGATTGAAAGGAAACTTAGTCATTGAACCTTTGAGAAAATATAACCAGACTGGGAGAAAGGAATCACCCTGAGCCAGTCTTCAGGTCTTGTCTTTTATGGACTATGCACTAACTATGGAATATTAAGAAGTGTTTATCTAAATATCGAAACCAATTGCTTTTAACAGTTCTTAAGATGGTACATATACATATTTCAGCATTTCTTAGTGGTTTTGACTCTATCAAACAAAAGTCCGAGGTTTGGATTCGTACTACAAATGGTATATTCACTTTCTATCGACAAACAAATTATCGAACGTAAGGAAAATCCATTCGTTCCAACGAGTCTTAAATGCAAAATAAATTTTCATGATATCCAAGGATTGAATCCGAGATTCATTTCCTTATATCACTCCCACTATTCTAGCTAAAATTACGCCCGTTGTTTACTTATTTAATCGTTAAATGCATCGCGCCTCGTTCTTCCAAAGAATCGAGCTCAAGAAAATCACCAAGGATTCATAGGTTGGTGATCCAAAATCACCGTCCTTATCCTATGATTTTCGCTTAATTAATTTTCGGTTTAGCCTTAAAATCAACTCGCTTTTAGATGACTAACACTTTTAGACATACTTTCCCATTCTTGACTTTCCGTGAACGGAAACAGATTTTGAACTAGCGGTTCGTTTGAGTAGACACTACTCTTGAACCGTGGGATGTCTATTTCGAGTGTTACTCGTCGACTTCTCTAATATACCAGGAAAAACAACAAATCATAACATTAAAGCTCCCACTAGTTTGTCGGTTCCAAATACCGTCTAACAAGCAAAGCTTCATTTTATGATTCTCCAATTTTCCAATTAGAATGGTTACGTGTGTAGTCAATTACACTTTTCTAATGTCTTAGAAAAACAACAAATCATAAAGCTCCCACTAGTCCATCGATTCCAAATATCGTCCAACTAGTGACACTTCATGATTTTCCGATTTTTCAATTAGAAAATTACTCGTGTTATCACTGCACACTCAAAATTCACTAGAAGAATTTCAAAGTCCGAAATCACCTGATCATACTAAGCTTTGTCTCTCGCTTTAACACGAAAGACACAAGTGGCATACCTATATGTCACTCTGGTTTTTAAAAGGCTTAAGAGAAATTATCTCTTTCGAAAAAATGATTGCATTATCGATTAATTAGTTCAACGTCCTAGTTACTTTCCACTTTTTAACGAAGTCAATACTAGTCAATTATAAAATTTAAGCAATTTAGTAAGGGATGTAATGCTGTAAATAAAATGACATAAATTAATTCAAGTTTGACACTACTATATTAAATTTTAGGAATTGTAAACTAAAAAATAAGTCTACTCTACCATTCCAAGGTTTTAACCTTGCATCTCAGTGCCGCCGTAGGGTAGGTCAAAGAGATCAACGGTTAAATCAATGAATAACTTGTGAGAATCAGACATCCCACGAGAATCGAACATCCCTTTATTTATTGACTACCTTCCTTTTTAGCCTAGGTATTTATCAAAAATACCACTTGATGAGTGTGACCTACTATATCGGATCTCTTAGGTACGCCCGAGTGTGCCGTCGTAGGATAGGTCGGTGACCCGACGAGTACCAAATCCTATCCTTTCGGAGACCAAGCCATGAATGTTGATAGGGGTGACACCATCCGTAGGGGACGAAATCAAAGCGCCTCGGCGTCACCCTTCTCTCACTTACTTGCATCTATAGTAGAGACCGTGGGGTTGGCTGTCACCTTCCCCGCTCCCACTCAATATTTTGGAAGTGGTGGTGGGTTAACTAACCACGTCTTTTTGATGTTAACATAAAAGTACATGAAATCAAGGATTCGAATGGTGTCGGTGGCGTAGGCAAGCCTACCCGTCCTATTCGTTGGAACATATGTGATGATCCGGACGAAATCGGGTCAAGAGAGCCCTATTGAGATTAGAAGGAATCACCCCTCCGCTCTCGGTTTGGCTTAGTCTTGCCGGACCCCCGTGCATACATCACACTAGGAGGGTTAAGTCGTTTGAGCGAAGCTCAGTTGACCACCCAACCTAAAGGCGAACCGTTTTTATCCAAGATTTATTGTTCTTTTACCATCATTCAATCTCGTAGACACTACGAATCGAAAACGTGATCTCGTTTGAGCTTTAAGGCGGTTCACCGAGAACACACACCGAAAGGCTAACGATTTCATAACCCGTTCTCGGATCTTTAATTAGTTACTAAATTAATTAATTACCACGTATTAATTAAATTTCAACTAATTACGCGAGTTTGTATACATGCCTATTTTAATTACCAAAATTAAAATTCTACATGTATGCATGGAGTGGATTTATGATATGATGCATGTCATGGCAATTCCGATTTTATATCTATTTTATGATCAAACACATAAAAAATAAATTGCGGAAAATTTAAACACCGAGATGGATTGTTTGACTTCGTATCTAATCTATCCTAGAAAGCGATAAATTACATAATCTATGTCTTGAGTCTTGATCTTGAATCTTGAACTCAAAACTTCCGGATCTTCAAAGCTTCGATCTCATACACGACCACTTAACGAGGAGAGAGGAGGCGTAATATACCAATATATTTAAAATATATTTATATTAATAATTGTTTTTATTTTTTATTACATGTTACATGCGGCTGTTACACAAAAAATTATTTTCCAAAATAATCTTTTTTTTTTTTTTTTTTTTTTTTTTTTTTTTTTTTATGAAACACGGCAGTAGATCCCAAAAAAAATTTATTATCATTATTATTATTTTTTTTTTTTATTATCATGATTGATCTTTTGGCCAATCAAAGATATGGTAACAAAATTAGCTGCCGCAAACATAGATTTGAACAATTGCCGAGGCAATATAGTAAGAAAAAAAAAAAATTTGCTGCGACCATAAAAAAAAACAAACAAACAGCCTCCTCCCGTTTTTACCTTCTTGATGATCTTCAACACCATGATTTTCAACACATCATCTTCGTCGTCTCGAACCCGGATCAAAAATAAAATACAAAAGGTACTATATTTTTACAATTTTTCGCATTACATAAAATAAATTACACATCCTATGTTCAATTGATCTAATCAAAAAGCTACAAAATAGATCTACGGGTTAAACAATCCAACCCCAATCCATCTCTTCAACCACGACAATCACAAGCATTCATCATGAAATTTTCGAAAATAATAAAATTAAAACGAAAATAATGCAATCTACACACGATATTCCACTCCTGAGATCTAATATTTTATACGAATAAATATAGATCCCCTTGGCTCCGATACCAATTGTTAGGAAAATATCATCGCAACGCAAGCGATTTAAGGATCTAGATCTATAAAATACACGTAATAAAACATTAAATCTACATCTACAAGGGGTTGTAGAACATACCTTTGGATCTCTAAATCCAAGTTGAAGAACCGCAAAGAAAAGATTTCAAGAAGATGTGAAGAGCACCACGATCTTCCGCCGCGTGTGATCCAAGCAATTCCCGGTGGAAGGAATTCTCGACTCGAACCCTCCGATATGCTACCCTAAAAATCTCCAAGATTTTCCCCTTAAACCCCTTGGCCGAAATTATCACTTCTTCTCTCTAAGAGGAGAAGTCGAAATTTATTAGTGTTTAGACTTATAACTCTCTTTATATAGGAGAGTAATCCTTGTCCTCCAAGGATTTTATAATTAATACAAAATCAATTATAATAATCCTATTAAATAAAAGATAATCTCAAAATATTCTAGAACAAATCAAGAATATTTTTATCTTTATTATTTACCATAAATATTTATCCAATAAATATTTTATGCGCACACGTTTTTTTAACACACAAGAAAACTAATTCCTTGTCAAAATAAAGACACATGTGGCGCCACAAACATATATTGACCTAGTCAATATTAATTTTACTTAATTACACAATAATTGAAGCCAAGATTATGGAAAATGTCTTTTCCACATATTTAATTATTTAGCCCAACTAATTTAATAGTCCACTAAACAATTAATTCACATATCGTTTTAATAAAGTCCAACATGAACTAAATTAATATTATTAGGATTCGACGTCCGAGAATATACATGCTATATTAGGAGGCACGTCGGGGACCATGGACTAATAATCACGTGCTCCGATAAATCAAATAAATAATTATCTTATGAATGTAATAATTATATTCGATAAATCAATCACAGAATATGCCACCATAATCCCGTGATCGCACTCCTCCGATTATAAGATTATATTTATCTCCTCACGAAAGTAATAAGCGTCCACCGATATAATCATTTCATATGGATTAATCCTCCATAGATCGCTCGTTCTAAATCGGAAGTTACCGTTAACCCTTTTCGAACATCTTGTCCTTACTTACCGTTAACCCTCTAATGATCAATAATTCAAATAACTCACCGGTAGCTAATCGGTGTAATATGAACCCCATGGATTGATCGGTGTATCAGGTCAACTCATAAGGAATCGTCTATCTACTTCCATAAATGGAAGGAATGGATTCCGTATCTGTGATAACACGGACTACTCACTCAATCCAAAGACAATGCCAAGATGGGGTAATTCGGATCACGGACTCGGTGTAATCCTTAACCGTCAAGTCAAACCTCATACCGATTCAAGCGGTTGATCGTGATCACCTCGAGATTAAGATATATCCATAATATGATCATCTAATGATTTGATAAGACTTCTCAATTACGGAATTATATTGAGAACTCGATCAAATCGGTCCAAATTTATATATGATATATCTATCATATATAAATGCCCCATTAGGTTCCCTTAACCGAAAGTCCGGATAAGACGATCACACTGCCGTGTTATGGGCGCATTAATAGTATGCGTTAAAGGGAGACCCGATACTCTCGATTAACTTTACTACGGACTAATTGTATTTTAAGTACATCTTCACTAACTCAATCCTCCCGTGTATATCTCATACACTTTGAGTTAAGTGAGTACATAAACGATATACTCGTGGGTTTCACGTAGTGTAAATACTATTGTCACATCGGTGATTATGAGAATAATAAATATGAATAATAATATCATTTCATTTATTAAATAAAACAATTACAAAAATTGTCTTTCGGGCATCACACCTAACAATCGGCTCCTACTCCATAGTTCAAACTCAATAAACTCTGTAAGATAGGAAATATGAGCTTTGCATGCCTGGCTCTGGCTTGGCATCATATTTAAAGCTCGTCCCCGAGCGAGTCTTCTCATAATTGCGTCCTTACGCTCTCAAGTCGGGCACGCTTGAAACCGGTTGCTATCTAAGCGCAACACCGGTGCACTACGCTATATGAGCCTTACGTTATCTCAGTAGATCGCTTTAGAACAAGTCACTTCAACCAACGGTGTATCAAGTCGGTATAACTTTGCACCATGTCTTTCTTTGGATCCGAACCTAGCCTATACGTAAGCCTAGAAACAGATAGGTCCCCTCGGCCCAGTCAGTCCGCCCCTTAATAGGCCGGACCAAGCCCAGCACGATCACGACCGCCTCACACCATCATGATTCCGGACCAAGCAACAAGCAACTAGTCTGATGCCAAGCACTGGGGGTTCGACCCGCTCGCTCCACCAGTCCGACATCCTTTAACGCGAACAAAGCCTACACAACTAAGCAACAAAGTTCATAAATAACACTCTCATGCATGCCCCAAAGCTCTCGACTCGCCATAGGCTCCCGTTTCGCCAACTCTTCAGCTCGGCACTCCAAGACCGATCGCGGTTCGGCAAATTTTCCCGATCTGCCGCTCTTCCAACAAACCAACTCGTGGGCCTATATAAATAGCAAAGATCGCACCGCCGACAAAAGAGGGTTCTCATCTTGAAGAACTACGCAAATTGGGCTTGATCCTTACAAGTTAAGTGCGTACGGCGACCTTTTACACGGCTCACTCATAATCCCAAACACAACATTTTCCTTGTTCTTGAGCGCCGCCATGCAACCACCATAGTGGGCAGCAATGCCTCGATTCCCGATACAGCCGTGATGGCATCGCAGCTGGCTTTTCCACCCGGCGACCCCAAATCAACTTCAAAATCAACAAGTTAAACATCCGTGTCGAGCCACCACTTCGATAGATCCGAACCGACCAACCAAGGGTCGGCTGGATCTAGGGGGCTTATGATGCTGCCAGAAAATGGACCTACCTACGTGGCACCTTTTTCAGTGGCTCAACACTAAGTAGGGAGAGAGAAACGACGCCGAGTGACCCAGTCCGGCTAGTCACTCCATCTCTCCCGGGTCGACCGTACCTAGCACCGACCTCCAATCCTCGAGACCAGGTCCGGGTCCAACCCTGACCTGTGCGGGTCGGCCAACACTTGTAATCTAGCCAACCTTTGACCAACCTTATCGGTTGGTTTAAGTCCCTCTCAGGCCTTCTATTCTGCACACAAGACCCCGAGCTCATGACAGCTCGGCTAATCTCCCCGACCTCTGTAGATCAGTTCCACCAGTCCGGCTTGGGCCACCTAAGTCGGCCTGAGTCCGTCCTTAATCATATTCCCCACGTTTATGATAAACGGATAACTACGAAAGAATCCTGAGCCATAAAGGCTCCAATCTTTATCACTTAAATACAAATATTCGAATACCGTAATTATCTCCAACAATCAAGGAGATCAAATAATCCTTATCTTTTCCTTAGGGAACACGGCAATCCAAGCCCAACAAGGACAAGGCCCACGCCGCCTTAGGGCATAGCTCTTCTCTATATAAATCATCCCTAAGGAACTACGGAGACTTGATTCCAATTCATGCATTGGATACGTAGGCAGTTTGAGAAACAACATCTCAAGTGCAGTCTAAACCACCACCAAAACACCCCTCTTTTACTATTTTCTAGATCGAAGGAGCATCCTTAGGTTATCATCAAGAGAAAGAACCCTAGATGTTTACCCCGACAATTTTTGGATCGTCATGAAGAAGTATAAAAATCTTTAAAATTTTGTATCTTACAATACCTAATTCTGTTAGGTAGCCATGAGCAAAGGAAAACGATCGGCGATTGTTCTAAAATCGTTTGAAACCGATTATCTTTCGTTCATCGATCACTTTTATATTTCAAATTTTCATTAGAACAATATGATTTTTAGGGTTTAATCGAGCGCAACCTATTTAGAATGTTTCCTCGATGTTTTAGTGAACTAAAAAGTATATAATTCTTGTAGGAATCGTATTGGGTAAAGTTAGCTTGGGGTTTTGGTATTCGGAAGTTTGTGTTCTGCGTTCCAGTTTTGGGCAAAACCTAAAGGAGTGTTCTCGTTGAATTTTGATTGTTTTGAGTTGCTATATAGTGTGTTTGCACTTGATAATCCGTAGGAATGATGTTTTGACTTTTAGAATTGGTAGAATTTTGTGCAATTTTTTCGTAAAGGGAAAATAGGTTGTTCTCGACGGGAAATTCTTTTATGCTGAGTCCATTTGAGAAGTAATACATGTTGATGAATCTGGACCACACAGTTTCAAATCAAATTCAAATTGTGTGGTCCAGAATCATCCACGTGTGTCTTCTGGACAATATTCGCAATCAAACGTGTTCACGAGAACTGTCAGGCGCATGATAGGGTCAATTTGGCATGCGCCATGAAGCAGATTTTCGAGCAGAATGTTATAGGAGTTGTCAGGCAGGCGCCTGAAGCGTGAGGGCGGCGCGCCGAGTCCTATATATTTTGGGATTTTTTTTGGATATTTTGATGCATGCTTACTACTTGTTTGATATGAGGCTTGTTGTGTACTCCCTTGGAAGTATTTAATGTTATGTGGCAAAATCAAGTGTTTGGTTTCTGGTGTAATCGTCTGGCCCGATGAGAGCAAAGCATGGATCTGTGTGTATCTAGGAGGTCACGTAACTCCACTGAGATCCATGGAATTTTTTTTAGTATTAAAACAATGTAGTTTCATTGTTAAAAAGTGTCATTATATTGATAAAAAAAATATAGTTTTAAGCTTCCGTGATCCAATTGAAACAATTTTTTGGATAAAAAATATAGTTTTACGACCCGGTGACCCCACTGGAAAAAATTTCTGGATCCGCCACAGGATGAGAGCGACTCTACTTTCCAACGTGTTTTATGTTGGTAAATTATCAATCTAGCATGCTGTTAAACACACAAATTCAAGGAAAAACACAACATAAAATAGGACAGAAAACTTATTGACTGAGGCGAGTGCAGCACTCTGTCCTTAAGACGTTTTTGCCCCGATTATGTGCACACGGTAATGACAATCGTATCCCAAGTTACAACAGTCATACCTTCTTCGGATTGTTGCACTTCAATGAGAAAAAGACGGCGAACCGATCTTGTTCTGTAAATCTCTTCTTTACGCGAAAATTATGCAAAGTAATTGGATGAGTATTTGAAAAAAATTGGCCAGAGTTTTGACTAAGGAAAACATAAAAAATCTGCATCATTTTCCATTACAATGGTGGGAATTTATAAGGGAAAGAAGTCTCATCATTCAACGGTTGCACCCTTTAATCCGAAAAGTTATAACCTTTTACCGAAAGGATACAACCTCTTACGGGGTCGTAACCTTTCACCGAACCGTTGCGACCCTCTATTACTTTTATGATTAATTTTAATTCAAATTTTCCAACAATCCCCACATGAATGAAAATTAATGCAAATGCAATGCAGAATCTGAAGAGATCACAGACGGAAATCATTGCATCGGGCAAGGTGGTTTGCTGCCTTGAACATTCCGTAATAGAGTACCATCGGACATACTCGGCTAAGCAGTGAACTAAGTCTTGAAATGCTCAGGCTTTGGTGCATGCCTAGACAATGATACCTACTCAACGGATCTCCTAACATTCTCGAGGTTCTCATGGTTGTGTCCGCTTTGACCCTGGAACACCTTGGTTTCAGAATGTGTGTTAGAGAATTCAGCCCTCAAATTCTCACAGAAGCGGCCCCACTTCCACTTACACAGGTGACCTCATATAAAGAATACTCTGCAATACCCCACTTGGCTTGACCAAGATATAGGAATCATTAAAAGCTTAATGCTTAACCTAACAAAATCACGTAAAGCGCTTTTGTTTTTAACAGGATGGGTAAGTGCTTACTGTCCCTCATAACTTAGTTGTCCCTTTTGAACCATGATATTGGGATCTCCAGTCACTATGGTTGGGTTTCCATTATAAGGGAACATGCGTAATAGTCTTAACTCCCATTATGTTTGTCAAAAATTGACACCCGATCTCTAGCTAAACCTTTTTTATAAGCGGATCCGCAAGATTCTCCTTTGACTTTATACAATCGAGGAAATCAACCATTAGAGATCAATTATTTAATGGTATTGTGTCTACGAAGTAAATATCTAGACTTACCATTATACATACAACTTTGTGTACTTCCTATAGCCACTGATTATCACAGTGTATGCTAATAGGAAAATGGTGGTGGAGGTGGAAAACAGAAGATGGTGTGCTGTGGAATGAAGTTACTAGTGCGTTGTATGGGATTTAGTGAGGGAGTCGGGAGGAGTGGAAAGGGTAAAGTGTGGTGCGGTATTGTAAAAAATGGGTTCCACATTGAAAATAAATGGGTGAAACTTCTATCCTCTGTTGGATGGAAGCTAGGCATGGGAAATAGAGTGAGATTTTGGAAAGATTCTTGGGTTGGGGAGTGTAATCTTGAATTATATTTTCCGAGACTTTTTCGACTTGAGAAAGATAGTGAGTGTGTGGTGAGTGATAGAGGGAGGTTTGTAGAGGGGGTTTGGTGTTGGGATTGGGAGTGGAGAAGAGAGTTAAGAGGGAGAGAGTTGGGGGAATTTATTGATCTTAATGCTTTGCTCTCTTATGTATCACCCATTGCAGGCAATGTCGACACACCATTTTGGAGGATTAGTTTCATTGGTATCTTTTCAGTGGCCCGGTTAAAGAAGATCATGCTTAATGTGTCAGCATTCGACGATCGTTCTATTTCTTTTTCTTGGAGGTGGAATGATGTTGTTCCGTCAAAAGTTAACATTTTTAATTGGACGGTTGCACACAATCGAGTTCCCACACGCACTCATGTTGAAAACAGAGGTATTGCGGTGGACGATCAATTATGTCGTTTCTGCAAGGAGGTGGACGAGGATATTTCACATTTATTTTTGTTTTGCTCATTTACCTCATATATTTGGTGCAAGATTTTTGCTTGGACTTCGATGCCCATATTGAATTTTACGGATTGGGATTCATTCTTCTGTAACATTCATTTAGCAGCAAGGCATGGTGAGAAATCTTTAATATGGGATGCTATCAAAAAGGTTGTTTTTTGGTCTATTTGGACAGCTAGAAACTCTGTTGTTTTTAACTCCAAAGTTTTCAATGCCGACAATTTATTTGGAGAGATTCAAGGAAGAAGCTTCGTGTGGATAACTACAAGAAAAAGCAGTATCAACAACGATTGGACGGCTTGGACAAACAATCTTCTTTCTTTGAGCAACAGTAATGACTAATTGGGTATTGAATCGTTGTTTGTTCGGCTTGGAGTTGTTGAGTTTGTCTTGTTTGTTTTTTTATTTTGGTGAATTGGCATTTTCTACGGCTTGGATATATTTTTTGTTATCTGAACCTTTTGTTATCTAGCATCTTGCTAGATTTTTATAAATAAAATTTCTTGCTGTTCAAAAAAAATATAGCAGCCACTACTTAGGCCAAAATGGAATATCCTCAAGAATACTTCTAAGCCATTCAACTTCTTCTCCACGCTAATCCAATGCTATAAACTCAGATTTCATCGTGAAATGAGCTATGTATGTCTGTCTCGTGGACTTCTAGGACACTACACCACCACCAATAGTGAATATATATCCACTAGTGGATTTTGAGTCTTTACAGGCAGATATCCAGTTTGTATCACAGTATCATTCCAATACTACTGGATATCTTGTATCCTGTATTCCGAGGTTCATTGTAAATTTCAAATACCTTAACATCTGGTCAAGGGCTATCCAATAATCATACACAACCAATGGTTTTAGTCTCTATCTTCACTTGCTTTGGTTTGAGTACTTCAAGCTTAGCCAAACACCCCCCACACTTTCATGAATTTGTAGCTAGGCTTGAGGCCTTTCCACAATTCATACGGGGTTTCATCTTTCTTCTCAGAAGTTAGGTTAAGTGGGCCAAAGCCTAAATTTGGTTAACTTGTATAATTTTTTATCCCACATCGGGAGTTTTGATGATGGCCATGACTCAAGCTCCTATTTAAGTAGTCTTTGGCTTTGTATTTTAGGTGTACCAAGTGTGTCAATTTGTGTACCAATCAAGATAAACTCTCAATTTCCTTAGCTATTTTGGCTATTGTTTTAGGCTTTAGGAGAGTTGTATCTTTTGTATTTCTCCTCTTTAGTAATATTTCTCTTTAGCCCGTGGACTAGTCGGCATATTGCCGGAAACCACGTAAATTTGGTGTTTTGTCTTTTTCCTTCCGTTTGTTATTTTGTGTTACCGTCGTTAAGGGCTATTGCTCGGTTCGTTTTTCCTAACAAACTGGTAGCAGAGCCGTGGTTTTTTGAGCCGACGTTTTCTGAGCTTTTTGAAAAAAATTAGCCACCATGACGGTAACTAAGTATTATTTTGAGAAATTCGACAGAAACGTCAATTTCGGGATGTGGCAGTTGAAGATGGAGGCTATATTATTTTGAGAAGTTCGACAGAAACGTCAACTTCGGGATGTGGCAGTTGAAGATGGAGGCTATGCTGATTCAGGAGGGCTTCGATATTGCGCTGCTTGGGATGGAGAAAAAGCCGGAGAAAATGTCAGATGAGGAGTTTGATGGTCTCGACAAGAAGGCCAGGTCAGGTATCATCTTGTGTCTTTCTGATGAGGTTTTAAGAGAGGTAGCCACTGAGGTTACTACTAAGGATTTGTGGGAAAAATTAAAATCCTTATATATGAAGAAAACCGTTGAGAATAGGCTTTATTTAAAGCAAAGTTTGTATATGCTTCGTATGTCTGAAGGGTCATCTATATTATCGCACTTAGATAAATTTTATTCCCTGCTGATGGATTTGAGTAATATAGATGCTAAGATTGATGATGAGGATCAGGCCCTGTTGTTATTGTGTTCGCTTCCCCAGTCGTTTAAGCATTTTAGGGAAACGATGCTTTATGGTAAGGAAACTATTTCTTACAAAGAAATTAAGTCGATTTTAAAATCGACAGAGCAGATTGATAAAGATATAACTAGGGGAAGTAGTAGTAGTCAGAGCGAGACGTCTTTGGTAGTTCAAGCGAGATCAAATAAGAAGGATGCGAGATAGTGAGAATTATGTTTTGAATCCCGGACATAAAGATTTGACGTGCAATTATTGTAAAAGATCGGGCATATCAAATCGATTGCTTTCGCCTTAAGAACAAAGAAAACGTGAAAAGAAGAAAGAGCATAGTAAAGTCCGGTCGGGCGGTTTCGTTGAAGATGAGAGTGATGGAGATATTTTCTTTGCTGATGATAAATTAAGGTCTGTTGATGAATGGATCTTGGATTCTGGTTGCACGTATCATATGTGTCCTAATAGGGATTGGTTTTCCACATATGATTCAGTTCAAGGTGGAGTTGTTTAGTTAGAAACGCAGTGCGGTTTTGCAAGGTTCTTTGGTATTGGTACGGTTAATTAGAATCAAGACCCATGATGGTATTTTCGGAACACTTAAGAAAGTCAGACATGTTCCGGATTTGAAGAAAAATCTTATCTCTTTGGGCGCATTTGAGACTCTTGGATTTAGGTACACCGCTAAAGGTAGAGTTCTGAAGATAATTAAAGGTGCTCTTGTTGTTATGAAAGCTTGCAGGTCTGGTGGTTTGTATGTTTTGCAAGGATCCACAGTTATGGGCAATTCTGCAATCCGTATGTCATCTTGTTCAGAATTAGACATTACGAAGCATCGTCCATTTGTTAAGTTCAAGCAGCGCTTGGACTTATTTGACACAGTCTGAAGACTTTTGAAGTTTGTGGAGGAAGAGTGATATTACTATTTCTGGATTTGGGCCTTTGTCCCAAGGTAGAGATTCGTTAGTTTAAGTGGGCAAAAGCCCAAATTTGGTTAACTTGTATAATTTTGTTATCCCACATCGGGAGTTTTGATGATGGCCGCCGACTCAAGTTCCTATTTAAGTAGTCTTTGGCTTTGTATTTTAGGTGTACCAAGTGTGTCAATTTGTGTACCAATCAAGATAAACTCTCAATTGCCTTAGCTATTTTGGCTATTGTTTTAGGCTTTAGGAGAGTTGTATCTTTTGTATTTCTCCTCTTTAGTAATATTTCTCTTTCGCCCGTGGACTAGTCAGCATATTGCCGGAAACCACGTAAATTTGGTGTTTTGTCTTTTTCCTTCCGTTTGTTATTTTGTGTTACCGTCGTTAAGGGCTATTGCTCGGTTCGTTTTTCCTAACAGGGATCATACTCAGAATGAAGTTTACTAAGAGGATAGCTTCCACCCACAAGCTCTGAGGTAAACCCAAACTTATCAACATAGCATTCATCATATCTTACGAGTTCGATTCTTGCGTTTAGGAATGCCATTTGACTAAGGTGTGTATGGTGTAGTTGTTTGATGAATGATGCCGGCGCCTCAACAAGACTCATGAAACAATACATCATAGCCACCACCAAAGTCACTAAGGATACACTTGAACCGTTAGCTACTTGATTCTAAACTTCATTCTTATAATCATTAAAGACATCGTTCGTTGCACAACCATAGTTCACGTGTCTTGGTACTTCTCCAAGCACATGATGAGATTAACCAGTCACGGGTGCAACATACAGTGCCACAACCGGCATGTACACATGTGTCACATCCAACACGTACACATGTGTCAATCGACACAGTTTTATTTGGATTCATCTCGGTGTTTCTTTCCATTTCTGTTTACTGAACAAAAGATTGACGGAAATTGCATGGTTTGTCCCATTAGAGATAAAATATAAAATTGAGTGTAGTCATGTTCAGACTTTCATCCAACATTACCCTCGATCGGCACTTGAGACCGACATACCTAAATACATCAATTGTATTTCATATATACCTCTAAGAAACTCATAGGGATAGGAAGGAAAGAAAATAGTATGTCTTATATATTTATCACAGCAAAATCATAATTAATTAGCCCGCAGGCGAGCACATCAATTGTCAACATATATTTTCTGGTGATACTAAGATCCAAACCACAAAACGGAGCCAGAAATTTTTCGTCGGGTGGGTTGAGATTTTTTTTTTCAATGTTATTTATACGGTATAATTTTCTGGAAAAATACTAAAATTTATTTATACTTTGTGATGTATTTATTTTTACTTCCCAAACTACAAACGTTAACTCCAGTGTCATTCATTGGATCTGGCGTTACTAACAAATGACATTGTCATTTCTAAAACTATAACGTCAGTGTAATTACTAACGTTGTTTTTTAAACGTCATGTACCACTTACGTTATTTTCATTAAAAATAATCATTCTATTTGAAGTAATCTTTTGATTGTTTGGAATAATCGTGATGTCGAAAATAAAAGTGTAATGCCAATGAAATCATTTTTTTGTTGTAACATATACTTTTAGTGGCTTTCAAGTTAGGTGGTCGTAAGAGCAATTATCTAGTGGGATCGATAAGTTGATTGGATTTGAATATACATACTACATAGAAAAAAAATAAAACGGGCTGGGTGGGTTTAGCCCCGCCTTAGCCCATAGTCTACCTCCGTCTGACAAAACACTGTGTGAACAACGGTACCCGCATCCACTACATCAGAGGCATGATATGGTATATTTAAGAAGAATATCATCGATAAATAAAGGCTGAACCGCTTTCTAAAACAAAATTCACGTGATTCACAATTTATGCCCAGGATTTGGATTCTATGACTGTATGATATATGCATGCCAAAGAAAAATATATCACATTAATTATTGGTAGATTATTTACACAACATCCAGTAATAGATCGATCATCGATCCCTGAAGGAGCAATATACAATTAATCATACTGCTTTTCACGTTCACGGAAAAAATGAAGTTCCTTTAAATATATATATATATATATATATATATATATATATATATTTTTTTTTTTTTTTTTTTAAGAGAATCAATCTCTGTTTCGGAATATGAATAGCCATAAGTTTTATACCTTCCATCTCCTGACAACAATATGTATCCTTTGACAGTAAGTACCGAAACTGTATGTAAAACATTTTTCTTTTCTTTTCAAAGAGATAGAACGTACAGTTACATATTTACCTGCAAACACACATCACCTTATATATAATTTCTTATTTATTTCTTAATCACCAACAATTAGTAACCTTATAATTGGTAACCTTTCATTATGTGTTGGTTACGGAAGTTAAATCCAAGAAGAGTTTTTCAAACACATTGAGATGAAGATCATTCCATAAAAACAAGAAAAATCGCCTCTTGTCTTTAGATGACTCTCAGTATCAACACAAAAGATTCTTTTTACAAATCTTGTATTAGCACAATAAACATGTGCAAAACGTGTGTAAATATTCTGCAGTATAAACTCATTTATTGCATTGATTGTAAATGATTCTGTTACCGTAAATACTCCATTGACTATAGACTCTTGTAACTATATATACTATATTATACCATTCAATTGAAAGTGTGAATAAAATCATTTATTTTATAATTCTGTCATGGTATCAGAGCTCTAAAAGATCCTGACTTTGTATTACGGTGCCGCCACCTACACGACCAAAACCCTAAAAAAAAAAAAATCTCCCCACCGGCATTAATGGCCGACTTCCGGCAATCTCCTTCTCCGATCAGCTCCTTACCAGCCCCCTTGGCATCTCAGCGGCCATATGAGCAGTACTCGGCATCTCTGCCGCAATGCTCAGCCACCTCGCCGCCACTCTCATCTCCGCAAGAATACTGCACGCCTCTATCCGACGGCCGCGACATATCAATGACCAGCTCCTCCAAATTACCTTTCCCAAAGACAAAGAAATGCGATTTATCAAAGACAATGGCGGCTCCTCCTCTGAACACAGCAGCAGCAATTCCCGTCCTCATGGTAAACGTTCCCGTCCTCGACGTCCTTATCTCGGTACATGTCAATTATGTTATGTGCCTGGACACTCGGCTCGCACTTGCACACTATTTCATGCTCACTCAGTTGGCCAAAGCTCGGCTGATTCGGATAGGCCACAGACTCACTAAGTGATGGGATTCAACTTCACGCCATTTCGGTGTGGTTTTAACCCCCGTTTATCCCTCTTTTGGCCTGTTTTTGGGTAGATTAGACCTTTTTTAGGGCTTTATCATGAGAATATTGCACGTGGAATGAAAACGATACTTAATCGGGAAATTCCTCCTTTCATCGATATTTTGCCCTATTCCGGACACTTTTACCCCCGGGATAGTGTATGGCTTGTTTTGGTGAATGTGAATTCAGGGGTTAGGTGTCTCGAGACCCGGAGGCGATGATTTACAATGACAAGCATGCTCGGAGCCGAAGAATGGACCGAGAAGTGAAGAAACAATGAAATCAAGTTTTCGGTCTTGGCTCAGTCCACTTCAGCTGCAGTTTCATCCAGGAATAAAGCATTTTCTGGACCTGACTTCTTCATGAAAGTTTTAGACAATTCAAAGAGCTTTCCAACGGATCTTGAATCGCCTCAATCAGAGCTCGGACGAAGAAGTTATGGTCAATTTATTGAAGACAGTTAAGGTTGAATCGCCTATTCGAGCCGAACTTCAGTCAGCTCGGCTCGTTCGCGTCTTTTATGATAAAAACAGATTCATCAGCTTGTTCTCTTCATATACTCATTCAGCATTCTCTCCCCCTTCTCCACCACCAAAACCTAGCTCCTTTTTTCTTCATTTTTAGAGTAGTGTAATGTAGTTAATCCTAGTTTAGATTAGATAGATTGTAGCTAAAATTCCTCTCTTCTCAACTCTAATTTCTTCCCCAACCCCTAAGAACTCATCTTTTCCCCAAATTCTCCATTGTTGTGTCTTGTGGTGTTCTTCAACTTCAAACTCGAAATTCTTGGATTCTATGGTAATTTCTTGTTCTCTCTTCTTTATTATGTTGTTTATTTGTTGTTTTGATTGTGTTTTTCCTCCCCCCATGAGTAGTTAGCCCCTTTTGTAGTTGAATCATGTGAAACTTGTGAAATTGCCCTTAGATTGATGAAATTGGGAGTGGGTAGTTGTTAATTGCATGTTTTATGATTGATTCATGTTCTTGAACTTGTTTTGATTGAATGTTGAGTTAGATTAGCTACCTAATTCGATAATTTTGCGTGTTGACCTTATATATGTATTTTGCGGGGAAACACGGGAAATGGGTTCTAAAATCGCGGAGTAGACTCGGCTTAGTTGTTAAGCCCGAGCCCAATGCGAGGTTGTTATCGTTTTCACGAGCGGCTTTGGAGCGTATCGTGTTAAGGTTTTCGGTTTCTTAAAGGGGGAATCGAATATTTTGGCATAGGGTGTTAAAGGAGAGTTGTTCAGATAGTAACACCAGTTTTAGAAGTCGACACCCATGAATAATCATGAAACGCTTTTGGTATGGTTGGTCAGTTAATGCACACTCCCGGTTGATTCTTTCGAGGGGCTAAATTAACTTGTCGGATCATGATTCGGCTACATTCCTCTTTCCTACCCTTAGACTCGTTAGTATAATGGTTTTTAGTCGATGTAGTGTTAATCTTTATCAACCTTTGATCGCCTAGACTAAGCTGTAGATCGACTTTGGTACTCAATAGACTTCTCTGTGGGATCGACATCGGACTCCTGTAGCTTTACTCGCAATCGACCCGGTCCACTGCCGGTTAGAGAGCTTGTTTAGTCACCGTTGTCCTGAGTATCTAATAAAGTTGTTTGGTGAAAATCGAGCTCATCACTAAGCCGCTCCACCTGGCAACTCGGCTCAGCTCGATTCGTCTATGTATATTCGGAATCTCCCGTCTCACTCTCCGTACTCTGGGACCGATGATATTATAGTTGGTGATGGTAGGGGGTGGCATTAGCACAATACCATGTGTTTTCCTAGGCTATGCTCTAGACCAACATGCCTACTACTGCTTAGACACGACTACCTCTCGCATCTATGTCTCTCGTCATGTTAAATTTGTGGAGTCTATTTTTCCTTTTGCCAATCCCGCTATATCTCCTCCTACCTTCACTCCACCTGCCTCGGATTGGATTCCCACTCCTCCTCCTGCTCACCTGCCCGCATTTTCTTCTCCTCCTCCCTCCGGATTCTTCCCCACCACCAACCCCGCTTAGCCCTCCCTCGGCTTCACCGCCTCCTTCTCCACCTCCGAATCCTCCTCCCAGTCACCCCATGCGTACTCGGGCTCAAAATAATTTTCATAAACCCATTCAGAAACTCAACCTTCATTCATACTCACTTTCCTCCTCAAATCCCAACCTACCACTATCTCTCAAGCCCTAAAAAATCCCAAGTGGAGAACTGCTATGCAAGAGCAATATGATGCTTTAATGCGTAATGACACCTAGGAACTCGTTCCCCCTCATCATCACTATAATATTGAAGAGAGTTTGAGAAAGTGATAAACACTAGAGTAAACTTCAACTTGGTTTATTCATAAAATGAAAGAAGTATAAATAGTTACAATTGAGGGGAGAGACTAGCTAGCTTGGGCGACCACTGTGAGTATATTGCTATGGGCGGCAAGCAAGCATGTAAAAAGTAAAAGCTACGTCTATGACATAAAGTAAACTAGAGTTTGACATATTAATTGTTTATATGTACCACAATTAATATGTCCTTTTACAAATAAAGTGTACAAATGATGTATACACGAAATAAATAAATATTACATAATATTTGATATGAATATTTGATATGTAATATTTCCACATCCCCTCGAATCCCAGGTTGTATATGTTTATACAGACCAAGTTTGCTACTCATCTCTTTGAACATAAGTGGCGGAATGGCCTTGGTGAGAATATCGACGTTCAGTCTCACTGAGGAAACATACTTTGAGTTGAATAATCTGGGCATCAATCTTCTCTTCGAGAAGTGTCTGTCAATGTCCACATGTTTGGTTTTATCATGATGGATGGATCCTCTCGCCATGCATAAGGCTGAATTATTGTCACAAAGCAGAGTGTAATAGGTTCTTTGAATAAGTCTTTGAAGTTCGATGGGACCCTTTTTATCCATAGAGCTTCACAAATACCCAAAACTAGTGCTTTGAGTTCGAAATTTTCAAGATCGCTTCAGAGACAAGATGGGTTGTTTCTTGCTCCTCCAGGGTGACAAGATTTCCACATACATAAAACATGCTGTAGTAGACCTTACATGCGTGTGGCGACCCCCCAAATCGAAGATCGGTGTAAACCTTGATAGATCTCTCGGCAGACTTGGTGAAATGTAAGCCTTGGCCAGTGGACTTCAAGTACCTCAAGATCCTGCTCCACGACATCCCAATGTTGCTCGGTAGGGCAATGCATGAACTCAAGCTAACTGTGACTCGACTCCATATGCAATATCGTGGTCTTGTATGGGACATATAAATGAGTTTCCTTACAAGTCTTTGATATTGATCCTTCCCCGACAAAGAATGTCACCATGCAAAGAGGTATTAGTAGGTTCACGAGGATACAACGAGTTTGCATCCCAAAGATACCGATTTCCTTCAAAGAGTCCATCACATATTTCCTTTGAGAGATAGAGATACCCCGGTTGTTTCTTGCAATTTCCATACCAAGGAAGTATTTAAGATAGCCCAAATCCTTGACTTGAAAAACCTTTGCCAGAGTCTTCAAATTCGGATCTCATTAGAGTCATCACCAGGTGAGGATGATATCATCCACATATACAATAAGAATAGATCTTTTACGGCTAGTTGTCTTGATAAACATGGTGTGATCTCGAGTTGCATTGATGATATCCAGCGACTTTAACCACGAGAGTGAGTTTCCCAAACCAGGCTCTTGGGAATTGCTTTAGGCCATATAGAGATTTCCTCAATTTGCAAACCTTTCCTTGAGTGTGAGGATTGGTAAAACCAGGAGGTACATTCATGTAGACTTCCTCAGTAAGGTCACCATCGAGAAAAGCATTTTTGATATCCAATTGGTGAAGAGGCCAGTCAAGTTGGACAGCAAGAGATATCAGTATTCTGACAGTGTTCAGTTTTGCCACTGGTGCAAAAGTTTCTTTGTAGTCAATGCCATAAGTTTGAGTGAAACCCCTTGCAAGTAGTCTGGCCTTATACTTGTCAATTGTACTATCAGCATTGTATTTGATAGTAAATAACCACCTGCAATGACCGTCTTCTTGCCTTTGGGGAGAGTGTTAGATCCCAAGCATGATTATCCAGAGAAGCGATCATTTCTATTTTTACCGCACCTTCCACCTATCATGTTGAAGAGCTTCCTGAATATTTTTGGAATGGGTGAGAGTCCAAGTCCTGTGTAAACATGGCAAAAGCAGTGATAACCGATCATAAGATAGATAATTATGAATAGAATGATCGATGAGTGCAAGATCTATTTCCTTTCCCGATAGCAATAGGTCTATCATCAATGTCAAGTGTTCTTTGAGAGTCGATGGAGTTCTTTGAGTATCGATGAGCTCTGGGTCGATGAGCTCTCGGTTCAAGAGGGCTCTTGAGGGTCGATGGAGTTCTTTGAGAGTCGATTAGGGTCTTGAGGTTCGATCTCTGAGAATCGATGGAGTTCTTTGAGGGTTAAGAGTTTCTTGAGGAACGGATTTAGGTCAATTTCAATCAGTTTTCCATCGTTGATCGCCTCAATGGACTTGTTTGTAGTAGGGAGTTCTTTCAAAGAATTTTACATCCATAGAATTGTAAAATCTCTTTTCGTAAGAGAATAACACTTGTAACCTTTCCTGCCCTTTGCATATCCTAGGAAAATGCACTGTGAGCTTTGGGATCAAGTTTGCTTCATGTTGAGCATGGATATAAACAAATACAAGTGCAACCAAAGATTTTTGGAGGTAATTGGGAAATAAGATGAGGCGAGAGTGTGTGTCGTCGAAGGGTTTGGATAGGAGTTTTGAAGCCTAACACTCTGCTAGGAAGTCTGTTGATTAAGTATGTGGCAGTTAATATAGCTTCACCCCACATATACTTTGGAACATGTGTGTTGAACATGATTGATCTAGCCATCTCCAGCAGGTGCCTGTCCTTTCTCTCAGCAACCCCATTTCGTTGAGGTGTTTCCACACAACTACTAATATGAACAATCCTCTTATTCATCAAGAAATTACTGAGGTTAGACTCATAGTATTCAAGTGCATTATCAGCCTTTAAGATCTTGATCTTAGTGTCAAATTGAGTGGAGATCATGTTGTAAAATTCCTGAAAAATTGTTCCAACTTCAGATTTATCCTTCATTAAAAACAACCATGTGTTCCTGGCATGATCATCAATGAAAGTGACAAACCACCTTTTTCCTGTTATACTTTTTACTCTTGAAGGTCCCCATACATCACTATGAATTAAAGTGAAAGGTGTGGATGGCAAATAAGGTAGTTTGGTATACACAGATTTGGTAAGTTTGGCAAATTGACAAATATCTCATTGAAGATCATTGATATTACATCCTTTAAATAATTCAGGAATTACAGACTTCAAATAACCAAAACTTGGATGTCCTAGTCTATAATGCCATAACATGATATTGTCTAAGGTTTGAGTGCAACTCTTGAGGCGGTCGATCTTCAAAGAGGTTGACCACATACAATCCTGAGCAGGGTTTAGCCCTCCCAATCACTTCCTGTGTAAACATCCACTGTCTATGTACCAGACATCCTACAAAACAAATTAATTAAGTTTAGGTACCCAACACTGTTTGGGTCCATACCTGTTAGCAGTCATGCCTCCCATACCAAGTGTATATCCAAAAGTTCTTCTTTTTGGATAATTGAAGTCATCAACTTCATATGTATAAGGCATGACAGAATAGCTTCTAATATTTTTTATGAAGGTATTCTGATACTTTTCTCTACCTTTTAGTGCATTTACATCCTTCTTTACTTTCCAATATGCAGTAGGAAACCTTTCTTGCTTCATGTGTCTAGGAATATATCTAGATTGGTTTTTCTTAAACACATGATGCATATTATTGAATGGTTTCTTCTTGTATTGTGGAGGTGCAAATTCCAATCATCCTCTGAAGGGTAAAGTCTTCCTTTACCTTTCAGAAGGCTTTTGTTTTTGGTTGACTGGAATGAGGATTTAGTCTGTTGTTTCACTACACTAGGTTTTGACTTCACCGGAGCAGGATGATTTGTTGGAACTATGGTCTGTCCCTTTCTAAATTTTGGTCCATTGTTGGTCCTGAATTTAGAATTGTGTTGACCATTACTCCTACTCTCATCCTGACTGTTGTAGCCAAGACCAGATCTGGATCTAAACCTTTTTGAAGGTTTGTAAGCTGGTGCATTTGGTGGTGCAGTGGTTACCTTTACTGGTGGGGAGATTTTCTTAACTGATCTGTCAATAACAGATGTATGATCATCTGCTTTTTGTTGATCATTTAAGTAGGTCTCCTTACTAGTTAATTCAGCTTTTGCTTTATCCAGTTCTTTCTTTAATCTCTTATTCTCTTTTCTTAGATCCTTGCATTCCTTTTCCAGAATTTCACGATTCATTTCAATTTCATCAAATTTAGTCATGAGATTTTGGACTAGGTCTGATGTATCTAATGGGAGAGCAGAAGATTGTGCAGTGTCAGATGTGGATGCATTAGATAAAGAGTAAGAGCTAGATGATACCTCAATTTCATTTGATTCTTTGGTCATTAGACATAAATCAGTGTCTGAACTGTCGCCTTCATCTTCATTTAATTCTTTGGTCATGAGATATAAGCATGATTTTTCATTTTCTCGAAATGCCTTCTTCATCACTATCATCCTAATCATTATCGAGATGATTCTTCGATCTTTTCACTCTTTGATTCACCTTGAGTGCCTTTTTGCCTTTTCTCTTTTGGATGCCTTGTTCTTCTTCTTGTCATCTTTATCATTTTCTTGAGGCAATCACCTTGAAGTGGCCTTTCTTGTTGCAGTTGAAGCATCTGTATTCATCATCTTTCTTCTTCATGTCTTTGTTTGAGCTTGACCTCTTGTTTGATGATGAGTTTCCCTTGAATGGCTTCTTTTGCTAAACATGTCAAAACGTTTGACTAATAAAGCTACATGTTCTTTGAGTTCTTGTGTCTCTCTGCTGATACAATTGGCAAAGTTACTTTGCTGGGGTGCAACAGTGCAGTGAATTTTTGTGTCTCTGCCGGAGCACCGTCTTCACCGTTCAATTCGAATTCATGAGATTTTAATTGGGACATCGTGGTCGAGTGTCGTGTTTTGCAAGATTTGTTGTTCCTCGATTCATCGATGTTATGATCGTCCATTTTTCAGGTAAGCCTCTCAAAATCTTCAAGCATACTTCTTTCTGGGGATATGTATGTCCAAGCTGTTGCAGTTCACTGATAATGCTTGAGAATCTGTTGTCCATTTGATCAATAGATTCACCAACCTTCATTTTGAAGTTCTCAAATTTCTGTTTTGCAACAGATAATTTGTTTTCTTTAACTGCAACCTGTCAAAATGTTTGACTAATAAAGCTACCTGTTCTTTGAGTTCTTGTGTCTCTCTGCTGATACAATCGGCAAAGTTACTTTGCTGGGGTGCAACCATTGCAGTGAATTTTTGTGTCTCTGCCGGAGCACCGTCTTCACCGTTCAATTCGAATTCATGAGATTTTAATTGGGACATCAGGGTCAGAGTGTCTGTGTTTGCAAGATTTGTTGTTCTTCTGATTACTGATGTTATGATCGCCCATTTTTCAGGTAAGCCTCTCAAAATCTTCAAGCATACTTCTTTCTGGGATATGTGTGTCCAAGCTGTTGCAGTTCACTGATAATGCTTGAGAATCTGTTGTCCATTTGATCAATGGATTCACCAACCTTCATTTTGAAGTTCTCAAACTGTTTTGCAACAGATAATTTGTTTTCTTTAATCGCTTGGATCCTTCATTTATCAATGATAGCTTGTCCCACATCTCCTTTGTCGCTTTTGCGCCTTTGATTCTCATGAACATGTTGCTATCTAGGGTCTTCAAAATCATGTCTTTTGCAACAAAGTCCGATTTGCTCTTCTCCCCGTCATCCTTGGTCCAATCCTTTTTAGGTTTATCAATTTCCTTCCCTTGATCTGCTCCTGTGCCTACCACAGTAGTGATTATGATTGGTCCATCATTAATTACATCCAGCATCTCTTCATGAGTTGCTGCAAGATGAGACAACATTCTTATTTTATATTCATAAAAATTATTAACATTAAAAACATGTACTTTTGACAAAAAGTTTGAGGAATCCATAATAGATCTATATGTGATTGAACGGAAAGCTCAGATTTGAAAACTACTTTAAAAATACGTGATCTCCTTGTTACCAGAAATTAGATCCGAGCAGTTTCGACGATACTAGGAACACTGCTCCGATACCAATTGTTGGTCCCAGAGAAGGGTGAAACTATAGTCAGAGGGGAGGGGGGTGAATGACTATAGTGGAGTTTCAAAATCTTTTCTTATGTTTAAAAGCTTTTGGGCAGCAGATAAGTCCCTTCTTACTATGTTGTTTTCAAATCGCTTTAGGCAATCACGGATATAAGTTATGATCTAGGCAATTTAAGTAAATGTTGTAAAGTAAATTTGCAAAGAGTAAATTGACACAAGGCTTATAGTGGTTCAGGTGGTGTAATCCCTTAATCCACTCTTCTCCCATGTGATGATTGGAGGAATTCACTATTGTTTTCACAGATTAAAATAGTATGATTGTCCTTGACTTCCCAAACTTCACAATCTACAAGACTATCACTCCTTGATTGCAATGACTTGGTGATTCAGTCTCTTTCACTGCTCCTTGAGATCAAAATCCTTCAGCAGCTATCACACACACAACTCCTTCTCAGATTGCTTCTGATTCAGTTGCTTCAATTTGAAGTGAATAAGATTCACCAACTTGCTTGATCAATCTCAGTGCTGAATATGACTTTGTTAATGTCTGAGTTGATCTCTAGATAAACCCTTGTAAGTTTAGAGAAGGCTTTTTGAATTGACAGAGTTTCTGCTTAGTTTTTCTTTTTCAGATCGTTGTTTTTGTTGGTCTGTCAATGCCTTCTATTTATAGCCTTGAATAACCTTGATTTTGAAATTCCGTCCGTTGGCTATATTAATGAGGGAATAATCCTTGATTTTATTCTTGATTCCCCCTTAATTGCATTCTCCTTGATTTCAGTGATCGGATTTTTTCTTCAAACGTATAGCAGAAAATCCGTCCTTGATTGATCCTCTATTTAATGCATGATCTTTTGAATCTTCAACATATATCAAATCTGATATGGTAAGTATTACTTATTTGTTTTACGAGCGGTCGAGTGATCCTTCCGACTTAGCCGTTTTGGCTCTTCCTTCACCGTTTTGTCTTCACTCACCGAAAGTCGGTTTACTCAAATTGATTCAATGCTTTTTTTTGCTTCAGTTTAAGGAAAATCTTTGTACATCACTGATCCTTGATTGGGGTGAGATCAGTGTACACCATATTTGAATATTAAGTTTCATCACTTGAAACATAACTTAGACTTATCCAATGTCATCACAGACTTCCTTGGTTATAAGTCAGACCATAAAGTCTTCATTGTATCTCTGCTGGTGCTTGGCTGGCTTCACTCTGTGAATTGTTCTATGTGCATGATTTATTTTCTTGATTAATATTCCGTAATTTAATCCGTAAATTACGGATCTGTTTATAACATCATGCAAATAGAACAATTCATATTATTTAGCAGATCTAACAAAATATATAACATCATGGATATCTGATTCAAACATTAGACAATAAAGGTAGTATGCACAAAATAAAGAACTAGAGATCAAACTGAGGCGAGTAGTTACTCTTTCCTTAAGACAAATTGCTCCGGTATGGTGCCCATGGTAGTAGCAACTGCCTCCCAAGATACAACGGCTTTACGTCTCGGATTTAGAGGCACTTCAAAAATCCGAGCTCCGACGAACTTACAGAGTGCTCCGACTTCTCTTCGACTCAATATCTAGATCTACATGAATGACTAGATCTATATGACACTACCTTTGTGGTGGAAAAGACAAGAGAAAACTGAATGAATAAACTTTCATACATGGGGTTGTTTATATAGTGGAGAGGAGGAGCCAATGCTTAAATCTGATTGGCCAGGAACACGTCACAAACCTTTTCCCCTTGGAAAAGTTACTAATTTCGAAATTATGCTTAATTTTATTTAAAAATTTCGAAATTAATTAAGCAATTTTCGAAAATCAATTCCACACTGTGATTGGTCGGATGACGCATCTCTGAATTCTGATTGGTCGAATGACTCAATGAATTCTGATTGGTCGAATTACACAATCACATTCCAAAATTAATTTTATAGTTAATTTCATAAAGAAATTTTGTCCAAAAAATTAATAGTAATAACCGAACCGAGCTCGAGCTCGAGCCGGACGGACGGACGGCGGCGGCGCGCGTGCGTGTGGAATTATCTAAGTCCTCCCTCTTGCACAAAAGTGCCTTGCCCCTTGGGGCACATCTATAAGAGCACACACTAGCTCTTATTACTTGAGCTCCAAACACTCAAGTTTCCAATGTGGGAGAATGGGGTGAGGTCCTCCCTTCAACTCCCATCTCCTACATATTTTCTACCAATTTTAGTCATTAATTTCTCATTCACCCGATATCCGAATCGAGTGATTCGAAAGCCTATCATCAACTACTCCGTATGGAGTATTTAATGATATCATTAACTCTTGATGACATACATCGGAGCCTATCCGTAATTATCGCTAAAGTTGACTATTCAACCCTTCAAAAAGGGCTTTTTCTCCAACACATGAAACTCCATTATCATGGGTCAAAGTTTACATGGGTGGGAAAAAAACATGACACTCAACACATCTTGCAAAGAATTGACCAATCTTGGGCCTCTTCGACTTGGCTTGAGCTTTATCCGGACGCCCATGTCACTCATTTACCTCGGATTGATCGACCATAGCCTCTCTCCCCCGCACCGATCTTTTACAGGAGAAGATTTATAATAATAGTGGCTTCTTTTTTCAGCGGGCTTGGCTCGATCATGCGCAGTTCAAAGATTTCAATTAGTCCGCTTGGGTCCCTAAGCCGTGTCTTCAAGATACGATTCGACACTTCAGAAAACAAGCTAAGATTTGGAATAAGCAAGTGTTTGGGAATATTACACTGTAAAAAGACTCTTGTTGCCCGTGTTGCAGGTCTTGAATGCAGCCTTGAATCCTTTCCACCTCCTACCTTACCGCTTCGCACGATGATGTTAAAAACAACCTTGAAGCAACCCTTATGCAGCAAGAAACATATTGGCATCAACGCTCCCAATTGAAGTGGCTTGCAGAGGGAGAAAGAAATACGCACTTCTACCACCTCACTGCTCTATGAAAGAAATCTAAACGGAAGGTGTTTTGCTTAATGGATGAAACCGATAACTGGACCTTTGACCAAGCAAAAATCCGAGGTATGGTTAATAACTTTTATTGCCAACTTTATGCTACTGATACCTCCATAGATTGCAGGGACTTCAATCCCCAGTTTAGGAGCTTATCCACGTCGGACATGCTACTCTTAAACCGATCGATTTGTGAAGAAGAAATCGAGAGAGCGTTATTCGATATGGGCACCTACAAAGCGGCTGGCCCGGATTGATTGCCTTCCATATTTTTCAAATCTCAATGGAGTATAGTTGCTCCATATATTAACCAGTTTGTACAGGCTCCCTTCAGTTCAGGCCATTTCCCGAGTTCGATGAATTAAACAATGTTATCTCTTATCCCAAAATGCGATGCCCACACATCCCCAGCTTTCTTCCGGCCGATTGCTCTCAACAATGTGATTATCAAGCTGCTGAATAAAATTATCGGCAATAGATTACGGCTCTTCATCGACAAACTTACAAGCTCATCCCAAACTGCCTTTATCCCCAAGAGAGGCAATACGGGCAACATTATAACAGTGCATGAGGCCATCCATACTTTCCGGAAAAAGCAAGGTAAAAAAGGATTTATGCTTATCAAAATCGACTTGGAAAAGGCTTATGACAGGGTCCATTGGGATTTTTTCGAAAAAATTCATTTGTAGTTAGTTTTTCTCACAACCTCATTAGCCTAATTATGCATGGCCTTAAATCGGCCACACACTCGGTCCTCTGGAATGGCGTAAAATTGGACCCAATTATTCCGGAAAGAGGTCTTAGGCAGGGAGATCCTCTTGCCCCTATCTTATTGTTCTTTACATGGAGGTTCTAAGCCAAAAAATTAATGATGCTGTGAGCTAGGGGCGTTAGAGGCCGATTCGACTTAGTCGTAAGTCGAATCCACTATCGCATCTATTTTTTGCCGATGATTTGATTCTTTTTTGTGAAGCCTCTGAATCTTAAGCCTCTATCATGGAAGCAATTTTAGTGGACTTTTGTAACATCTCGGGCCAGAAAATCAGTATTCAAAAGTCCACTTTTCGTGTTTCCAAGAACGTTAATTTGCAGCTGCGTTCACAGATTGGCCGAAAACTGGGGATGCAACATACCTCTGACATGGGTAAATATTTGGGAGCGCCGTTGATACACTCTCGAGTTAAAAAGAAAACGTATGACTTTATTCTTGACAAAATGCGAAAAAAGTTAGCATCCTGAAAGACGAAGGCCCTATCGAAAGCAGGTAAATCAATTTTGATTAATACTTCTCTATCTACGCTTCCATATTACTTGATGCAGATGGCCAAATTACCTAAAGGAGTCATTGATGGTATTGATAAACTTTGTCGGCAATTTTTTTGGAATGAGCTTGATGGCGATAAACATTGCCACTATATCTCTTGGAGTAGTTTGTGCAAACCCAAGGACAACGGTGGTTTAGGTCTAAAGCGTCTTGAGGAGATGAATCATGCATTCTTGGGAAAACTTGTCTAGCAGTTACTTACAGACGATATCTCTCCGTAGGTCTCCCTCTTGATCGAGAAATACGGGAACCCCTTCGTTCAACCCAAACCAGGAGCTTCCTCATTATGGAGAAACATTCGTCAAGTACGTGCGGATGATATCATATGGAGCCCCTCTAGGGATGGAAAATACTCTGTCCATAGTGCCTCTATTAATAGTTGGAGTCCCAAGATGCCTTGCAACAGACCTTAGATTTGAATTGAATTTGGAGCTTGAAAGGTCCCTTGAGATATAACTTCCTCCTATGGCAAATTTGCCAGAATTGTCTCTGGTTAATAGCTTCTTATCCTATCGACAAATTACGAGTTCCCCGCTCACAAATCACTTTCTGAGCAAGACGAGACCCCGTTGCATGCTATGCGCGATTGTAACTAGCCTCGGTGCATTTGGAAGCAAGTCATTGAACCTTCTAAGTGGGAAGCTTTCTTTGCCACTTCTGCCACACAAGATTGGGTGTTAAATAATATAACACCTTCGGCGAGAGTCTCATTGTTGGTCAACCAGTGGCCTTATCGTTTTCGCGAGATTGTGTATGGACTTTGGTTTTGGCGGAACAAGCTGCTTCATTCCTCCGACATTGTCGACCCACCTACTCAAGTTTTTATTTCCAATGCAGTCAAACGCTCTAGAAATTTAATGCTAGCCTGGGCCATAGACAATAGAGTAGATTTATCCCTTCGTTGTATCATTTGTGAATTCAGCTCATTTGATAAAAGTTCTCCTTTTTAAAAAAAAAGTATATGACCCCTAATACAAACACGGAATTCTTCACTCGAAGCTGCAAAATCTATAAAGTGTTCATCGAACCTATGACAAACATTAAAATCTTGAATCTCATTATTATTGAATAAACGCACAAATTTGGCTTCCTTTAATACTACACATGTGGATATGAAATAATTCATTACATAGTCAAACTCACACTAGAAATATCGTATGAAATAGTTTCCTCAAAAAAAAAGTTTAAATATGAAATAATTGACTTTTATTTTGATTTGATGTATGTATAAAATTTTGCTTAAGATTTTTTTAAAGTACATTGAATGAAATAAAAATTTTATATTGTAATTATAAAAGTAATATGAAAATTTTATTTTTATTCAGATTATTAATATTATTAACAAAACAAATATGCCCATTTACTTTATTTTTTCCCAAAAACCCTTTCGTGCGAATTGTTTATTTAGGCCTAAAGTAGTGTGTTGACCAAGAAAAATTAAAAGTGAAATGTATGTTGCTAGTATGCATACGTGCATCTCAAATTATTGAAAAGGGAAAATGATATGTGCACTACACACAACACACAACTCATTATATGTGTGAATGTCTTTGATTAAAGTGATCATTATTTTTTGTGGTGGATCCCAACAGAATATGTGGTGTTGATTGTGTTGTATAAGATGTTGTGGTTGAAAGAATAGTGGATGTATCATTACTCATTGGAAAGTTGTTGATGGTGCGTGAAAGATGGTGATGTTGTATCAATATTACAATCGGGTAATTGGGTAATTCTAATTAGGAAAATAGTACAAGAACAAGAATATTTGGGTATAATTTTGGACTGAACTCTTGAGAGAAATTTGCCACGTGTCCAATTTAAGTAATAAACCTGAATCAAATCCCCTCGTAGTTCAGGATCTTCCTTATATAGCAGATATCGGGTATCTCTTCTTGACGTGGGGTCTACCCACGTACACAAGCAGTTGAGGTGTTATTGACTCGGTCTTCACCACGTTCAGCCTGTTATTCTGTCGAGGAACCATTCTCGTCAAGACACGGTGGAGTCCTGCTCCTCCACTATTATTCTGTCAGAACAACGATCTGGTCAACACTTGCTGTCCTGCCCTGCCGGCCTATCTATCCTTGTTATCTGACCCTGGGCTTGGCCCAATTATAAGCAATCCGACCAAGTGGGCCCATAGATCATCATCTACATATGATAAGAACTTGTCACGCCATTCCAATTGTATTCTGTAGATTAAAATACAGTTTTTAATGCATTTATATTTTTTTTTATCAATCTAAAAATATTGAATATCTAAAATACAAATTTATGAGCTTTTATAGTATCTACTTCAAGGGTTCTAAGAAAGAATAATCTGTATATCCTATAACAGGATCAGGAGTATAGAAGGTAGCCATATCATAGTCATTTAAAGGAGCATTTAACTTGAGGCGTAAAACTAAGTCTGGATTGGAGACGAAGAGTTTCCCATATGAAACCAAATCAGCATCGCCACTCGCCACTGCTTCAACCCCGAGCTCTCTGTTGAATCCACCACTAGATATGAATGTTCCTTGATAAGCTTTTCTCCATGTTCTCATCAGTCGAGCTTCTTCTTCTTCGTTTGTTTGTGCACTTAAAAATCTTGGTTGAGTCACATGCAAATAAGTTAGTTTGTGGTTTATATCCTCTTGGAGCTTGTTGAGTCTCTCAATCACTGCTAAACCAAGGCTAAGAGGATCCGAGTCTATAGCATCGATAAACTCAATGGCTGGTGAAATTCTTACAGCCACACGATCTGCACCGATTGCTTTAATAACGGCTTGAACAACCTGCATTAAGAATTTGCACCGGTTTTCAATTGAGCCTCCGTATTCATCGTTTCTGTCATTGATACCGTCTTTCAAGAATTGGTCAATTAGGTAACCATGAGCGCTATGGATTTCAACGCCATCAAAACCAGCTTCAATTGCATTTAAGGCTGCGTGGCGGTAATCCTCCACCGCTTCAACAACCTCATGTACTTCCAAAGACCGTGGTTTTGGGTAAATCGCACGTGTACCATCTGGCATTCGTATCTTAAACTTGTCAGATATAGGCTTGTCTGTAGATGATATTGGAGCTCCTCCTTCAGGTTGATATACTGGCCGAATAGACAAAGAAACACAATGTTAAGACTATACCATGATTTATCTGGCTAATATAAATTGGAAAGCAGATATGAATTGATCAATTAGCAACACATAGTAGTAAAACAGCATATATCTTGCAAAATTATACCTAATTCTGCTTGTACCTTGATGAGATGCACGACCGACGTGCCATAATTGGCAGAAGAAAACAGCACCCTTGGCATGTACAGCATCAACTATTTTCTTCCATGCCTCAACATGCTCTTTTGTGAAAATCCCAGGAACACGAGGAAAACTGAATACAGATCCGGATATCAGATTAACCCATAAGTTAAAATCTCACAAAAGCATAATTGTTTCGATCCAAAATCAATTTTACGATTTCTAAAGTACGTGTGACGTATCGAATACCCAGCATTGGATTGGATTGGATCTCGGATAGTCTCTCACCACGTTGTTTCGGTATCTAGCATAGAATGCCAAGATAATCCCTCCCCAACAAAAACTTTACATGGGAAAAAAAGGGACTAAAATGCCTAGATGATAGTGATATAACTACTCCCTCCGTTCCTAAAGAACATTTGAGGCAGAACATGTTTATTAAGAATGTGATTTAATGTTATGACTTTCAAGATGCAATGAGTAAAAAATCTTTGTGATACAATTAATTCAGTGTAATTTCTAAAAAATTGCCACCAACAAAGCAAATCCAGTTTGTTAATATCTTGTTGAAACAAAAGTGGTATAGAGAATCAGAAATTAAGCACAATTAAGAACATTACTAATTACCCAGCTGAAGTTGGGGAGATCATGGTGCCTTCAGTAATGAGAAAGCCACCATCAGTTGCTCTTTGGGAATAATACTCCTCCATTGCTGGCTGTGGAATTCCATTTATAGCCCTGCATCTTGTCATTGGTGCCAAAACCACCCTGCCAACAATGAACATGGGATCAATTGATCAGAATCCAGATTAAGATTTCGCTTCTTAATATTATGAAAATAGATACAGATTGCAGGAAAAAAGAAAGAGGAAACTTGCAGAAACTCAGCAACTTATACAGACCTGTGAGAAAGATTGAACTTCCCCATCTTGTAAGGAGAAAAGAGAGTTGGGCTTTGTTCATTTGATTTTGTTTCTGCAGCCATTTCCAATTTGGAAGGAAAAATGAATTCTGGAGAGGAATAAGATGATCAGTTGATGTCATTGTGCAGTGATTTATATAACTTTCCAAATCGTCGGCTAAATAAGTTTTTTATTTTTTTTTTATTTTACTACAGGGCGATAAGTCTGAATCAACTGTCTGATAAACTTTTTTTTCATTCAATCTCACATGAATACACTTCAATCATTGGCCATCCATAATGTAGTATATGTTGTAATATTTCGATTTTCGAAAAATGACAAAAGTGTCATTTTATGAAAACGAAATATTAGATTCATTTTACTTTATGGAATAAAGGTAATATATTCTGATATCCTTATCCTTACTATGTAATAAGAAAGGAATGGTTGGGGGTTTGTGACACTTGTTTTTTTTGATTGATTCGCCCTTTTTTACTGTTCATTGGCCCAGAAATCCAACCTAATTTTTTTTACTGTTCATCGGCCCACTCAATTTTGTTTTTTTAACTGTTCAACGGCCCACTCCAGTTTTTTTTTACTATAATTGTCGTTACGTTAAATAATTGACATCATAATTTGTTGTATAATATCAAAGCCGGCTAAATTTCATCATTTATATTGTGTTGTACTTAAAATGTGTGGAGTGATATTTTAGTTGAAATGTATGTTATATTTAATAGTTTTTGATATTACGGTAAACGTCTAGCTTTTTTTACTGTTCATCGGCCCAGTTCAGGTTTTTTTTTTTTTTTGAGAAGAAGGGTTTGAGTTAAATTGTTCATTTTGGAGGATTCAATTGTTCATCGTTTTTTTTTTTCAAATTTTTTTTAATCTACATATTAGCCTTAATTTAATCTTATTATGTGTGTAGTGCTTAAGATGTATCTGATTCCAATTTAATTACATATTATTTTGCTTTGTGTCTGAACCACACAACTCTCTCGAGATAGACACCAAAATCATTACCGAGAAGAAAAACGGATCGGAAACAACCCCACGCACCCCTTCTTTTTTTGTTTTTGTTTTATTTCATATATTTGGCTATACTTCTCGACGTAGGAAACATACATAACATTAATATTTTATTATTCCATCCATTCCTATTTATATGTCACAGTTGCCAAAATATTATGTGTGTTGTGCTTAAGATGTATCCGATTCCAATTTAATTACGTATTATTTTGCTTTGTGTTTAATAGCATCTCATAAATTCATACGGCTAGCATGGGCGCTCCGTGCGTTGCACGGTGCCCCATTTTCTCTATCTCTACTGTGTAATAAGAAAGGAAAGAGTTTGCCACATGGCATTCGCTAATTTTTTTCCTCCGATCAATTGCTACCAGAGTTAGAAGGTGGGCTTATTTTTAAGGATAAGGCCTGGACCATTTAGTAATCAATTGAGTAAATATTTTTTTTCGTTCATATATATCACGGATTACTAAATTTAGTAATCAATTTGAAACTTTTGATTTCCGTGTTAGGGGCCTATTTAATTAAGGTTAAAAAATTTAGCATTGTTTTCATAGTTAGGTTAAAACATTTTGCACTAGCCTAAAAATCCGGGCATCATGCACGGGTATGAAAAATTACAAAGTGGTGTAAAAATTAAAAAATTTATTACAAAAATAAGATAAAGATACTACTACAAATTGTATAAATATTCATTGATTTTGCCTCATTGTCAAATCTTAATTTGGTTTTTCTATGTAATATAAGTTTTAAGAAAATTTAACACATAATGTGCTCATTCCTATCTAAAAAATTAATGTGTACGACCACACTATGATACAACCCTATCCTAGATGTAGGCATGGCTAAAACAATTGCATTATTGTCATCATGTGAAATGATTGATATCAGAATGTTATGTATAATAACTTTGGGGCCTTAATTTCATCATTTACTATATTATGTGCAGTCAAATTATATGATGTTACACAATCCTTTTCTAATAGGATTTACTGGGATGTGGCATGTTCACACACACTATTTTCTATTCTACTTTAACAAATAGTATTTAACTTCATAATTCATGTACACTTAATAGGTTAAATCATATAGCATGGGCCGCACCGTGCTGGGCACGGTGCCTGCTCTTACTAGTATATATATATATATATATATATATATATATATATAATAATGCAAGATATATGTATAATTGTCCTTGGGGACTAAACTGTAATTAAAGAAAAGTTAAGGAGGTTTAACTAATTAGTTAGTGGGAGGTTTTATTAGGGAAATAACCTCCACTAATTAGAAAATCTTGTTAGAATTTTTGAAGACAGATTTCCTGCAAGTTTGAGATCAAGAGAATGGCTAGAATACTCCTTCAGAGTTCTGAGTGAATCTTTGGTGGTTTTCAGATCAAAATAGGACATCGGAATCGTGAAAAACGAGGATCGTTGTGATACAAGATTCATCAAGTTTCTTCAAGGTTTTTGTTGGAGTTGAAGGTCTTGCTGCAGATTTTCTGCAAGTTGCTTTGGTTTTGTGCTTTGATCAAGTAAGAAAATCTTCTCTATTGCTTTGATTATGGTTTGGTAGAGTTAAGGTTGGGTGGTGGAAGTAATATGATGTTAATTTATGTATAAGTGTTACATTGCTAGTATATGATGCTATATGTTGTTGAAGTGGCACTTTTCTGCTGTTTTGATGAGTATATGGTTGAAGAACATGTTTGGAAATAGTAGGGATCCGATAAAGTGCAGAAAAACTAAGTTTTTAGTGTTTAATGCGCTTGGTGCGGGCGCACCAGATCCAGTGCGGGCGCACTGGGTAGTCAGAGAGTTCGATTTTTACATTCAAAGACTTGGTGCGGGCACACCAGATCCAGTCCGGTCGTACTGGATAGACAGAATGTTCGATTTTTACATTCAGAGGCTTGGTGCGGGCGCACTGAGATCCATCTTGACCGCACTGATCCATCAATCTGGGCGCAATGGACTTGTTTTTTCGTGTTTGGTCAGTTTTGAGCCCCGAGTCTAGATTTAAATGTTGTTTCTTTGATCTAATAACATTAAATGAACATGAACAAGCCTCGATTAAGCTTATGATAAGTTTAGTTCCGGCACCGGATGTACTCTTCCATAGAGTTGAAATTCGGGACCGTCGGAAGGGTGTGAATGGCTTGTGCTTTGATGAATTAGTATTCATCAATGTCTGTGTATGTGCCTAGGGTGTTATGTCCAGAGTCTAAGCGAGGGAGTAGAGTTGTTAAGTGAGCCCCTACCTTGAAAACACTTAGGTGGCTAGTTAATGATTAATAATTTACATAAGTGTGTAGTAAAAGACTAAACATCGTAACATTCTTCGAAATAAGGCACTTGTCTATATCACGATGTGTAGGCGGTCAGATAAAGTGAATAACTCTGCTGGCTTATAAACGGCTAAATGATAGGGGGACTTCGCCGAACGTGTACACTATCGGGTCTTAACCTATGGCTATCGGTGTGATCCACTGATAGGTTGCAAACGATACCTCGTGGCGGGTAGCACCATGTGTACTGACCTTGAATGCCGATGTAACAAACTTGAGTTAAGTTAGAAACTTTTAGACACAACGTGTTGATGAGCATGAAGTGAACCTTATAATTGAGTCGGTCAAATAAATATAACTTAATAACTATGTAAATCTTTCTTTGTGAAACCTAGTTAATGCAATAGCTTCTGTTTCTTGCTAAGTACATTTGTACTTACCTCAAATTCATGTTTGTTGTGTTTGGGGTTGAGAAGATGAACATGTGGAACAGGAGTTCGATGAGGACTTCGAGGATGATGTTTGATGCATTGTCATGCTATGCTTTTATCATGCTTTGTTATTACTAGACTATGTAATGTACTATGTTGCACTTTACTTTTCAAGACTTGTTGTACTTTCATTTGAATACTTGTTAGACGAGATGTTGTACTTTCTTTCTTTAAGAATTCGTACGGTTGTAAGACTTATGCATCGTTATTGTAAGATATCTTTCTATCTTTAGTATGTTGTGTTTCTACTTTTATCTATAAAAAAAGTACACCCGAGTCTTTTAGCTTCCGTAAATGTGAAAGTCGATACGACGTAGTAGAGGCTTACGTATAATATAGAATTTATTTTATATTATACGTGCCGAACGTTCTATTTTCGGGTAAGGACTCAGTATTGGGGAACGGGGCGTTACATAAATAGTGTATGTACACTACATAGTATGTGTTGTGCACATATCATTTTTGTCAGCAAAGTGACTTAAACTCTACATCGGGTGGAACTAATCTGGTAATCAGCTGAGTGATGGCCAGCTGAGAAGTATATCCAAGTCTATGAAAGTCAGCTAGAAAGTTTGCTGAGTTTCTTCTCTGGTTCAGCAGTCTGTTGGAAGGTTAGTCTGCTAGAAGATAGTCTGATGTGGTTCAGCAGAGTGTTTTGGATACAACTGAGTTCTACATCGGGGCAATGATCAGCTAAGTGGATCAGCAGAGTGATCCATTATCTGGGGCATTTATGGCAATCCGACAAAGATCTTTTGGCGGCTAGGTTTTAGGGATCTGTGCCTATAAATACCAACTGTATTGATCATTGTAATGTGTAATTGTGTAATCCATCTAGATTTCAGTGCATAATAAATAAGTCTTTTTTGTCCTTGGAGTAGTCGGCACATTGCCGGAAACCACGTTAAATCTTGTGTTCTTCTTGTTTCTGTTATCTTTGTGTGATTTTTTTATGTTAGATTGCATCTGTTAATTTATCTATCTTGTATCTGGATTCTCTATCCTGTTATAACAAACTAGTATTAGAACGTAGGTTATGGGAATCGTCTGTACGGACAACCTTTATCTTCACTAAGGCCCTCACCGGTGCTAAGACTCTGTGATAAAAGTTGTGATCTTTGGCAAGAAATATGTCTGCAGTTAACGTAAAAATCGAAAAATTTACTAGAAGAAACAGTTTTAGTCTATGGAAAATGTTGAAACAACAAGGATTATGGACTCCTTTATCCGGTAAAAGAGATGCCAGTTCAGCATATTATGCCAGTCTGGAAGAAAAAGCACATTCAACCATCATATTGTGCTTATCTGATGATGTTATCACTAAAGTTGTTGAGGAAGACACAGCTGCCAAGTTGTGGGCAAAGCTTGAAAGCCTGTATATGACTAAGTCATTAACCAACAAGTTGCTGCTAAAGCAGAGACTGTTTAGTCTAAGGATGCATGAATGAGATCTGCTGAGGGAACATCTGGATCAGTTGAACACAATATTACTTGATCTCAAGAATATTGATGTTAAAATTGAAGATGAAGATGCAGCCATAATCCTGTTGGTTTCATTGCCAAGTTCATATGAGAACTTTGCGTAATCCTTCATAGTTGGGAAGGATACAGTGGCTTTAAAGGATGTAAGGGCAGCATTACATCCCAGGGAGCTGAGACACAAGGCAGCATGGACAGACAGTCAGGCTACTGGACTAGTAGTCAGCAGCAGTGGGAAGGGATATGGACAGCAGTCTGGGAAAAAGAAATCCAAGAAGTCCAAAGGTCTTAAAGCCACAGATGACTGTAATTACTGTAAAGAGCATGGACATTGGAAGTCCAATTGTCCAAAGAAGAAAAGGCAGCAGGAGAGCAATTCTGGCACAGCAGTTGTGGCTGCTGAGCATTCTGATGAGGATCTGGTTCTAGTTGCTGGGGATTCAGCACACCATTCTGATGTCTGAATCCTAGATTATGGAGCATCCTATCATATCTGTCCACACAGGGAGTGGTTTTCTACTTATCAGCAGATAGATGGTGGCCATATTTCTATGGCAAACAGCAAGGTCTATAAGATAGTGGGAATTGACTCAGTCAAGTTGAGGACAGAGGATGGTAGATTCTACACACTGAAAGATGTTAGACATGTTCCACAGATGACCAAGAATTTGATATCTCTTAGTCTACTGAACAACAAATGGTTCAAGGGATAAGGTGAAGAGCTGAATGTCTACAAAGATTCAGCTATGGTCCTCAAAGGTATCAAGAAGGGAATCTTGTATATATTACAAGGCTCTACTGTATCTGGCTCTGCTGCTATGGCATCCTCAGCAGTTCATCAGTCACAATAGACTCAGTTGTGTCACGTGAGACTTGGTCATGTGGGTGAAAGAGGAATGTAAGTCCTTTCTTTAGTTGGTTTTCTCAGGAGATATAAGGTCAAGAATCTGGGCTTTTGTGAGCACTATGTGTTTGTAAAGCTACATAGAAGCAAGTTCTCAGTAGGCATACATAGTACAAAGGCATCACTTGATTATATCCATTCTGATTGCTGGGGTCCATCAAAGGTGGAATCATTGGGGGTCACAGATATTTTGTGTCATTCATAGATGACTATTCAAGAATGAATTTGGTGGTGATGATGAAACCCAAAAGTGAGGCATTCAACAGTTTCAAGCAGTGAAAGGCTCTAGTGGAAAATTAGACAGGCAAGAAAATCGAAAGGCTCAAAACAGATAATGGTCTGGAATTCTGCTAGTCAGAGTTTGATACATTATGCAAGGATGAGGGTATTTCCAGACATCATACAGTCGGGAATACACCTCAGCAGAATGGTGTAGCGGAAATGATGAATCAAACTCTTCTGGAGAGGGCAAGATGCATGCTCTCTAATGCTGGTTTATCAATGAGATTTTGGGTAGAGGCTGTAACTACAGCATGCTACTTAATCAACATGAGTCCTCACAGGGATCAATCTCAAGACACCATTTGAGATGTAGTCAGGCAAGCTTGCTGACCTCAGTTCTAAGGGTTTTTGGAAGCACAGTTTACTATCATGTGAATGAAGGGAAGCTGGAACCAAGGGCCAAGAAGGGAGTGTTTGTGGGGTATGGTGATGGAGTTAAGGGATATAGAATTTGGTCATCAGCAGAGTCCAGAGTCATACTCAGCAGAGATGTGATCTTTGATGAAAATTCTATGATTAACTCATGTTTAGGGTGAATTTATAGTGTTTTTAACGATATGTTTTATATCAATTTCCCCCATATGTGGATGTTTTTCATAGAAATCGAGCTTTATAATTGAAATATTGAGCAAGTGGTGTTTTCAATAGTTAAATTGCAAAGTGTAACGAATTATGTGCTTAAATTGTGATTTTATATTATTTTGGAGTTATGTTACGCTTTGGTATGTTTTATTATCTTTTAGATACATGTTCTCGAGCTAAAAGAGGATTAGAAGAGGTTTGCGATTCGGATTTTCTCGATGAAGAGAAGAGATAGGGATGAGAAGGAAAGGATAAAGATGAAGAAATCGGCTTCCAGCGTGATGGGCGTTCGTTCATGTCCCGTCCACTATGGACGGGCGTCCATTAAATCAAACTGGAGTCCAGGAGAAGAAATCAGAACAGAGAGTTTGGACGTTGTATGGACGAGCGTCTGCCCTAGCGTCCAAAGCAGTTGGACGGGCGTCCAGGTGTTTCGGACGGGCGTCCTTCGACCAACTTAGCACTGGCCGACTTAAAACTCTATAAAAGCAGTTGCGCCCCAACCCTAAAAGATATCAAAAAATTCTTTATACACCAAATACTACTCAGCAGCCGCACTTCTGAGGGTTCCAAGGCCGGTCACCCGAGCCTTGTGCTCGGGTGATCCGGGTTAGATTAGGATGTTTTATTTTCATTTGTTGATTCATGGAGATCATCCATTGTACCAAACTATGTGAGTTTATCTTTTAATTTATTCAATTCTTTGTTTATTTTCGTGATCTTTGATTTGTTTTGTATCTTTCTATGATTTATGATGCTATTGTGTGACTAGATCGAGAGATTGGTTGCTAATTGTTGTCTAACGTAGATGAGAATCGTTGTTAGGCTAGATCACCATAGAAAGATAGGATCTTTAATCGTTAATTCGTGACAAATTAATTGGTTAATTATCTAGGTTGCTAGATTCTAAAATACGAGAGTTAACTTGAATCTACACCTTCGTTTTGTATGGAAATTGGTCTCAACATTCGAGAGAGGAGAGATCGATAATTGAATTCACTAAGAGATTAGGAGTTCATAGCTTGAGAAACGGATTCACTAAGAGATTAGGAGTTTGTATCTCGTGTAAAGGTGAAACCACAATATCGAATTAAAATCATGAGATGAACTTGGATTGAAATCACTTGGTTTGTATATTGGTTGATTCCATGTATCTTTCTTCTATGTTTTTCTTAGTTGTTATAGCTTAGATTTATTTTATCTGTTCTATGTGTTTATATGTTTGTTCTTTCGTTTATTTGTTTTCATAAGTAACAATTGAAAGGAATTAATAAAACTAGGTTCAACAACCCAATTCCCTGTGGATCGACCCCTTACTTATCCCGCTTTACTAGCAATTACCCGGTATTCGGCCGGTTAGGAGTTAGTTTTGCATATAGGTTAGGGTTTATAAATTGTTTTTGTTTAATGATGCAAAACCACCCAAACAACTCATCAGCGGGGAGGTCTACTGAATCTGAGAGGGCTGAGAAACAGGTGGAGATTCAAGTGGAGTCAGCTGATATGCAACAATCAACTGATCCAAGTCAGCACTAGTCTGATCTGGTTGCTGAGCCAGAGTCTGATCCAAGCCCGTCTGCTGAACAAGGTTCAACAGAGCATCAAGCAGGGAACATTGGTCAGCAGAGTATAGCCGTCAGCAGGGCTAGAAGATCAAATGTTGGGGTACCTCCCAAGAGATATGGCTTTGATGATATGGTTGGATATGCACTTCAAGTTGCAGAAGAAGTGGATGGTTTTGAACCTTCTACTTATAGGGAAGCAGTGACATGTTCTAAAGCATCTCAATGGCTTGCTTCTATGGGAGATGAAATGGAGTCATTATTGAAAAATCAGACTTGGGATCTAGTTAAACATCCAGCTGATAGAAGAGTTGTTACTTGCAAGTGGATCTTCAAAAAGAATGAAGGAATGACTAAGGCAGAAGGGGTCAAGTATAAGGCACGTTTGGTTGCAAAAGAGTTCAGTCAGAAAGAATGGGTAGACTTTGATGAGATATTCTCACTAGTGGTCAGACATACTTCAATCAGAGTGTAACTAGTAATGGTGGCACAGCAGGGTCTTGAACTTGAGTAGTTAGATGTGAAGACAACCTTTCTACATGGTGAGGTAGATAAGGAGATATACATGACTCAGCCAGAGGGATTTCAAGTTCCTGGCAAGGAAGATTTTGTGTGCAAGTTGAAGAGGTCCTTATATGGATTGAAACAGGCTCCTAGGCAGTGGTATAAAAGGTTTGACAGTTACATGATCCATCTGGGTTATAACAGGTGTCCATATGACTGTCGTGCATATCACAGTCTGCTGAAAGATGGATCACATATATATCTTGTCCTGTATATGGATGACATGTTGATAGCTGCTGAAAAGAAGTCTGATATTCAAAATCTTAAGAACCTTATCAGTGCTGAATTTGAAATGAAGGATTTGGGTGCAGCCAAAAATATTTTGGGGATGGAGATCTGGAGAGATAGGAGCACAAAGAAGTTGTTCTTGTCTCATCAGGGTTATATACAGAAGATATTGGCCAGATTTGGCATGTCTGCTGCAAAAACCAATAGATACTCCAATGGCATCGAATGTTCATTGATCTGTTTATGCTTCACAATCAACAAAGGAGAAGGAGTATATGTCGAAGGTTCCCTATACTAGTGCAATTGTTAGTCTGATGTATGGCATGGTGTGCACTAGGCCTAATCTGGCTCAAGCAGTCAGTGTTGTCAGCAGGTTCATGGCTCAACCTGGAAAGGAACACTGGAAAGCTGTGAAAAGAATGTCCAGGTACCTTAGGAGTACTGCTGATATTGGTCTCATTTATAGAGGTGATACTCAAGGTCTAATCACAGGATACTGTGATGCTGATTATGCAGGTAATGTGGACAATAGGAAATCAATGACAGGTTATGTTTTCATATTGGGGAATTCAGTTTTCAGCTGTAAAGCAACTCTTCAGGAAACAGTGGCTTTATCTGTTGAAATAGTGTCCTAAACGCAATCGGGTTGGACCGGATCCGACCGGGTCAGATCATTTCTACTATTTATTTATGTTTATACATATAATAAATGGCTTTTCTGTTGTCATATATTTGTTCTTTTAAAAGACCCAATTATGAATTGTTATATGATAACGTCCTTGGTATTAAACCGTGATAGAGAAACCATGATAGGCGATTATGGTTGATGAGATCTCTAATCACTTTAATAAGTTTGATACTTAAATGTCTCTAGGTTTATGTACTATTAAACAGGGCATTGATAGTACAAACAGACTAGCACGTATTATATGTCTTTTGTCTTTAAGGGCAGAGATAGATCTCGTCTTTCAAAGTGTAGAGACACTTGGACTGTACGTGGACGTGTATTAGAGAATGCGTACGTTAGACCGACCCACTTACACTGTTAAGTGTCACACTATGTGATGGTTGTGTAATTATCCTTAGGACCGGAGTCTTCATGGCATCACGGTGTGGATTGTCATGCTTTGACACTATTGAGGTTTCCCCTATCCATGGGGCGATCATGCGGTAGTGATTGGGCCTGCAACTGAAGCATGCAGAGTATACATGTTTGGTCGTCTGGGAATCGCGTACCCTATTAGTAGGGGTGATATCCGAAAGGGCCTTTTTATAAGGAATGTCTTACTCTCGTGAATCTTTGCAAAGTGGAAGTAAATGAGTTACTTCGAAAGAGAATGATATCCAGATTATAAGATACGGTCGTTGATGTTTGACACTTGACAAACGACCGTATGGATATTATTACAGCGATAGGATTATATTTACACGGTAACCGTTTCACATAAAAGGTAGTAGTCATTGCATTTGACTCTTCCGATGATTGAGGGTCACGGTGTGTTGCTGACGCTATCCCGTGATCGTTGGGCATGAAGCGCATTTTCCGTAATTTGCACTTTGTGTCTACGGCCAACATATTCGGAAGCCTATCGGGTCACACACATATGAACATCTAGTCGGATTAAAATACTGTTATAGTTGATAACCAAATAAGGAAGGAAATTATCTCGTACTATAAAGGTTATAGTGGTAAATTAATATGGTGGTATTTATTTATTATGAATAAATATAATACAAGATATTAATTATGTTGATTAATTAAATATACATATAATAGATATGTAAGTCAAAAAATATGTATATATGATATACACGTATTTTGTAAATTAATTAATCATAGTATTATATTAATTAAATAATTTTCCGGATGCCAATTCTTTATGATACACTTGAATAGTGCAATTTGATTAAGGGGGAATGAGGGAGAAGGACAAAAATATTTCATCAATTGAGTAGAAGACGGTTTTTGAAACTTTTGCATAAAGGACAAAACTATTTATTCATTTATCCGAAATTCACCTGTTCGAAATTCATTTTAAATTCATTGACGAAATTCAATGTCGAAATTCACTAATTTTCAAAATTCATCGTCGAAATTCACTAATTTTAAGGATTCACCGTCGAAATTCACCGATTTCGGGATTCACTTTAGGAGATTCACCGATTTTCGGATTCACTGTTTGTCCTTCTCGCTATAAAAAATTATGCAGATTGTCCTTCTCCCTATAAAAAATATGTAGTTGTCCTGTTACTTAAAAATATTTCAGATTGTGTCCTTATCCCTAATTTTCCATTTGATTAATAATATTACATATATTAATATTGGATATTAATTGATTTTGGAAAAATGGATTTATGGTAATAAGATAAATATAGTCAATATAAGATATTGACAATATATATTGGAAATATTTAATATAAGATATTAAATAAAATAGATAAATCAATCAAATGGATTTTCCTTATTTTATTAGGAAAATATTTTATTTCTCCCCAATCTACTAGGAAGCTTCTCCCAATCAGATTGAGATCTACAATAGGCGCCCCAACCCCTATAAAAGGGAGGCTTGGCTAGCTCTTTTGTTCATCACAATTCCAAGAGCTAATAGTTTTTGTGAAAAATAGAGAGCTTCTTAGAGAGAGTTTAGAGAGAGAGAGAAAAGGTCGGTCTAGCAACCGGATTTTTCTAGTAGCAATCCAATGGTGGATTCCGGCGGGTTGTTCGTGTGGACTACCGGTAGAGGCCGAACGCATGGGCGGCTCCATGCATCACTACTCTCCTTAAACGGTCAAAGCGTCGATCTTTTAGATCAAGAAGGTAATCACCGTCTACTACTTATTTGTTTATTGCTTAAACAAAGTCGACCTGGTCAAAGGAATAAAATTTTAAATTCCGCTTCGTTCCCGCGTAAATTTCTTAACATTATCAACTACTGAGGCAGAATATATGGCTCTTACTGAAACAGCCAATGAGGGTATCTGGTTGAAGGGACTAGTCAGTGATTTGGGGCAACATCAGGATCAAGCAGAGATTTATTGTGACAGTTTGAATGCAATTTGTCTTGATAAGGATCAGGTTCATCATGAGAACCAAGCATATTGATGTGAGATATCATTTTCTAAAGAATGAGAAGAGGGTTGTAGTGAAAAAGTTCAGCACCAAGGATAACCCTATTGATATGTTCAATAAACCAGTTCAGCAGAGCAAGTTTTAGTTGTGTCTGGACTTGCTGAATATTCAAAGCTTATAATCTGGAATCAGGAAGCTCAGTTGAGGGCAGGTCAGCTGAGTGGATTCAGTAGAGTAATCTAGTACAGTACATCTGGCATTGACGAATGCATTTGGTACTAATACATCTGTTTATGCAATCTGGTTGACTGTGAATGAGAGTACAAGTCAATGTGGAGATTCGTCAGCAAAGTGACTTAAACTCTACATCTGGTGGAACTAATCTGTGTCACCGTGAGTGATGGCGCCAGAAGTGTATCCAAGTCATCGGTGGGAAGTGCTCGCTCTGTTTCTTCTTTGGTTGTGATCTCACTGAAGGTCACCCTATTTGGAAGATAGTTTGTTGTGGTTCAACAGAGTGTTTTGGACAGTTGAGTTCTACATCAGGGCAATGATCAGCTGAGTGGATCAGCTGAGTGATCCATTATCTGGGGCATTTATGGCAATCCGACATAGATCTTTTGGCGGCTAGGTTTTAGGGATCTGTGCCTATAAATACCAACTGTATTGATCATTGTAATGCGTAATTGCGTAATCCATCTGGATTTCAGTGCATAATAAATAACCCTTTTCTGTCCGTATAGTAGTCGGCACATTGCCAGAAACCACGTTAAATCTTGTGTTTTTCTTGTTTCTGTTATCACTGTGTGATTGTTTATGTTAGATTGCATCTGTTAATTTATCTATCTTGCATCTGGATTCTCTATCCTGTAATAACAATTTTCTTTTTTTTTAAAAACCGGAAAATAACGTTGAATGGTGTAGATTTTCTTCGGAGGAAAAAAAGATCAAAAAGATGACCATGAAAGGACATTAAGAGTGTATTGGTGTTTTTTGTGTTTCTCTTTTTTTGAAGTCATGATAATCAACTGACCCGACTAATGTGGAGTTCAGCACGGGTCATGTCTGCAAAATCTAATTTTAACCCAGAGATAAGATCTAGTCATGACGCCTTATCGATTGGTGACCTTCCTATATATTATCAAATCACTCACCACTTACCTCAAGGAGATTGTAATATTGTTCCTGCGACCTTTTTAATAAAATGACTCTGTTTAATCTTAGTAAAACATTTTGATTTATTTGAAATAAGTCATTTAGGCTAGTTTTTCTTTTTTTTACATTATTCAGGGCATCGTCGGTATTATTGTATTATCATTTGTCTATTATGAATATCGGTATTTTGTTTGTACTATTGCATTGGAGATTATACATGTCCGGATGTCACTTGAAATCAAATTATTCAACAATATAATCTTAAAAACAATAAGTGTTTGGTTTGTTTTTTCTTTTTAGTATTTTGCACCGATTTCATATTGATATTTTGTACCAATTCGTTTCTTATTCGTATAATTTATATATTATTTTGTATCATTAGTATATTTTCTAAAAAATGGTTGGGAATCTATAGTTTCTTTCTCAAAATGCAAGCATATCACACGCGTGCTACACGTCCTCTGGTGATGGTGTTCCTATGGCAAGGGGTTTGTAAGGCAAAAAAAACTAAAAATAACTTGGAATAGCTGGAGGTTACTAAATCCGTCCCAAAATATAACTCCATCAGAATTTTTTTTGATACAAATTAAAAAAGTTGGTTAAATTGGTTATGTGTAATTAATTTTGATGAAAATGTCTATAATTACCTTTTGACTGTTATTAGTGTAAATTAGTGAAAAGTGGATGGATAAATAATAAATGAGAGATAAAATAAGAAAAATGTAATAAATACTTCATTGATTATCTAAATAGAATTATTATGGGACAAAACCGAAAAACTAAATACCCTTGCATTTTTTAGACGGAGGTAATATTTGATAAGGTGTATAGGCATTTAATTGGTTGGGATTTGTTTGTGAGTGTTTGTGTAGGCATTCATTTTATTGGGTGTGTTGTAACATAAATTTTCCTATACCCAGGATCAAATCACTATCAGGTGTCTTAAACAAATGGAAATAAGAGATTTACAGTGAGACCTGTTTGTAAACATTAGCAGTCAATTATATGTTTTCAAACCGATAACATGATCGTTTAAAATTTTTATTCAGAAACACCATAAAATTACTAGTGTTGTTAATGCTTTTTTCTTATTAAGTTTTTTATGAAGATCGGGTTGCACGAAGAAGAAAAATAACAACACCAACAACGACCATACCTTTTACATAATTTGTATATGGGAAACTTGAGGAATTGGGCTTGAAAAGTAATCTATTTGGGAAATATGTCTTGTAGAAAACCATTTGAAAATTATGCTTACGTCGCTCGTGAGTCACTCATGAGTCGGAGTCCATCAGATTTTGATTTTGCCCACCACAAACGACGCATGAGTCATGCATGACGGAAGCACGAAGCACGCATGACAGACGCCCGATCGGGATCCCGACTCATGAATGACTCACGCGCGATGGAAGCATAGTTTTCAAAAAGTTATCTACAAGACATCTTTCCCAAATAGATTACTTTTCAAGCCTAATTCCTCAAGTTTCCCTTGTGATGTAGTACGAATATTACAAAGCGGGTAATCGGGTAATTACAATTAGGAAAACCGTGCAAGAATAAGAATATTGAATGTAATTTGACCAACTCTCGAGAGAAATTGCGCCACGTATCCAATTTAAGTTGTGAATCGGAATCAAGTCCCCTCGTAGTTCGGGTGTTCTTTATATAGTAGTAGATCGTGTGTCTCTTCCCCGGGCGTCTTTGGGAAGTTATTGCCGATTATCTTACGGGCGTGGGGTCTACCCACGTCCGTAGCGATTGAGACGTTGTTGACCCGGTCTTCACCACGTTCGAGTGTTATTCGTCCAAAACCATTCTCGCCGGAGACACGCGGTGAGTCTCTTTCTCCTCCGACTATTCTGTCAGCCGTCTTGATGCAGTCGTCACCATTTGGTGATGCAGGCATGGGCTCGTTTATCTATTATCTAACTTTGGCGCAGGCGTTTCACATAATCCGATCCACTGGGCCCATATATCATCACCTTGTATATTTTCGTAATAAAGTGGTAGCAAAAGAATATCTTTCATAATATAAATTGGTAGCAAATTTATACTTGGTCTCTGCAAAAGCGTGCCGCTTTTTCTAAGCATGTTTTTCAAAGATTCCCATTGGTCAATTAGTGCGACTTGTAAGGCCGGTATTAGTTGTCAATTCAAGCTCTTTAAATTGATTATTTATTTTAGAGATTCAAACGTCTCAATATTTAGGGGTCGAAAAGGACATAAGAAAAAATGTTTGTCAAAAAGGACATAAAGTGAAAATGAGTGAATTTGGTAGTGAATTTCGTTTGATTTTCAACACAAAACCAACCGAAATTCACTGTCAAATTCACTTTCATTTTCTGTCATTTTTTACAAACTTCTTTTCTTATGTTATTTTTGGTTGACATCTTCCATATTATGTCATAATTGACAATTAACTTCAATATTATATTGTAGAATCTCTATTCATTATCAGATACATCAAAATCTTTTTCTTTACTGAATCTCTTTTAATAATGAACTGTATTAGAAACTCTATTTTATGATATTAACGGTTATTTTGGCTCCACTCAATTAAAAAGAAAAAACAATTATTTTGGCAATATGAACCAATTTTGAGACGTATGCATTTGACCTTGATCAGACTGTACATGTTCTATGGACCATATTTCCTCTTGGAGCATTTTAAATTAGTTGTCTTCAAATTTGCAACTACATGGATTATAATTCACGAAATGAGAACATATTACATCCTAATTCAATCTTATTTTCTTTTCAATTTGATGTTTCATTGTTAAACCTATGCTGTGCTAAATTACTATTTTGGTCCTTTAACTAGACACATTTTTCGATTTTGGTTACTGGTTTCTTTCAGCGACGTTTTTAGTCACTTGTAAGTGGTCGCTTTTTTTTTTTGCAAAAATAGTCACGAGCAGCCGGAAAGGCCACTTACAGTCTAAATTGGTGCTTTTCCACGACAATTTTAGTCTCAGAATTGGTATTTCCGTGACAATTTTAGTCTGTAAGTGGTGCTTTCCGCGCTCGGAATTATTTTTTGCAAAAAGGACCACTTACAGGACTAAAAATGTCGCCGAAAGTAAAACCAGGACCAAAATCGAAAAATGTGGTCTGACAGAGAGACCAAAATCATAATTTAACTATGTATTTACCATAATGGAAGGGCAGTTCAAGTAAGACCGGTGAAATTTCACTAAAAAGAAGTAATTTTTAAGTTTTAGATCATTTTCAAGTTTTCTTCAACTTAGAAACAAACTGATGATCTGCAAGAGCTTGATAATGGCACCAGCAAATACTTAGAAAGCCATAGAAAGCGGGATCGAGAGGATAGACAGATAGTATGTTATGCATTATAGTCTATTATTGTCGGTGATACACCAGAATCAACCACAATACTAAGAATTTGGGTGATAATAATGGAGAAGAATTGCATATTGATCAAGCTAGCTATTTCGTGCAACAGGTATAATATATATAAAATGACTGACGAGGGATTTGTGTAAAAGTTTATGTATAGTTATCATTGTTGATATGTGATTTAATTTGATGCAGTGGCCGGGATCATATTGCGACACAGAACAAACTTGTTGCTATCCAACAGATGGAAAGCCAGCATCAGACTTTGGGATTCATGGTCTATGGCCTAATAACAAAGACGGCTCCTACCCATCAAACTGCGTTTCCAGCAACCCCTTTGATCAATCCGAGGTATATTTAATATATTCGATCATGCAATACTTCTAGCATAAAACGTGACAAACTATCACGCTTTATAAGTTATACACGTTTATATAAGTTATCATGTTTGACCTTCTTTAAGTTATATACTTATGCACGCTTTATAAGTTACTTAGAATATTGTCACACGTTTATAATTTGATAATTATTATATATGTGACGTCTCTCTCTATATATATATATTTAGGTATCGGACTTATTAAGTAGTATGAAGACGAATTGGCCAACCCTTTCTTGTCCGAGCAATAGCGGTACAACATTTTGGACACACGAATGGGACAAACACGGCACTTGTTCTGAGTCCGTATTAGACCAACATGCCTACTTCAAATCAGCTCTAAGTCTCAAGAAGAGCATAGACCTCCTCTCCAAATCCTCAAGAGTGCAGGTATCTGTTCGATCCTTCGAACTAACTTTTTCCTTACCTTACGTTAAATCAAACACATCATGTGCGATCACAATGAACTTCAATCCTTAGAAAGTATTTCAACTTTCCCAGTTCCTTTATATCAAATTCTTTGCACAAAAAGGATTTAAGGAAGGTATTTCCACCCACATCATCCCGTGATGATGATATCATCAACATACACTAGAGAACCGAGATATTCCCAGTTGATTATGTTTGATAAATAAGGTATGATCCCTTGACTCTGTTTGTATCCCATTTACCATAGTTTTGGCAAATCTTCCAAATCGAGCCCTGTGGGATTGCTTTAATCCATAGAGGCCCTTATTAGCTTACAAACCTGACCTTTATTAGTTTGAAACCCTGGAGGAACATCCATGAAAATGGTTTCCTCTAAATCACCTTGAAGGAAGGCATTCTTTACATCATATTGATGCAACTTTCAGTCTAAGTTGACTGTCAAAGACAACAGGACTTTCATGGTGTTTTACAGGAGCAAAAGTTTCAAAGTAGTCCACCCCATGTGTTTGGGTGTACCCCTTTGCAACAAGTCTAGCTTTATATCTTTCTAGTGTTCCATCAGAGTTGTATTTGATGGTGTAAACCCATCTACAACCAACTGTTCTGGCACCATCAAGAAGAGAGACAAGATCCCAGGTCTTATTCTTTTCTAATGCCTTCATTTCTTCTTTCATAGCATTTGACCAATTTTCATCATTCAATGCTTCATTCAGATTCTTTGGAACAGAATCATTGATCAATCTTTTCATAAAATTCCTCTGTTTTTGAGAAATTTTATTGTAAGATAGGAAATTCCTCAGAGGATGTTGAGTGCATGCCCTTTTGCCTTTTTTATAGCAATGGGAATGTTCTCTTCTTCCAAATGAACTGTAGGAACATCATACATACTTCTAGGGGATTTAGATCCAGACCATTCATTGTCAGAGGGTTGACATTCCTCATTCATAGTGTGTTGTTCAGGAGTGTCTCCTTCAAGAGGAACAACATTCTTTAATCTCATCCAAGTTTTCCTTGTATAGACATTATGATCTTTCTCCTTCACTTTATTCCCACATCAGAACTTTCTGTGGGATGTGAGTTGTTTTTTTGAGGATCTCCAGGTTCATGAGTTTTCTCATCAATCCCTGGATCACCCCTACTACCCCACTGGTCAGTAATCTCCCCCTGACTTGTATGGTAAGGGTTATCATCAAGGAGATACAAATCCTTTCTAGATCGGATGATAAGTTCTCCCTTTAAATTCTGAGATGTCCCGAAAAAATAGGGCTCTGTTCATAGAAGGTCACATCCTTAGATATGATAATTTTCTTAGTAGGAGGGTGATAGCACTTGTATCCTTTTTGTGTGTTTGAATAGCCAATAAAAATATACTTTAAGGCCATTGGATCAAGTTTTCCCATGTTGGGTATATGGATGTGAGCAAACACTTCACATCCAAAAACTTTGGGAGGTGGCCCCTCAGTTTTTTGGAAGTCATTGTAAACCCCCTTTAGAGCTACAATTTGACTCCTTTTTCCAAGAATTTTACTGGAAATTCTATTGATTAGGTGAGCAGCTGTAAGAACAGCTTCTCCCCAGTAATTCTTAGGTAGATTCATTTGAAATAACAGTGCCCATGCAGTTTCTAACAGGTGCCTGTTTTTTCTTTCAGCCACCCCATTTTGTTGGGGTGTATGGACACAGGAAGACTCATGAATTATCCCTTTCTCCTCACAGAAAGGATTAAGAGACTTGTTGAAGTAGTCCTTGGCATTATCAGACCTTAACCTCTTGATCTTAGTATTGAACTGAGTTAAGATCATATTGTAGAACACAGGAAACACATTAGTTAAGTCAGATTTATGTTTCATCAGATAGATCTAAGTGGTTCTGGTGCAGTCATCTATAAAAGAGACAAACCAGTGAGCACCACTGATGTTAGGTGAGGTAGAAGGCCCCTATATATCACTATGAACCAGATCAAAAGGATTAGAAGCAAAATGAGACTGAATAGGATAATGAACTCTTTTATGTTTTGCAAAAATACATTCATTGCGTTTAAAATTCTCAGCATTTGAGTCCTTACACAAACTAGAAAACAAATGTCTTAAAATTTGAAATGAAGGATGCCCTAATCTTCTATGATACAACATGAGTTTATTGTTAGGTGTAGTGCCCGAAAGACAATTTGTGTAATTGTTTTTTATGACAGAATTTATCTTATCTTATTACTTGCTTTGTGCTTGTAAGTAATACACTGCTGCAAACCCTAAGTATATCAGTATGTAACCGCTTAACTCAGTGTATGGCATGCACGTGAGGATTGAGTTAGTGGTGATATACTTAAATTGTTAGTCCGTGGTGAACTTAATCAGAGTTTAGGGTCTCTTGATTAAAACACCAATAATGCGCCCGAGAACACCTTGGGGTGTGATAGTCTTATCCGGATTTGTCGGTAGAGGTAGTACTTTCGTGGGGCATTTATATATGATGGCATTCATATAGAAATTTGGACCGATTTAATCCGAATTTCTCGGTATAATTCCGTAATCGAGGAATCTTATTAAATCATTAGATGATCATATATGGATCAACCTTAATCCTGAGGTGATCACGTGATCTTTGCTTGTCCCGGGGTAGTGTTTGATGTGTTAATTACGGTTCACTTTAATATGTGTTCCAAGCCACTTCTCATTGGCACTATCTCCGGATGAGTGAGTAGTTACGATTTTCACGACATGGAATCCATTCCTTCCTGCGGGAAGTAGAGAGAGATCCCCTTGTTTGTTAGCCCTAAGAAAGTGATCGATCCTGGGAGTTCACATTTGACTAATTAGCTACTAGTCAGATATGTGTGCTAATTGATCATTAGGGGTTAATGGTAAATAAGGATAAGATATTACGAGTCGGGTTCACGGAGACTTCCCACTCGAGAATGGACGATCTATGGAGGTTAATCCTTCCGTAGTTATTATATCAATGGACGCTTATTCACTCTATGGGTTGAGTATAAGTATACATCTATAATCGGTAGAGTTCAGTTTCGAGTTTATGGTGGCGTAATCCCGGAATTAATAATTAATGTACTTAGTCTGTTCGACGAATAATTAATTATTGGAGCTACTGGTTATAGGTCCATGGGCTTCTGTAATTCGGACTAATAATCTTGTTATTTGGGCCTTAGTGATAATTAATTGGTACTTAATTTATTTAATTGATATGCATAGATATTATTTAGTTGGGCTTTAAATAATATTATCACATAAAAGCATTTTATGTGGGCTTTTTGACCCTAAAGGTGGCGCCAATATCATCATTTAATTAGAGAGAAATTAGTTTTCTTGGATAATTATTTGACATGTGATTTATCTTTTATTTGTTAATTGATAATTCATGGAATATTAGATAATAATATGATTTATCCTAATTTGTTTGGGATAATCATTTTATTTATCTTTTATTTGGAATAAAGGATTAATGGAATAATTATCTCTTAATTATTTAATCCTTGGAGGACAAGGATTACTTCCTATATAAAGAGAGATTCTCCAAGTCTTAATGATAAGGAAAATTTCACCACCATCATCTAAAAGGAGAGAAAATTAGTTTTTTTGACTAGGGTTTTTAGTAGAAGAAAAACTTTGAGTTTTTCTTGGTGTTGCATATCAAGGAGGCTCGTGTATCAAGAAGGGTGTCCACCAACCGCCGTTTGGAGAACACATCGGAAGATCTTGGCTTCTCTTCCTACTATTGGTAACAAGATCTTAACCCCCTTGTAGTACTTAAGTCCTTTAATTATGAATTGTGTCATATAGATCGTGATCCATCCGCTGCGCGTAGATCTAATTCGTTTAGATCTAAGAACCTGCATCCTTCATGTGGTATCAGAGAAAGGTTCCACGATTTATATAGTCATAATCATAATTAAAAACGATTTAAAGGAGTGGAATTGCATGTAGATAAATTTTATTTATTGTTTTATGCATTGATAATGATTAATTGCTATGGTTGAAGAGATGGATTGGGGGTTGGCACTGTTTACCCGTTTAGATCTATTGTAAACTCATATAAACGATGAAAATTCGTTCATATGAGTATAGGAAATTATGTAATTTATTTTTATTGCAATTTTAATTTCCAGAAAATAGATCTGTTTAGTAGCTGTTTAGTTGTATTGTTTTTCCCGTTGATCGAGCCGTTGAAATGACGATCCCTCTAGTCAGAATCAAGATTGGAAGTTGATGAACAATCCCACAAAATTTGGCGTCGATCAGAGTCCGTTTGGATGTCCGTTCATTGATGAGAAGAGGCAGCTGTAACAGAAAAACGCAGGATTCACAGAAACCCTAACTGTGACTTCCTCGATTTTCTGGAAAGTATTGGACCGTTGAAATGAATATCCGACCGGTCAGATCGATAATCATGGAGTTTTGGACGTGAGATAAAATTTTCAGGACGATCGGGATTCATCTTGATCCCCGATCGGCCTCGGGAAGTATATGATGCGCTGCTGTAAGAGTCTGTTTCAGCAGCAAGTTGGGCGTGACTCACGAGGAAGATTGACAAGTCAAAGCTCCGATCCGACCGTCCATCTTGAAGTCCGAAGAATGAAGATCAGATCTGGAAAGTGTCGTCCCGATCCAAGTTCGTTTGATATGCCGATCGTCAAAGATTCTCTGCAGATTAGGGTTTTAATTTATTTTCGAATAGATTAGTTACGGGGGTGCTAACGGCCCATCAATCTCGGTGTTTATTTTCCGCACTAGTATACATGTGTAGATTGTATGAGTAGAACCGGAAAATTGCCATAACATGCATCATATCATGAATTCCACTCCATATGCATACATGTAGAAATTAATTCGAGAAATTAGTTAGGCATGTATAAAACACACGATTAGTTTTAATTAATTGTTTGATATTAATTAGAAACTAATTAGGGTAAAAACCGAGGAACACGGGTTTTTTCAATCGTCGAGGTTGGGTGATGGATTCTCGGTGAATCCCACTCTGCGAAAGCATAAGGAGTAAAATCCCGAAACCTCGTGGTTAAGGTGTTGGATTCTCGGTGAATTCCACCTTACCTAAGACGAGATTACGTTTTTGTTCCGTAGTGTCTCACGTGAATGTTTGATGTTTAAGGATTGGATAATCACGGGCAAACGAGGTTGAAAGTGGTTTAACCACGGTTGGGTGGTCAACGGTAGCTACGGCTCAATCGACTTCACCCTCCACGTGTGGTGTTTGCACGGGGGGCGGCAAGGTGAGCCATCCGAAGAGCCACTACGGCTCAGCGGAGCTCTCCCAGCCTTGACCCGTCCGGCGGCCACATATGTTCTAACGAATAGGTCGGGTGGGCTAGCCCACATAACCGACAACATTCGGGCCTATGATTTATTGTTCCTTAATGTAACATCAAGTCCAAAAACGTGATCGATAAACCCACCACTTTTTCAAAATATTGAGTGGGAGCGGGAGAGCGACGGCCGACCCCACGGCCTCTCTTGTTGACACAAGCAACGTGAGAGAATGGTGACGCCTCGTGCGGCTTTGATTTCGGCCCCCTAAGGAAGGCCTTCACCGCTATCAAAATTCAAGGCTTGGTCTCCAAAGGATAGGATTTTAGGTACTCGTCGGGTCACCGACCGACCTAAAGCGCACACTCTCGGGGTCTACCTAAAAATGCGAGACAGAGAGTCACACTCAAAAAGGGTATTTTTGGTAGTACCTTGGTTTGAAAAGGAAAGGTGATTGAAGATCACAAATGAGATGTTCGATTCTCAATCGATCTTCAATATTAATCGAAACCTCTTTGACCTACCCTAAGGCGACACTGAGGCATTAGATTAAATCCTTGGAGGCAGTAGATAGACTATAAGTACTTAGTTTATGTTCCTAAAATTTTAGTAGTGTATAATTTGGATTTATTTTACTGTCAATTTTATTTACAATCATTATATATATCTCTACAGGTGCTAGATCGCTAGTGTAAAATTGACTAGTAATGACTTCGTTTAAAAAGTGGTAAGTAACTAGAGCGTTGTATTTATTAATCTCACATGCGATTAATTTTTCGAATAGATATTTCTCTTGAAGCCTTCAAAACTTAAGTGACGTAAATAGACATGTCACTTCTTTGTCACTCGTCTTGAGCGAGAGACAACCGTAGTTAATTTGAAAGATGATTGGGACGATAAAATTCTTAGTGAATTGTGTAGTGTGCACACGAGAAATTTTCTAATAGAAAAAATTAGAGAATCATAAATTAAAGTGTCATTAGTTAGGCGGTATTTGGAACCGATAAACTAGTGGGAGCTTTTATCTTATGTTTTTCTGATTTATTAGAAAATTAGTCCCACTGGGTAACGCTTTAATTAGACATCCCACAGTTCACGAGTAATGTCTACTCAATTGAACTGCTAGTTCAAGACTATTTCCTTTTAAGGAAAGTTGAGAATGGGAAAGAATGTCTGTAAGTGTTAATCATCTTAACTAAAGTTTTGAGGCTAAACCGAAACATTAATTAAAGAAAGTATAGGATAAGGAAAGTGATTTCGGATCACTAACCAATGAATCCTTAGCGACTTTCTTAACCGAGTAACTTGACTCGGTAGCTTAGTTCTTTGGAAGAACAAGGAAGTCGTGTGCATTAACGATTAATAGAGTAACAACGGGCGTAATTTCAGCTAAAATAGTGGGAGTGATATAAGGAAATGAATTTGGATTCTATCCTTGAATATCACAGAAAAATTTATTTTTCTGTTTACAGATTCGTTGAAACAAATGGATTCACTTTCAACTCGATATATTGTTGCCTCATAGAAAGTGAATATGACATTTGAAGTACGAATCCAAGACTCGGACTTTTGTTTGATAAAGTCGAACCACTAAGAAAAGTTGAATAAGTATAACACATCTAAAACTATTAAAGGTAAAAGGTTTCAGTATTAAGATAAGCGACCTTTCACTATCTATTAATTAGTGCATATATCCTAGAGATAAGACTGACGATGGCTAAGGGTGATTCCTATCTCCCGAGTCTAGAACACTATCTCAAATGAACAATGACTAAGTTTCCTTTCAATCGGGAAAGGGTAATAGATTTGAAGGGTAACATAGCTTGTTCACCATGACCTTCGGGTCTAGTGAGAGATACAAGCTAGTGGGAGTTTTTGAGTGGTGACATTTTGTCCGATAACTACTCGAAACGTGATTTAGTTTATCAAAAGAATACGAGGAGGAGTCTCGATTTTAGCGAGAGAATAGAGTATTCCATGCTCGAGAAATAGGCTACCGCGTAGTCTTGGGATGATGCTCGGCCCGCCTCTAGTGGAATAATTCTCACCGAGGAAGAAACCATAGACTTGCACGATATAGTTATTAATGTGCTACAATACCTCGTTAAACTCGATTAAGATAATTGGTTGCAAAATAACGTTTAACATTATTATGTAAACCGAGAAGTCTACCTAGAAGATGCCGGTGAATTTATGGATAATGAGTGAATTCGGTTCACACCACTTCCATAAATGTAGGCATTTAGCATTTAATGCTTGAAGGTAGGATTGGAGATTTTATGCATACGTTTAGATTGTATTTGTTAGTGAAATATCTTAATGAAGCAGTGAAGGATGATTATAAGATTCTTGAGATCGAAAAGTGACGGTTGAATCTGTCATAAGCCTTCGATAGAATCTATAAGTAACAACCTTAAACCTTGGAGTACGGTTACCCAAAGGTAGTTACTATCTGATTTAATCAGACCACGTCCAACATCAGTTGTTGGTGATTACACTGATAAATACTACTATATCAGAATGTCAATCCACCCAAGACACAAAGTGGGAGTATGGTTTAACCGTTGACCCATTGTGATTTTGTGGACTTTATAATCTGTTGAGGTGATTGATAACCTATGGCTCTTGGTGGGTGTATAGGATTACGATTATAGAGGTTGGTTTGAAAACCTTAACCCCTGTGAATGGAGTTTTGGTACTCCGGTTACGTTTCACCTCTTGTAGAACCACCGAGTGTCTCAGGCCCGATGGGAGCAATTGGATCTACACGGAAAGAGTCGAATGAATAGGAAAGTTTAAATTTTCATTGCAAAGTTGAGTGGTATAGGGGTGATTCACGACAAGTAGAGAGTTAACCGGACCTTGAACTCTCTCACCACTCGGTCTTGCTAGATTTCGTTAAGCGAAAAATAAGGGTGATTCCACGAGACTTTCTTGCCGAACAACGGAATCAATTCATTCGAGAACATAAGGGTTTTAGTGAGAATGAATAACGATTCGTTACAAAGCGTAAGATAGGGGTGATTCCTAATACCTTTTTTAGAGACTAACGATATCTTAATTTATTCGAAAGAACCATTGGTAGGAACTCCGCCATGGCTTATATCCTTTGTGGATTTAAGAGAACCTCTTGGTCATTTAAAAGTCACATGTTTTAAAATATGTGGACTTGACCAAAATATTGATAAGTTTTTTCGTAGATCGGATATCAATATTGGTAAAGTAGTAGCATTAGTGTTCATAAATGATAACACTAAAGCGGTTGGAAACAACATGGGTGTGCTATCTGAAGTCGAAAAATCGACACGCCAAGATTCTCTGGATGAGAGAATTGGACTATATTCTAAGAATTTGATTCGGTCAAATTCACGAGAATGAGTCATTGGCTATCCCACCTATCTTATTGAATAAGATGATTATGCATATCTGGTTTGCGACATTCATCGAGAGTAGTCCTACCCTACCTTTCGTGAATGATTCTCCAAATCTTCGGATAAAGAGAAAATGGGATAGAGTCTCTCTGCAGGATAAGGGCAAGTCGACTTAAAAGCGAAGTCAATTGCGCTTGAATCTTGGATTCAAGCAATAAGTAGCGGTTTAGTACGTCCTCAAGTATCGTTAGAGAACGAGGAATCATATGCTTGTATATTCAGTGCAAACTTGAATATGGTTGACTACTACCGATTCGACTTGTAGTCGATTAAGGATGATCATTAAGTTGATCTCGGGCTCGGTGTTTACTCATAGTGCTTAGAATTTCCTTTTTGGTGCCTGAGTAATTCCAGTGTCGATAAGCCGATATCACTTCATTGTGAAAACAAAGGAAGAGATAGCTTTGAAGGATCTTCTCGGTCACAAGAAGTCAAAAGCATATTGAGAGAGAGTACCGCTGATTGGAAGGACCGACAACGTTTCAATCCTAAGGATCGTCTCGAGTCGACAACCTAGCTAATCAAGTGTACCAAGGCGAGTGCTTGGAGAGTGCGGCATTGATGGATATGTCTCATCCGCTTTTAGAGCAAGTGGGAGAGTGTTGTGAATAAGATGAGAAAGGGTGTGCTCTAAAAACAATCGTTGCATGTCATTTCGTGCAAGTGGGAGATTGTTAGGTGTAGTGGCCGAAAGACAATTTGTGTAATTGTTTTTTATGACAGAATTTATCTTATCTTATTACTTGCTTTGTGCTTGTAAGTAATACACTCTTTGCAAACCCTAAGTATATCGGTATGTAACCGCTTAACTCGATATGGCATGCACGTGAGGATTGAGTTAGTGGTGATATACTTAAATTGTTAGTCCGTGGTGAACTTAATCGAGTTTAGGGTCTCTTGATTAAAACACCAATAATCGCCTGAACACCTTAGGGTGTGATAGTCTTATCGGTTTGTCGCTTAGAGGAATTACTACGTGGGGCATTTATATATGATGGCATTCATATAGAAATTTGGACCGATTTAATCAATTTCTCGGTATAATTCCGTAATCGAGGAATCTTATTAAATCATTAGATGATCATATATGGATCAACCTTAATCTGAGGTGATCACAGGATGCTGCTTGTCCCGGGGTAGTGTTTGATGTGTTAGTTAGTAATCGAGGAATCTTATTAAATCATTAGATGATCATATATGGATCAACCTTAATCCTGAGGTGATCACGAGGATCTTTGCTTGTCCCGGGGTTGTGTTTGATGTGTTAGTTACGGTTCACTTTAATATGTGTTCCAAGCCACTTCTCATTGGCACTATCTCCAGATGAGTGAGTAGTTCTGATTTTCACAGACATGGAATCCATTCCTTCCTGTGGGAAGTAGAGAGACAGTCCTTGTTTGTTAGCCCTAAGAAAGTGATCGATCCCGGGAGTTCACATTTGACTAATTAGCTACTAGTCAGATATGTGTGCTAATTGATCATTAGGGGGTTAATGGTAAATAAGGATAAGATATTACGAGTCGGGTTCACGGAGACTTCCCACTCGAGAATGGGCGATCTATGGAGGGTTAATCCGTATGTAGTGATTATATCAATGGATGCTTATTCACTCTATGGGTTGAGTATAAGTATACATCTATAATCGGTAGAGTTCGATTCGGGTTTATGGTGGCGTAATCCCGGAATTAATAATTAATGTACTTAGTCCATTCGACGAATAATTAATTATTGGAGCTAACAGTTATAGTCCATGGTCCCCGATGTGGCTTACGTAATTCGGACTAATAATCTTGTTATTTGGGCCTCATTGATAATTAATTGGTCAAGCTAATTAATTGATATGCATAGATATTATTTAGTTGGGCTAAATAATATTATACACATAAAAGACATTTTATGTGGGCTTTTGACCCTAAAGGTGGCGCCAATATCATCATTTAATTAGAGAGAAATTAGTTTTCTTGGATAATTATTTGACATGTGATTTATCTTTTATTTGTTAATTGGTAATTCATGGAATATTAGATAATAATATGATTTATCCTAATTTGTTTGGGATAATCATTTTATTTATCTTTTATTTGGAATAAAGGATTAATGGAATAATTATCTCTTAATTATTTAATCCTTGGAGGACAAGGATTACTCTCCTATATAAAGAGAGTTCTCCCAAGTCTTAATGATAAGGAAAATTTCGACCACCATCATCTAAAAGGAGAGAAAAATTAGTTTTTTCTTGACTAGGGTTTTTAGTAGAAGAAAAACTTTGAGTTTTTCTTGGTGTTGCATATCAAGGAGGCTCGTGTATCAAGAAGGGTGTCCACCAACCGCCGTTTGGAGAACACATCGGAAGATCTTAGCTTCTCTTCCTACTATTGGTAACATGATCTTAACCCCCTTGTAGTACTTAAGTCCTTTAATTATGAATTGTGTCATATAGATCGTGATCCATCCGCTGCGCGTAGATCTAATTCGTTTAGATCTAAGAACCTGCATCCTTCATTTATCACTATTAGTTTCAAAAAAATAGCAGGTTTTAAAATTTTCTTCATCTTTCCTTTGATCTTTCACAAAATAGAGGCCCTTTCTTATCCTAGCAAGTCCAATCTTCCTCATTGTTGTCAATTTCTGAATCACACAGAAATTAGTAGAGAACAAGAAATAGCAGTTTGAATCTCTAGTTAGTTTTCTAACAGATACAAGATTAGCAGACAGTTCAGGAACAAACAGGACTCCTTTAAGAGTTAAGAAGCCATTTAACTTAACATTCCCAGTCCCAGCAATTTTAACAGTAGAGCCATTAGCAACATGCTGCTCCTTAGTTTGCGAGGGACATAAGACTCAAACAGATGAAAAGTATGGGACATGTGATCAGTAGCCCCACAGTCAAACAACCAACCCCTCAGTGGCCTTTTGATTTAAAAGATTAAGGGAAGCCATACCTGAGAAAACCATAGCAGATGTTGGATTTTCCAAGGCATCTAAGAACTTCCTAAACTTTTCAATCTCAGTCTGTCTGAGGATGGAGTTTTGACTTGAGGCAATCTGATTCATCCTTTGAGTGCCTTCTTCTTTACTACTGGAATTTGCAGTATGAGCCAGGGCATTATTTTTCCTAGGTCTACTGTCACGGATTTTATTAACACAAAACAAACAAGTAATAATCCGGTTAACCTCAAGTATAAGGATCGTAGTAATAGTGGTTAATGCCGGGTCGATCTTACGGGGAACTAAACGATTGGGATTTCTAGTTTTTGTCTAACCTAAACTATGTCACGAAACTAATCTAAACAGCGAATAAAAACCAAACAGAACAGAAAATAGAACTAGACAGAGGATATAATCCAAAGCTAGGAAGAATACGGGTTGCGAACCTTTAACTAAACTAATCTAAGATGCAAAAAGTAAACTAACCAAACAAATTCAAGTTTTAAGGATTTAAATCAAGTGTGTAACGAGCAAACGAGGATTGATCCACCTATCCAACAAGCATTGATTTCCTATCTCGATTATATTGTGGTTTTTATCTAGGTTGTGATTCACCTCATCTAAACATGAACCCTAATTCCTTAGAAAGTTCATCTATTAATCTATTATCTTCCAATGCAAGATTAACGCGTTTCCTAACCAAAGGTGTAGACTTTATGATTATGATCTAGCAATTAAACCTATTAACTTCCGTTATGATATATTCAAATTACTATTCTTATTCATGGTGATCTAAGGTTTATTAAGATTTCCATCAACAATAAACAATCAACACATGCATATCTTTCGATGTAAAAGCAATTAAAACATAATAAACATGAATAAGAAACAACCTTCAAATAAAAACTCACAGTATAATCGATGAAAACGAAATCAACAATCGTTGGATGGCTTCACAATACTCGTTTGATGAAGCTTTTAGCTTCTGAACATCCTCAGCAACTCAAATTTGCAGAAAAAGTGCATAAAAAGATAACTAATTTAATCTAAACTAAAGTGCATAAAACTGGAATAAAAGGAAGAAAAATGCAGCCTAAAGCCGCCCCTAGGGTTAGGGTTTTGAATAATGAGTGTATGGTCTGTTTTGGGTTGAGAAACAGCCGCTTATTTATAGATTTCGAAGTCGGTTTCACTAAGTCGGCCGACGGACGCTCGTTCATTTTCATCAGACGCCTGTCCACTGGACGGAACCTGGACGCCAGTTTGATATGATTGAATTTCGATTTACTGATCTTTATCTCTTCTATCTCTATCCCACTTCTTCATTATCTCTTTTATCATCAATTAGATCGAACTAAATCAACTTTTGATCATCTTTTGAGCCTCAATCATGTATCTACAACACATAAAAACATCGCAAAATGTAATATCATCCAAATAAACATAAAATCACAATCTAAAACACGTAAATTAACCTATTTTGCGATTAACTCATTTAAAATATCATTTACTCAATATTTCCATTAAACACTCGTTTCTTATGCAAATTAACACAAATACGAGGGAAATTATCATAGAATATAGCGTCATAAATCGTATAAATTCACCCTTAACAACTCCCCCACACTTAAGCTTTTCCTCGTCCCGAGCAAAACAAAACAAAGTAAAGGCTCGAGAAAAGATAGACATCTAAACATATATAACACATATCCAATAAATCAGAAGTTCACCAGTGTGTGTGCAAAGCCATAGAAAACTTCCACTAAACCCAAACTTGAGAAACTCAAAGCAAAACTAGCTAATACCCCATCGTAGACTAGCAATAAGTGACACTTATAAAGTGTACCCTACAAACGTGAAATATCCCGAAAAGAATGATCGAATATATCTAGGGCCTTTCTGAAATACTCAGAGGATAATCCATACAGCATATCTATCAGTTTCTACTGGGGATAAGATAGACGATAACTTAGTCTTACATTCATTTCATAACACTTCATATTGCAAGTTGATTTGACTATTTCACTTTTAAACGCACATCAGAATGAGCTATTGCCCTGTCATAGCAGAATAGGATATTCGAGATATACCCTACCTTACTCCAATCATAAGGCAGCTTTTCCTGACTGTCGTGAGCTTTTAGTCATCATAGTGGTATAGGACATATGTGGTATACCCTATCGCACTCAAATCATCGACTAGCTTTCGACACACCCAATTACTTCACTTCCAATTCAACTTTTTCATTTGACAATAAGTTACGTGTTACTTATCACATTCAAACCTTAGATATTCACAGTACAACATACTCTGGATCTAAATACAAACTGTCATAAATCTCGAGATACATACGTAGCACTAAGCACATGACTTATAAGATAACAAAAATCACTAATCCAAAAGGGGTATAACTTTATATTTTAGCTCATCATCTACTATGGCTCGTGAATAATATGGGGGGTGAAACAACTAACTTATCAAACATATGATATATAGCTTCGATGACTATAAAAATAACGAACATAGATCTGAATTGCCTACTCGGGACAAAACAAAAACAAAAATGTCGAGAAATTTTAAAATTCTGGCTCATTTTGCATAGAAACATATCGAATTAACCAAATATGTAGATACATATCGAATATTCCCCTCCCCCACACTTAAAAAATCAACATGTCCTCATGTTGTGCAGAATGAAAGAAAGGATAAAAGACTTAGCTGATTCCAAGCGTTACTCGAATGTCGGTCAGGCCGGAGCCTATATAGTTACACTTAGAACTCGTAACCAGACAATGGAGCTCGACAAAATCGCGAAAAATATACCTGCACGACTTGACAAACACGGAAACATCTCGGGGAAAACGGGGAATTATACCAAAATGAAAAGAGATAGCAAAAATGAATATAAATCAAAAGATAACGCATGCAATACATCCAAAGGTATCAACAAAATAGAACTGAAAGTACGGGAGCCTTATGGCTTACATAATCCATCTAAAATAAATAGGAGCAATATCAAAATTACAACGAACCATATAAGTAGAAATGTCAATACAAAACAACCAACATAAAAATAGACAAATAAGATCAAGGTTGGCTTGGCGCCATGAAATCACCAAATTTCGAGGATCAGAGGAGGGTCCAGAAGGTGGTGCCGTAGTCCTATCTGCCGAGTCAGGCTGCTCCTCATCTGAAGATGACTCAGAGTCGTGTAGAACCTCCGCAATGACCTGCTCGATCTCATCAGCAAAGAGATAATCAACGGAGCTCGGATTGAAGGATCTGTCGTCCCTCGGCTGCCGGCCTTCACAGATACACTGAAGAATGGATAAAATATTGTTCTGCGTATCCCGAATATCACCCAGCCACTCCCGGAAACTATTGGCCATGCTCAACCGCATCCTAACTGCGGGAGATAAAGTAGGAAGGGAGGATGCTCGAGGCGGTGCTGATGAAGAACCAGGCTCCTGAGGTGCCTACGGCTCAGAATGTCCCGAAGACTTACTCTTTTCTCGCAGTAAAGGCCTAGGATTCTTCGGCTTATGATCGGCCCCAAACTCAGGCACACCGGCATCGAGACACAAACTGTGGATCAGGTGAGGGACGATCAAACTCCGTGTATAAACCTTCTGGTTGATAGAGATCTCGTCATATAAAGCTTGTCCCACATCCACTTTCAAACCAAACGTCAACGCATACAACATCCCTAGGTCACCAATATGAAAATGTGTCAAGTTGTTCTTAGGCAACAACCGACTCTGAATAAACCGACACTGGACCTTCCAGTCCTCCGTCCAGGTCGTGGTAACCAACTCCTTCCGGTCTCCTCCCGGTCTCAATGTCCAGGCGACATCCGGGCAAACTCTCAATCTCAATTCCTCCAAAGGGTCCTGTCCCAAACTCTGTCTATGCACAATTTCTTCCTTATAATCCCGTCCCTCAAAAGGTCGCTAAGTTGTATTTACGATTAATCACCTCCGTGTAAAGGAACTTCTACCCCTCGAACCACGACTACCTTTGTCCCCAAGTCGGTTTCCGAACAGTTTGCATAAAATTCCCTAACTAGGGAGCTATTGACCGGGGTAGTCGGGATCGTCATCAAGGCTTCCCATTTCCTATCCTTAAGCAACTTAACGAACCCCGGATCGACCTTCGCCTCCAAAATAGCCCTCTCAACCAACATGTTCCTCGAGAAGTAATGCTTGGTGTAGGCATCGTGGGCCTTAGGGTTCACGAATCGACGAGGCAATGGCATGGGAGCGACGGTTTTAGATTTCTTCCTAGGTTGGGCAGCCCTAGGTACAACCGGATCCTCTTCCCGGGTAGCTTCTACAGTTCCCTCGGCCCTAGATGATCCTCCACCTCTCTGAACTCTAGGCATCCTTACCAAGGGAATATCATCATCCGTTTCAGATTCCGAGGTTGGTTCATCCCTTAAAGTAGTCCTAGTTTGGGTGGCTCTAGGGGGTTGCTCACGAATACTCACACCCCGGTTAGGATCAACTAAGGTGGGATCAAACTCCTTGCGTTTCTTTCCCGCCTCCCGGGCCACTTCCTTACCATGCCTCTTCACGATTGCTTTCTTATGAACCATTTCCAAGCCTAGACTAAACAAAAACAATCCCAATTCACCACAATTTACCCGTTTAACATCCAAAGCGGGATTTCAAGGCAACCAAACCACAACCACAACCATAATCAACCCATTCACCATCCATCACAACACCACATCACCATAACAGAGCAGAAAGAAACACAAAACCAGAAAAAAAAAAAAAAAACGAATTAAGATGACATTCAAGGGAACGAGCCGACCCAAAGATCGAACTCGCAAAAATGTGAATAAAAACTAGAAAAGTTGTTAATAACTTACCAAGTAGGATGAGTAGATGTTGATCGAGGTGAAAATCAGTCCAAACAACACCAAATGGCCTCCAAAAATCGGATTTTTTCTCTTAAAAGTCGGACTACAATGGGTGCTGATTCTCCAAAAATATTGTGTGTTGGGGGATTTGGTCTTGAAAATCGAAGAGAGGGGATCAAAAGCGGCTTAGAGCACCTTGAATCGCTCGAAATGGTTTAGAATTGAAGATTTTAGGTCAAAATGAGGGAGAGGAAACGGTTTTGCGGTTTGAAAATTCTGAAAATTGAAGGTTCATGCGTTGAGGAGTATATATACGAGAGGTTGGGCGCTGTCAACTCAATGGACGGACGCCCACTGGAAACTAGATGAACTGGGCGGGCGTCCGGTTTATTAGACGCTCGTCCAAGAGTTTAAATCACATACAGGATTGGAGGGAATAAATCAGACGGGCGTCCAGGCTTAGTGGACGTTCGTCCAAGAATTGGTCATGGCGGACGGGCGTCCAGAGCTCCGGACGGGCGTCCAAGCAGGAAAAATGCAAAAAGTATAAAAATTTCCATACAAATCAAATTCAAAAGTGCACTTCTTATTAACTTAACTAAAACTTCAAAAATACAAATTTAAATCAAACAACGTACATAAAATGACTAGAGAATAAATAAAAACAAAATAGAAAACAGTGGGTTGCCTCCCATAAAGCGCTTTTGTTTTACGTCGTTTGCTCGACGAAACAACCTAACAACGCTAGTCATCGTAAATGGCCGACCAATCTATAACTCGAATAAGACGGCGGAGCATGTCAATCGCCGGAGGGAAGTCATACTCATCTTGCAAACCCCAATCCTCACCACCACATCAACACCTCGAAAATGTTCACTTGCGCAAAGACTAGCGCTAAATCAAAGAACGGATCATTGAGGATCGTGTATGGACGCCCTAGAGCCTCCTGCAACTCCTCAGTAGTGAAGTCTCCACCTCCCGAACAGCGGGGAACAATGAGAACATAGGTGACAGTCTTGACGCGGGTACTAATGTCAAAATCCACGTGCAAAACGATGGTTCCTCCCTGTCCGTCATCTACAGTGATAAGTGGGATCCTCCTAAGGAAAGGTAACTCCTCTGGCTGAACACCGAAATCCATAACTAGAAAGCACACTAACTGACAGATGTAAACAATAGCAAAACTGAGTAAGACTAACACTTAATAAACTAAACTTAAATACTAAAACTACCAAAGCATAAAAACAAGAATAACTGAAAGAACGATATCTAGGTTGCCCCCTAGTGGCGCTTTTGGTTAATGTCGTTAGCTCGACACCGTTTAAAGCTCAGCCTGGATCAGGCCATTTGACTTTCCTGCCAGCCACTACCTCGTGTAAGCTCTGATCAGTAGTGTGGCTGCAGAAACAACATCTCACACATGGGGTGAAATCTTTAATAACTTTCCAAACACGCTTAAACTTCCCCATGGTTGACTTCTTCCTCTTCCGATTCTTCTGATGACTTTTCAGTTGACGCTCCCTCTCCAATTCTTTCATATCCCAACTACCGGCTAGAACTTCTTCAGAATGATCACTACCACCATCCTCTGAAAACAGGTTGGGTGAAAACTCGTCGAATTCTTCGACTTCCGTAGTACTACACCCGAGGATATCGAGGCAATGGACATTCAAAGGTTTCTCTTTAGGTTCACCAATATAGTGCTTGCACCTTTGGCCATTCACTCGAAACGGGTCACCACTATAACCACGAAGTTCTAGAACGCCTCCAGGAATGATTTGGAGAATCTCGAAGGGGCCGGACCAACGTGTCCTCAACTTCCCAGGAAACAAATGTAGCCTAGAATTGTATAGAAGAACTTGTTCGCCGACATGGAATTCTCTCTTCTTAATCTTAGCATCGTGGAGTAGCTTCATCTTATCTTTACTAATCCTGGCACTTTCATAGGCCTGGAGTCTAAATTCGTCTAGCTCATGTAACTGCTGCAGTCGATGTTTTCCACAAGATTGGGAATCAAAGTTCAGAAACTTTGTAGCCCAATAGGCTCTATGCTCTATCTCGACAGACAGATGACATGGTTTACCATAGACCATTTGATATGGAGATGTATCCATAGGAGTTTTATAGGCAGTTCGGTATGCCCATAGTACATCATCCAATTTCAAACTCCAGTCCTTTCTATGACTGTTTACTGTCTTTTCCAGGATTTTCTTGATGCTTTGGTTGCTCCTCTCAACCTGACCACTAGTCATCGGATGATATGGTGTGCCTGTCTTATGACGGACACCATACTTTTCAAGAACTTTCTCTAGGGGTCGGTTGCAGAAATGCGTCCCTTCATCACTGATCAAGGCACGTGGACATCCAAACCTCACAAAGATGTTCTTCTTTAGAAATTTCATGACCGTCTTATGATCGTTGTGAGGAGTGGCTTGAGCCTCCACCCATTTAGACACGTAGTCTACGCAGACTAAGATGTATTTGTTTCCACAAGATGATGGGAATGGTCCCATAAAATCGATACCCCATACATCAAAGACCTCGCATTCTAGGATAGGTTTCAAAGGCATGTCAAACCGCCTTGTCAGAGTACCGGTTCTTTGGCACCTATCACAAGCTTTACAGAAAGCTTCTGTGTCCTTAAAGATCGTAGGCCAATAGAAACCGGATTGGAAGATCTTAGCAACGGTTTTCCACGGACCAAAGTGACCTCCCGTGGGTCCACTGTGGCATTGCTCAATGATATCGCGTTGCTCAGATTCAGGAACACATCTTCTCAGCAAACCATCTTTACAGATCCTAAAAAGATAAGGTTCATCCCAAACGAAATATTTCAAATCAGAGAAGAACTTTTTCTTCTCCTGATAAGACATTTCTGGATCGAGATAACGGGCATGAAGGTAATTTACAATGGAAGAATACCATGGAACATCAGGAGGGCAACCGTCTATCAACATAATGTTCTCTAGAGGAAAGTAAAGATCTATATCATCTGGATCATTCTTTTCCTCACTTAACATTCTAGAAACGTGATCGGCCACTACGTTTTCACTGCCATTTTTGTCCTTTATCTGAACGTCAAACTCTTGTAGGGTCAATATCCAACGTAGTAGGCGCGGTTTGGCCTCTTTCTTCGTCATCAGATACCGTAAAGCAGCGTGATCAGTCCACACAATCACTTGAGCTCCTAACAAGTAACTACGGAACTTGTCCATAGCAAAAACTACGGCCAATAGTTCCTTTTCAGTAGTGGTATAGTTAACTTGAGAGGGGTTCAATGTGTGACTGACGTAATAGATAGGCTGGAACTTCCCCTTGATCTTTTGTCCTAGAACAGCACCAACAGCATAGTTTGATGCGTCGCACATAAGCTCGTGTTAAGGGTGAAAATCTATGAATTATAAGGATATATTTTACGATGTTTTTCCCTCTATGTTGTGTAATTTGCATAATAATCGGTCTTTGTATTAAAATATTGAGCAAACGATGTTTTTAAAGACTTAATCGCAATATTGATATAATTATGTGGTTTTATGGTTAAATTATGATTATTTGGACTTTATTACAGTTGCAATATTTTCCATGTGTTATAGGTGAAATTTCGTGGTTCAAATGATGATCAAAAGAGATCAAAAATCGAGCTAAGTTGATTTGAGAAAGAGGTAATGATGATGTGGAGTGAAGAAAAGAGATAAGTATGCGAGAATCCCATTCAAGTCACACTGAACGAGCGTCTATACTCCGTCCATATTGGACGAGTGTCCGGAAATTCAGACGGGCGTCCATAAAAGCGATTTTGGTACTGAGAGCATGAACGGAAGCTGAACGAATGTCTGCAGAGAGTTCAAGAATTTCGAACGCTCGTCCATTATAGTGAACGCTCGTCCGTGAAACCGACTTAGAGGAACCGACTTTGTTGCTTATAAATACGAGGCTATTTTCACACATTAGGAACAACAATTCGACACTATACAAACCCTAAACCCTAGGGGCGGCTAAGGCTGCGGTTTTACTTCTTTTCCTTCCACTTTTCTGCAAATTTAAATTAGATTAGTTTAGAGCAGTTTTTATGTTCTTTTTCTACTTTTCTGGGTTGCTGAGGATGTCCAGGAGCTAAAGCTTCAATCAAACGAGAATTGTGAAGCCATCAACTTGGATTGATTTCTGTATTTCGATTATACTGTGAGTTATTTATTCAAGGTTGTTTCTTGTTTATGTTTATCCGTGTTTAATTGCGTTTACATCGGAAGATTTGCATGTATGATATGTGTTTATGTTTGATGGAAGTCATGATAAACCTTTAGATCACCATAGATAAGAATAGTCCTTAGATTTATAATAACGGAAGTTAATAAGTCTAATCACTAGATTTAAACGTAAAAGTTGACACCTTTGATCTTAAAATGCGTTAATCTAGCGTTGGAAGATACTAGGTTAATAGACGAATCACCTAAGGAATTAGGGTTCATGTTTAGGTAAGGTGAATCACAACCTAGATAAATACCACATATAATCGAGATAGGAGATCAATACATGTTGATAGGTGGATCAATCCTCGTTTGCCTTTTATAATTTGATTTTAAATCCTTGCAACTTGAGTCTTGCTTTGCTTAGTTAATTTCCTTTTTGCAATTAGTTTAGTTTAGTTAATAAGTCCGTTACCCGTATTTTCCTAGCATTGGATAATCTCCTCTGTCTAGTTTTATTTTCTGCAATCTTTGTTTAGATTAGTCCACTGTTTAGTTTAGTTTCATGACATAATTAGTTAAAACAAAAGCTAGGATTAACAACTGTCTAGTTCCCCGTAAGATCGACCCGGCATAGCCTCTATACTACGATCCTTGCACTTGAGGTTAACCGGTTTTATTACTTGTTTATTTTGTATTAATAAAACCCATGACAAGTTTTTGGCGCCGTTGCCGGGGAACCGGGCGGTTGCCTAGTTTTTGTTTGTTTTTCGTTTTCTGTTTTTGTTTTGTTTAAGCCCCTGTTTTTTTTAGGTAGTTTTAGTTCGATTGACCCTTAGGTAGTTTTTAGGTTTTAAGGTTTAGATTAGTAGGGTTTAAGAATTAGGTTTCGGTTTTGTTCGGAATTTTGATGTATATAAGAAGAAGAAAAAAAGAAAAAGAGAAAAAAAGAAGAAGAAAAAAAAACAGAAGTAGTAAATGTACATATTTATAGTTTGTTATAAGTCCAAAAAGTGGACTAAAGTGTTGTGTAGTATTGTATATTATAAAGTTGAGGTTAGGGTTTGGTTTCCGAAGATGTAAATACTCAGAAGATTGAAGGCGAAGTGATAACAGAGTTTTGTGTATATGTCTCGGTTAAAGCTCTTTTGCACTTTCTTCTTTCTATTTTTATCGTAAATATCCTTTCGTTAGCCCCGACCCTAGCTTAACTTTATAACCCTTCAAGTCCTGCTCGACCGTACTAGACTTTGATTGACCTCGATTAGTGGAGATGTTTACGATGTATAAGCCTATGGTGTAGCCTCGGTACATTATACGTCTATAATCTAAACCGGTCATTGGTGATAAATGTTGAAGAAGCTATTCACACACACACATTCTTTTCTCAATGCATGGTAGAACTTAAATCATATGCATTTGTGTCAATTACTTGTGTTTTACAATTTCAATTCTTTTAGACTAAATGTATGATAGCAATGTTGACTCCATCTTTATTTTTGAATCGCTCATTTTTGCTCGAGGCGAGCAAACGCTAAGTAGGGGTAGTTGATGAGAGTCAAATTGGCTATCATTTACTATGTAATTATACCCCGTTTATACCTCGTTTTATATGTTTCTGAGACATTTGGTTGTATTTTGATGTATTTACACCTTGGTTATCATTTCGGGACCTGGGACGTAAAGTCCGGGATTCTCGGTCTTTTTCGTGTAAATTTACTATACTCTCGGTCACCCTAGTGTCTGTAGGGATTATGTGTGGTATTTGTTATGATTTTTAACAGGACTTAGGTGTTTGAGATGTCCGAAGGCGAGATACGAGGATTGGAACATGTGCCGGAAGCTTAAACGTTCAAACGGATCAAAACGTGTTGGTAATACAACCATAACTTCCATTGATCTGCATTTTGATCCACCTTGGAGGCATTTTATGGGCTGGACATCTTCATAAAGGTTGTAGACAATTTCATTATCTTTCCAACGCATTTTGAATCACTCGATTTGGAGGTCTACACACAAAGTTATGGCCTATTTCCTGAGGGTGTGTCAGCCAGGCGCGCGCCTAAGAAGACCAAATGTTTCAAGACGTGATTTCAAAGGAGCTAGGCGTGCGCCTAAGGTTTTCTAGGCGCATGCCTAACAAATCGATCTGCAAAAACACTATAAATACCCCCCCCCCCCCCCATTTGATCTAGATCGGCTCTCTCCTCTTTTAGATCGATTTTTTCATCATTTTCGGCGTTTTTCTTCATCTTTTCTTAGCTTAGATTAGTTAGAGGTATATTAGCTAAGGTTAGTTGTAGATTGTTGTAATCCGGAGGATCTCAAGATAGCTTGACGCGTTATTGATGGGTTTTCGTTCGTGGATCGATTTTCTCTCGACATAATATATTTGGTAATTCATTTTCCTTTCTTGTTCTTGCTTTCAATCTTTGTTTTTGTTATATTTATTGTTGATTTCTTGTTGTTTTTGTTGTTAGAATGAGTAGCTAATAGCCCGATAGTTGAGTTATGTGATAGTCTATGAAATCGAATCCTTAGCTCGTTGATTGAAGTGTTTTGATGTTATGATTGTTAGATTCTCGTGTTGTTATCGTTCTAGAACTTATTAAGTAAATGACTTTTATTGAACTCGCGACTCGATAATCGTATTTCACGCCGCCTTCTTTACATATGTATTTTGCGAGAGGATACGGGAAAAGGGTTCTAGGATCATCGTGTAAAACCGACCGAGTTGTTCGGACTTCGGTTTTGTGTGTGAGTTTATATCGTTGTTAACGAGCGCCTCATGTAGCGTGGGCCGTGTCGGGTCGATTAAATCCGGTCGGACTGTTGAATTCGACATAGGAAACTAGGTTGTTGAAATTGGCGCTTAGTTTCGGAAATAGGAGACGACATCCTTTAACAATGTCAAGAACATTAGAGTGTATCGAAATCACTTCTGGTTACGAGTTAGGGTTAGATAGTAGTCGATTGGATCATAGCTCGGCTATCTCTTTTATATAGTTTTAAATCTTTGTTTTGTGTATTTTTTAGTTCAGTAGAACCGTGATCCGACAAATCACCGTCTTCAATATTTGTGTTGACCTGAACTAGGGACGAGACCGACTTTGGTACTCGACCAGATTCCCTGTGGGATACGACCTTGACTCACCAATTCTAGGCTACAGTTGACCCGGTACACTGCCGGTGAGATTGGACACTTAGAAAAGGCCGATCAAGTTTTCTGGCGCCGTTGCCGGGGACTCGGGTTGATATCTTGTAAGTTAGTTAAGTTCTTAGGATTAGGTCGTTTTTCTTTTTTATTTATTTATGTATAGTTTGTTTTATTTTGTTGTTGTTGAAGTGTCACACCATTTACTTCGGTAGTGGTAGTGACAAGTTACCGTGATTGTGTTCGTGTTGTTTCCCTGTTTGCAGATAATGAATCCATACAACAATTACGGCTCCTATCCTTACCCATTCGGATATTACAATTTCAATGCTATGGGTTACCAAACACAACCATTTTATCAGTTCAACCCATACGCCGCATCTTATGGAAATGAGTGGGATAATGCCCCGAGTTACTTTGATCAACAACTAGATACTTCTCCACCTCCGGAATCAGAGACCTCAACGGAGCAACGGATGGCACTTGAGCAAACTGTTGAAGAGTTGAGTAAAGTGGTCCAAGAGCACCATAATGAGCTTCGAGATGGCCAGACTGCAATGCAAACAGCCATACGAAACTTGGAGCTTAAAGTGCAACTCTTGCTTGAGGAGTTTGAGAGGAGAGAGCAAGAAAGTATGATTGAAATCACCCTGGAGGAACACTACGAGGATGGTATGACTCTTGTATCTATTGAGTCACTGTTCCGTCTTCATTTAGCCCTATTGTTATATCTTCGGGGTGCACCCTATTGAGTTTGTTGTTGATGTTGAGCCTATTTGTTCATACTTGGTGCTAGAGTCATTGTTAGTTGGGATATGTTTTAGTTCGGGAAAGTGAATTCGTTGTTACGTGCAACGGATTCATCGAACCATTCATGGTGGTGGGGATTGAGCCCCATATTTCTTTTGTTTCATTTTCAAGGGTGCTCAATTCCTATGATTTTGGTAGGGAGAAGCAACGGTTTGCTCTCCTTTGGTATAGCTATCCTTGACATTGTTGGGGTAGAAAGTCGAAATGAGGACTTCAAACTCGGAATGTGTTTTTATTGCTTTTCTTTCCCTCGTGTTTCACCGTGTTTCTTTAGTGTGTATTAGGGTAAATTTTGTTGTGATATAACCCGAAAGTAGTGTGTATTATTGGGGGTTAGTGTGGTGTTTTTAGTTTTGATGAATCATGGTGATCCGTCTATTTTTCATTTTGATATCTCCATACCTGTGTGTCTCGTATAGTTGTTGTTTCGTTGATATTAGCACAGTACCACAGGAGGACTTTCTACGGATGCCACGTGATCGTACTCGCACCATTTTCCGGTTGTAAGCTAACTTTTCTACCCTTATCCTTCGTGTTTCGCTTTAAAGTAGGGGTGGTTAGTTTAGCTTAAATGTCCGTATTCATGTCGAACGAGTTATACTGAGCGATTGTTATCCCTTTAGTTTAAATGAGTCAGATTTTGAGAATTTTGATGGCTTTGACATTGATTTTGATACATTGAGCCTATAGTATTGCTTTGATTAAACATCTAGTTATTGTATAGATGCATTTCATTTGAGTTGGGATCTTGTATTGAGAATGGAATAATTCTATCACGTTAGCTTCGACTTCATGAATCACCTTGACTAGTGAACGATTATGGTAGTTATTAATGACCCGGTTACCTAGAACTTATATTAGTAACTTCGAGGCGAAACAAAAAGGTCGTCGTTGTTAGGTACGGGATGACGGTTTTGGCATTTATTTTGATTCAACTAGAGCCAAAAGCCATCCTTGTATTTTTTTTTCCACAGTTACCCCTCTCAGCCTTTGTAGGGTGGCCAGACCGCCACCCGAACTGACCCTTTTTGTTACTAACACGTAATTACCGATACCCTGAGCTTTATTTCAGTCTACATATCTTTGATCACCTTGCAATTGAGCTTGTTCGTTCCGCACATTTTTACGATGTTGCGAGGTATTGTTGAGACGTAAGTAATGGTATGGAGTCGTGATTTACGAGTTATTCGGTACGAGGGGTGTAACAATGTGTGGGTTTCGGTTTTGTTCGGAATTTTGATGTATATAAGAAGAAGAAAAAAAGAAAAAGAGAAAAAAGAAGAAGAAAAAAAAACAGAAGTAGTAAATGTACATATTTATAGTTTGTTATAAGTCCAAAAAGTGGACTAAAGTGTTGTGTAGTATTGTATATTATAAAGTTGAGGTTAGGGTTTGGTTTCTGAAGATGTAAATACTCAGAAGATTGAAGGCGAAGTGATAACAGAGTTTTGTGTATATGTCTCGGTTAAAGCTCTTTTGCACTTTCTTCTTTCTATTTTTATCGTAAATATCCTTTCGTTAGCCCGACCACTAGCTTAACTTTATAACCCTTCAAGTCCTGCTCGACCGTACTAGACTTTGATTGACCTCGATTAGTGGAGATGTTTACGATGTATAAGCCTATGGTGTAGCCTCGGTACATTATACGTCTATAATCTAAACCGGTCATTGGTGATAAATGTTGAAGAAGCTATTCACACACACACATTCTTTTCTCAATGCATGGTAGAACTTAAATCATATGCATTTGTGTCAATTACTTGTGTTTTACAATTTCAATTCTTTTAGACTAAATGTATGATAGCAATGTTGACTCCATCTTTATTTTTGAATCGCTCATTTTTGCTCGAGGGCGAGCAAACGCTAAGTAGGGGGTAGTTGATGAGAGTCAAATTGACTATCATTTTCTATGTAATTATACCCCGTTTATACCTCGTTTTATATGTTTCCTGAGACATTTGGTTGTATTTTGATGTATTTACACCTTGGTTATCATTTCGGGACCTAGGACGTAAAGTCCGGGATTCTCGGTCTTTTTCGGTGTAAATTTACTATACTCTCGGTCACCCTAGTGTCCTGTAGGGATTATGTGTGGTATTTGTTATGATTTTTAACAGGACTTAGGTGTTTGAGATGTCCGGAAGGCGAGATACGAGGATTGGAACATGTGCCCGAAGCTTAAACGTTCAAACGGATCAAAACGTGTTGGTAATACAACCATAACTTCCATTGATCTGCATTTTGATCCACCTTGGAGGCATTTTATGGGCTGGACATCTTCATAAAGGTTGTAGACAATTTCATTATCTTTCCAACGCATTTTGAATCACTCGATTTGGAGGTCTACACACAAAGTTATGGCCTATTTACTGAGGGTGTGTCAGCCAGGCGCGCGCCTAAGAAGACCAAATGTTTCAGTACGTGATTTCAGTGAGCTAGGCGTGCGCCTAAGGTTTTCTAGGCGCCGCGCCTAACAATCGATCTGCAAAACACTATAAATACCCCCATTTGATCTAGATCGGCTCTCTCCTCTTTTAGATCGATTTTTTCATCATTTTCAGCGTTTTTCTTCATCTTTTCTTAGCTTAGATTAGTTAGAGGTATATTAGCTAAGGTTAGTTGTAGATTGTTGTAATCCGGAGGATCTCGAAGATAGCTTGACGCGTTATTGATGGGTTTTCGTTCGGTGGATCTATTTTCTACGACATAATATATTTGGTAATTCATTTTCCTTTCTTGTTCTTGCTTTCAATCTTTGTTTTTGTTATATTTATTGTTGATTTCTTGTTGTTTTTGTTGTTAGAATGAGTAGCTAATAGCCCGATAGTTGAGTTATGTGATAGTCTATGAAATCGAATCCTTAGCTCGTTGATTGAAGTGTTTTGATGTTATGATTGTTAGATTCTCGGTGTTGTTATCGTTCTAGAACTTATTCGTAAATGACTTTTATTGAACTCGCGACTCGATAATCGTATTTCACGCGTCTTCTTTACATATGTATTTTGCGAGAGGATACGGGAAAAGGGGTTCTAGGATCACTGTGTAAAACCGACTGAGTTGTTCAGACTCGGTTTCGTGTGTGTGAGGTTTATATCGTTGTTAACGAGCGTCTCATAGAGCGTAGACCGTGTCGGGTCAGTTAAATCCGGTTAGCGGACTGTTGAATTCGACATAGGAAACTAGGTTGTTGAAATTGGCGCTTAGTTTCGGAAATAGGAGACGACATCCTTTAACAATGTCAAGAACATTAGAGTGTATCGAAATCACTTCTGGTTACGAGTTAGGGTTAGATAGTAGTCGATTGGATCATAGCTCGGCTATCTCTTTTATATAGTTTTAAATCTTTGTTTTGTGTATTTTTTAGTTCGTAGAACCGGTGATCTGACAAATCACCGTCTTCAATATTTGTGTTGACCTGAACTAGGGACGAGACCGACTTTGGTACTCGACCAGATTCCCTGTGGGATACGACCTTGACTCACCAATTCTAGGCTACAGTTGACCCGGTACACTGCCGGTGAGATTGGACACTTAGAAAAGGCCGATCAGATACCACTCGCATCCAGGGAGTAAGTGAAGATGCGGTGAAGTTAAAACTATTCCCGTTTTCCTTAAAGGGAGAGGCTAAAGAGTGGTACAGCTCTCTCCCAGCTGAATCTATCACAACCTGGGCAGAACTCGAACAAGTGTTCTTAAGTCAGTACTTCCCACCTTCGAAGACTGCCCAGTGTCTGAATGAGATCTTTACCATCTACCAGAAGGAGAATGAATCATTCTTCGAATGTTGGAAGAGGTTCAAATCTCTTTTAAGAAAATGCCCCACCATGGCTTACCTAAGGAAAGGCAAGTCAACACTTTCTTCATGGATCGACCGAGCTTACTAAAGGCATGGTCAACAGCTCTTCCGTGGGGCTTTCAAAAAAAGACACTGATGAAGGATGGGCACCGTTTGAAGACATTGCCAAATACAACTATGCCCCATCCTATCAGGCCATCCAAGCGCCTCCTCCTCCCAGGGTGGAGGAAGTCAATGTTCAAAGTCGATAGCCATCTTTGCAAAAGCGGATGGCAAGTCCTCAAGTTCCAAACCCGATTAATCGGACTCCTTCGTTTCCGCGGAACCCTCGTGGTTCAGATTGCGAAAAATTGTTTGTCGACCGGTCACATGTTTGGCCAATGTCAATTTCAGTCCCCTCGCTTCATCAAGTCAATGATGTTCATAATAATGGACAATATAATCCAATCACATGCCAAGTATGTGAAGATCCGGGGCACACTGCTCGCTTCTGCCCCATGATTGGGCAGAATGCTGAAATTAATGCTTTCTCTGGCCAGTCTAATCCGAGGTTCAATAACCAATTCTCTGGCCAGAATAATTTTCAAAACCAGGGCTTCGGCCAGAATCCGAGCTTTAATTCAAATCCAAATTTCAATCCGAGCTTTAATCAGAATCCAAACTTCAACAGAAACCCTGGATTCAATCAGAACCAGAACTCCAATTTCTCAAATCATACTCAACGGTTCAATCAGAATTGGCCCGCCAATTCTAATCCTCAGTTTCAAACTCGGCCTAGCCAGCCATCTCCCCAGAACCTCCAAAACTCTCAAGGCCCCTCCCACTCAAATGATATAAAAGCCGAATGGAATTCATTTCGGGAGAGCAAAAGCAGACGATGAAAAGTCTTGAGAGGCAAATCGGGCACCGGGTGAAGCGATTAGCTTCCAGACCCGTCGAGGCAAAATTGCCACTTTACGCAAAAGAATCCAAAAGGCGGTCAAGTTGCTCAGGCCGATATAAGCAACGACCAATGTAATCGACATCGTGCCAACAATGCAATACGGTAAAGAAAGAGGCCGGTCAAATGAGTTTAAGAAGTGGCACTCAGCTGAGTGGTCCCCCTGGCTTCCAGGGAAACCACTAGCCCCTCCTGCCAATTATGGTGCAGGAGGGGAAGTTGAGCACCCATTATCCCCTGTCCTGCAAGAGCATACTCGGGTGGCTGATCCCCCGAGAAATGAAAGAGTTGAAACACCTCAGGTGGCTGAACCCCTGAGGAAAGAAGATTCGGTTGAGAGTCAGGTGGCTGATCCCCTGACTAATAAGAAGTCTGAAAAAATGGTAAGGTGGAAAGATCTGGAAGACAAGGCCGTAAGTGCATCCTCAAAGAAAGTCTTTTCTGAGAGTGACCTTAAAAAGCTTCCATTTCCACCTAGAAAAAGCAACATTCCCTTGCATGAAGATAAGAAGTACGGAAAGGTGCTTAATTTGCTGAAAAATACTCAGGTTAATCTTCCACTCTCAGAAGTTTTGGTTGAAATGCCTAAGTATACTAAGTTCATCAAGGATGTTGTTTCTTCTAAAAAGAAGTTAGCAGACATGGATCAAGCAATTGGTGAAGACTGCGCGATGGTCAATTATCAAGACTTACCAACCAAGAAGGGCGACCCAGGAAAATTTGTACTCACATTGCAGATGGGAGGCCTAGTCTTCCCAAATTCTTTATGTGACATGGGTGCATCCATCAGCTTGATGCCGTTGTCTGTTTGCAATCGGCTTGGTTTACAAGATCTTCTAGAACCCACCACCATGAACCTTCAGTTCGCCGATAGATCTTCCAAGAAAGCTTAAGGGATCCTGAAAGACGTATTAGTTCAAATTGATAGGTTTACCTTCCCAGTTGACTGGTACGTCTTAGATATGGAGAAAGGTGAGGATGTTCCCCTGATTCTTGGAAGACCTTTCCTATCTACAGCTAGGGCCCTCATCGATTGTGATGGTGGACAAGTAACTATTCGAGTTGGTGACCAAGAGGTCAGCTATAGTGTCTCTAAATCTATTCAAGTACCCTCTGGTTCTCCAACCGGCTTTTCCATTGAGGAGTCATTCAATGACTTCAATGACTGTATGGACGAGCAAATCAAGGCTGTGGAAGCGGAATATGAGCGATTGATCGATAATCTGAATAGTCATGGTGTGGTTAATCTTGATCAATTAGCAGCTGACTTTGAGGATGAGTTATTAATAGAAAAAGCTTTGGCAGTGGAGCCTGTTGGACTTATTTCTTAGTTTTGATGATGAGTGCCATACTAGCCGTTATAGTGCAAAGGCAAAAGATGTCTAGATAAAATGTATAGGTTTATTAGAGTTTGATTCATAAATAGGTTTGATCAAACAAGCCTTTGTAAAAAGGCTGGCGATTTTATCGTGAGATCGGTCTCTAGTCGATGGGGTAGATAGGTCGATGAGGCGATGCGCAACTCCTTGAAGGCAAGATCAAGAAGGGCCGAGGGTTCAAACTCATGAAATGAAGGCTAAGGGATCAAACTTAGTATTTAATGTCAAGGATATGGAATCGAGATCTAGGCAAGTCTGTGATGACCTAAATTGATTACATATACCTTGTGTAGAAAGGTCTAAGTTCCACAAGTTGGATGATGTTTGGAACTTAGTTATATTCAAAATGATGTAATCTAACTTCACAAATAAAAGTTGGATAAAAGGAATCAATTTGCATTATATTTTACGGACAAAAATATAATATTCAAAGAGATCGATTGGTTTCTGACAGACTAATGAACCTGGCGATATATGCCTAGATTAATTCAAGATTATTGAGAAGTTACATGGATAAGAACAGCCAACTACCTCTGACTTATCAAGCAAATCAAAGGCTGAGATTAAAAAGACGTTGGGATGATCCATATTTTTATCCATTGGATACAAGTCAAAGGGGTGGACAGACTGCACTGTCAAAAAGTAATCCTGACAGTGTCAGTCCTATGAATAGTGACAGAATGCAGTGAGGATGGGACAAATACAAGGAACGGTCACATTTGAATTTCAAATTCAAGTCACATGCATTCCTACCTATAAATAGAGGACTTTCAACTCAAGAAGAAGAGGATGAATTTTGGAATAAACTTCAAGTGATAACATTGAGCTGAAAAACACCCTGCTGAACTTACTGAGCTTAAGGCTGCTGATCTAGTTATTTTCTTCAAGTGCATTCTGTGTTCAAGCTGCATCAAGCATACACACTTGAAGATTGCAAGCTGCTGATTATATCATCCTAATCAAGTCGCTTTGAATCAATCATTTACTTGATTCATTCTTTATTTTATAAAGAGCTCTTGAAGACAAAGTGAGCATCTGTTGGGTGTGAAAGACTGTTGGTTTGTGGTGGAGCCGGTGAAGAGGCAATTCTACCCTTCAAGGACCAAGTGGAAGACTCGGGAGCAAAGCAATCCTACACTGCTCTTAGTTTTCGAGTTTGTGAAGCCATAGTTATTGGTGAAGGACAAGCAACCTAGGATTCTTTGTAATGTATAACTCAAAGATTACTAGTGAATTTCCTCCAACATCACAGGAGAAGAGTGGACGTACAGGATTACATCACCTGGAACCACTATAAAAATCTCTCTACATACTTACTGCATTTACTTTCTGCACTTAGTCATTATTCATATCAACCTGCTGAATCTAGCAACTGAAATCACACACATACACTACTGAGTATCTAATACTTAGTAACATATTTAACAACAAGTAACAAGGCTTAATTTTGATATTATTCCGCTGCACAAATTCAGCAAATCGAATCACCAAGAGACTCAACTCATTTTATCGGCCAGGCTTATCGAGGTCTCAAAGAGACTCATCAAGTATCGCAGTCTTTGAAGTTGCAGAATTTGTTAACTCCAAAGTTTTAAGTGTTAAGTTTATTCACCCCCCCTCTAAACTTAACTAAAGCCTTTTCAAGGGACCAACAATTGGTATCGGAGCAGTGCTTCTGTTCTGAAGGAATCCTACTTGTTGTGCTTGTGAAAATTCTTTAAAAACTTTCCTTCAAGCTACTGATTTTCAAGACTTGCATCATGGATAACACACAGTATGCTAGAACCATGTTGATGTGTTCTCTTGATAGATTTGATGAGTATAAACGTCGAATGCAGGCATATCTTGTCGCTACTCATGATGAGATGATGGATGTACTAATCAAGGACCACTGAGATTACAAAGCGCAAGAATGGGTGACAGAATCGAGTACATTCCTAAACCAAAGAGAGAATGGAATGCGTAAGACAGAAAAGAGCAAACCTCAACAACATTGCTATTGATATCATCTACGAACTTTGGATAGCAATATGTACATGAAAGTCAAAGATTGCAAGATCGCAAAGGAACTTTGGGATAAGATTCACTTAATCTGTGAAGGCACCGATGCAATAAAGAAGAACAAAATCAGTGTGGCCAGAAAAAGGTTTCAAAAGTTCAAAATGCTACCTAATGAAACCATTGAGCAAATGGAGTCCAGATTCAATGCAATCTTAGATGAACTTACTCTGCTGAGTGTAAGTTATTCAAAAGAGGAAGTAAACACCAAAATCTTGGAAGCTTTACCTGCAAGAGATGTTTGGAAAATGAAGGTGACTGCAATTGAAGAAATGAGAAAGCTGCATGAAGAAGACACCTTCAAACTGCTCTCGATCTTAAGGCCTATGAATTTAGCAAGAAGCTAGTGCTCAGGCGAAAAGGAAGAGCCAAAGACCACCATCATTGGTCGCTTCACATCATGAAGAAACATCAGAGGACAGGATGATATGCTAGATGAAATGCAAGAACAAATTGCCCTACTTGAGCAAGAAAATCGAATGATGAAGACCGGAAAGGCCCCTACAAGAAATTTCACAAAGAGGCCTCTTTGAAAGAAGGAAAGAAGAACCAAAGAAAGATAATGACTATCTATGCTTTCATTGCAAGAAACCAGACACTTCGCACTGATTGTCCTGAGTTGAAACAAGGCAAGGAACCTGATTATCTTTGCTTCAACTGTAAGAAGCCTGGACATTTTAGACCTGATTGTCCAGACCTACTGAAGACCAAGAGTCAACAAAGGAGACATGGCAAGAAGGCTATGGTTGCTGAAGATGAATCAGGATATGAAGTGGGATCTGAAAAAGGAAATGAATCAGATGACACAGCACTGGTTGCTGATATGGAGGATTATGCTTTGATGGCCAACATGGATGAAACGAGGAGGTATACAACATCAGTATCTATAAACACTCCTGCTTTGAAGTGATTGTGAATCTACCTGTGGTTCAAATCCTAGAAATTCTGACAACAATGAGACTTTGGATGCCATCCTTAATCAACTAAGGATAATACAATATGGTTATGAGATTGTGAAGGCTGAAAAAGAGGCTCTTGAGTTAGAAGTTGGAAGATTGAAAGTTTGAATTAAGGGTTTTCAAAGGTAAAGAAAAAGATGTTGGACAGAATCGGCGTCAAGATAAGTCTGAACATCCAGCTGACCTCTCTATCTATTTGAACCATCTTGTTCCAATCACATACAAATCAGAAAGCCTTATGGAGATAGAATCGGGCTTGGATTTGGAACTCAAGAATCTAACAAGAGTGGATCCAGAAGGTTCTTGAACCTAGTACTGCATTGGTCCTAAGTTTGTGCCTGCACTAGATCCATCTCCTAAGAAGGTCATTTGAAGCAAGAAAACCAAATGAGAATGCCTCAAAGAAGCAAAATCAGAAGTCTCAGAAGTCAACAGCTCCTAGTAAAAAGAATAAATCCAAAAATAGATCATTGTACCTTCTAAGTCTCTTGATAGCGGAGACTGCTACCAAGTCTGCTTTGGACCACGTAAGGAAAGAAACAGAAATATTCCAAGAATAAGAATCCTAAATCCAAAAATGTTGATCATTCAAGGATACTTATCTTAGGGGAAAGGTAGACTGCTCCTACTCATGATAATGATTGGAATATTCCTGCATCTAATGCTAGAAGCTTGAAATAAGATAACCATACCACTAGGGTAAAACCTAGGCAATGGAATCAGCAGAGGACTTACACAAGACCTCAACGCAGACTCCATATTACAGAGCTGTTCCTAATAGACAGCACACCTATGGTTATGCAAATGTTTCTAATAACAAGAATCATTTCAAACAAAGATTATGTACCAAAAGGCCGAGAAAACATATGTGGTTCCTACACAACCTCTGTTAGAACTTATGGATGTGTGGAATACATGTATGAACCAAATTATGAACCAAAGTATGACACATTTAGGAGAAGACCTTATGGAAACATACCAAGGGTCATGCTTGCCACTGACCACTATGGACCCAAACAGATTTGGGTACCTAAAATGCATTAACTTTGTTTTGTAGGGTGTCTGGTACTTTGACAGTGGATGTTCCGGACACATGACAAAGAATAAGCACTTTGTCTTACTAACTTTGTGGCAAAAGATGGTCCAAGGGTGAATTTTGGCAACAAAAATACACTGGCTATACAAGAGGATATGGCACACTTGTCGAAAATGGACTTACAATCAAGAATGTTGCATATGTGGAAGGATTTGGATTACAACTTGGCCGAGCCTTTGGACAATTACGTGATATGGGATACAAGGTCACTTTTGACAAAAACAATTGTATTGTCATTAGTGAAAGAGGTGATCAAGTTGTACTTGCGGTAGAAGGCAATGCGGAACATGTATGTTGTGGATTGGTCTCATCGCAGTTCGAAACTCATCTGATTGTGCATACCAAATCAACTCAATTGGCTATGGCACAAGAAGTTAAATCATCTAAATTTTGATGATATTAATCGCTTAGTGAAGAAGAAGTTAGTGGTTGGTTTACCTGAGATCACATTCAAGAAGGATGCTATCTGTGATGCATGTCAGCAAGGTAAACAGATAAAGTCAAGTTTCAAGTCAAAGACTAAACAATCAACTAACAGAGTGTTGGAGCTTATGCACATGGATCTTTTTGGACCAATAACTCCAACAAGTGTGACAGGAAAGAAATACACCTTAGTGGTTGTGGATGATTTTTCTAGATACACTTGGGTGATATTCATGAACAAGAAAAGTGAGACACTCCAAAGCTTACCTAATCTTTTGAAGAGATTACAAAATGAGAAAAGTTTAACAGTCATAAAGATTAGATCGGATCGAGTCTTGAATTTCTCAACAAAGTTATAAGAGAATATTGTGAATGTAATGGTGTACTTCATCAACTTGTCTGCTGCTTTGGTACACCTCAAAGAAAATGGGGTTCTTTGAAAGAAGAAACAGGACATTAAAGGAAGCGGGAAGAACAATGATTTGTGAAGCATTGCTACCGAAAGATATTGAAATTTGAAGCGAGAATACACTTGCTATACACAAAATAGAACATCAAGAAACAAGAAGTCAAAGACACCTTATGAGATCTGGAATGGAAGGATACCTAATATATCCTATTTTCACCCATTTGGAAGCAAATGTTTTATTCTAAATCATAAAGTTCATTTGAAAACATTCCAACCAAAATCGATGAAGGAATTTTCTTAGGATATTCCTCGGTCACAGAGCATTCGTGTCTTGAACAAAAGAACAACATCAAACATGAAGAAACAATCAATGTTGTGTTTGATGAACCTAAGTTTACTTGGTATGGAAGATAAAGAGTGTGAACTCAATAAAATCAACAAATCACGATCCAGTTGTGTTGAAGTTTTGGAAAGATTCAATGACTTAAAAGTTTCGATATTGCCCTCACCGAACATCCTGTGACAATGTTACTGATGCAAAGAATCGGGCGCTTCAAGGATCTCACGACCCCAGTAGAAGAAACTACACAGAGACCTACTCAAGATGATATTCCGAAAATCAAAATAACCAAAATCCACAATGGTTAAGGAATCACCTCACAACAAGTTATTGGCAATGTACAAAGAAGGTGTGAGGACTAGAAGACAACCTGGAAGCTATGTTTACTTGTTTTCTATCACAAATGGAACCCAAAGTTGTTGAAGAAGCAATTTCGATCCAGATTGGATAATTGCTATGCAAGAAGAATTAAATGAATTTGAAAGAAATCAAGTTTGGACACTTGTTGAAAGGCCAAGTCATGCAAATATCATTGGTACTAAATGGGTATACTGAGAAATAAACTTGATGAATCTGGTACCATTGTTAGAAATAAGGCCGGACTAGTTGCAAAAGGCTATTCTCAAGCGAGAAGGAATAGATTTTGATGAGACTTATGCACCATTGCAAGATTGGAAGCTATCGAGTTATTTTTGGCACATCTTGCATACAAGAACTTCAAAGTATATCAAATGGATGTCAAGAGTGCATTTTTGAATGGTATCCTAGAGGAGGAAGTGTATGTTCAAAGAACCTCCTGGATTTGAAGTTAAAGATCAAGAAGATAAAGTGTATAGACTCAACAAGGCACTTTATGGATCAAACAAGCACCAAGAGCATGGTATGAGACTCTATCTCAATTCTTGGTGGACAATGGTTTTACAAAAGGACCATTGACAAGACACTTTTCGTAATCGGTGAAGGGGACAACACCTGCTGGTACAAATTTATGTGGATGACATAATTTTTGGTTACGAGAATGATTTACTTTGTGAAAAGTTTGCAAATCTAATGAAGAGCAAATTCCAAATGAGTATGATGGGAGAAATGAATTACTTCTTGGGATTGCAAGTTAAATAGATTGAAAGATGGAATCTTCATTCATCAAACCAAGTATACCAAAGAGTTCTTCAAGAAATTTGGTATGGAAAACAAAGACTAAGAGCTCAACTCCTATGAGTACAAACATCGATTGGATGAAGATAAAGAAGGCAAAGATGTTGATCGGACTTTGTACGAGAAGGATGATAGGCGATCTGTTCAGTATCTCAACGCCAATGAGACTGATATATCCTTTCTTTGTAGGTGTTTGTGCAAGATTTCAATCCAAACCTAAAGAAAGTCATTTAGGTGCTGTCAAAAGAATTCTTAAGTATCTAAAAGAGACTTTGGGAGTAGGAATATGGTATTCCAAGGAAGGAAGCTTCAAGGTAATATCCTACTCAGATTCTGATTATGCTGGATGCAAGATTGATAGAAAAAGCACCTCAGAACAACTCACGGTTAATGGGAAATAGACTGGTCTCCTGGTTTAGCAAGAAACAATTCTATTTCAACTTCCACTCTTTGAAAATTTGAATACATTGTTTCGCTGGAAGTTCTTTGTGCACAAGTACTATGGCTAAGACAACAATTAAGGGATTATGGAATTGAAGAAAGGGAAATTCCAATCATGTGTGATAACACAAGTGCAATTGCAATCACAGAAAAATCTGCTTTTGCATTCAAGAACCAAGCACATTGATGTGAGACATCATTTTATAAGAGATCATGTTGAAAAGAAAGATGTGGTGGTTCTATACATTCCTACTTGAAGATCAACTTGCGATATTTTCACTAAGCCACTTGATAGTGAAAGATTTGCCAAATTAAGGATCGAACTTGGAATTATAAAGATTGACTGATATTCAAAGCAGTATGTTTGGAATTCACCAAGGGGGATTAGTCTTTGCTATGTTGGGTGAGCTCACTTAGCGATTAGTCATTGGTATCAACAATTCCATGTACTTTTGTTTGAACAATTGAGCAAATGAGGTTGCCAAGGGATTGGTCTTTGTCATGTTGGGTGAGCTCACTTGATGGACCGATCATTGGTGTTAAACTTCATCTTGTTTTATCAATTGAACAAAACAAGGAGAAAACAAGGATCAAAGAGAGTCACTTTGTCAAAGAAAGTTCTCGAGGCACATTATCGCAGATCACCGAGCCCACCTCGCCGAGGATACCTTCTTCAAGGAAACTTTACTCGGTCAAAGTCATTAAAGTCAAAAAGCGCTTTGGCGGGATATTTATTTTTATTCATTATTACCGCAGTTAAACCATCCAACGGTTACAAACGTTATGGTGGAGTAATGGGCCACGTGTCAAGACAAATTTATTCAGATTAATCGTGGTTACCTCAATGTGCGTGCAAAGACAGCTTCAACTACCCAATGTCTATATATTCGGACTATCACTCAAAGAGAATCGTCACTTGCAAATCGCTTTATCATCGAAATCGTTATCTTGTGTGAACACAGATTTAAGATTCAATCTTCTTCATCTCATTCTTCTCATTAAAATGGCGGAAAAAGTTGATGTACAAATAGAATCAAGCCAAAGTGTTAGAGGTTTTGTTGAAGATGCAAACAGAATCGAATCGCCATTAACATTGGTCGAAGAATAAGGAGGTATGTCGGTCTCGGAAAATGTGTTAAACATAAGATTGGACACAATTTCTTATACAAATGTTGTCGGTTTGGAGAAACATTCAAATAAAGGAAGGAATCAAGCATTTAAGATCACCAGTAAATGGGCAAGAAATTGAAGTTTCCCGATCACGAGAGGAAGTTTTTGGATTTGTTGAAGTGGTGGACGGCTCACAATCCTGAAGCAATGGGATTGGACAAATTGACGTTTGTAGATCGATTAAGACAGATCGAAAATCAAATCCGTTCTGGCATCAACTCGCAAACACATTGGTATTGAATACGATCTGTGAGCAAGCAAGCTCATTGCAAAGAACATACTTGGGCTAGTGGCGGATGGACACTCTATCGTGACCCAAGATAGAGTTGATGATTATCATCTGTAGGAGCATGAAGTTTGATCAGCGGTACTTTATTCATTATATGAAGAAAGTGGCCAAGGAAGAGAGTTTAGGGAAGAGGAAGTCCAAGGCACTTGCCCTTAGGATTAATGGTCCGGACTCTGTTTGAATCATCTTGGAATTCTGATGTAGCACCTGTGTGGATATTAATCGATCTAGATACAAGAAGGAGATTGATTATGCAATTCTGGACTTGATGATGATGAAGAAATTCTTTGGAGAAGCTGGCGATGATAATGATGATGGAGATGATGGTGATACTGGTGGTGAGCAGGTTCAAAAAACTAAGAAGATTTCCATCAAGCTCTTTGCACCAAAGAAAATCTATTTGGAAAGAGGAAGAAGAGTCTTGATGTTAGAAAGACTACGAAGTCCCGAAATCAAAAAGAACAAGAAAGGAAACAAAGATGATCGTTGAGTCTGCTGAGGTCAAGTGGAGGTTATCGACCTGCTGTGGGCTTCAAGAAAAAGCTGTTGGTGAAATTTTTAGAGAACAAATGAAGAAAGCAAGTAGAAAAAGAAAATTGACTAGAAAAGATGATGATGATGAACCCCTATCCAAGAGGATGAAGGAAGTTGCCAAAAGAAGAAATATGGCAAGGGAAAGAGTTGAAAAATTTGGAGGCACAGAGGGCCCAAGAAGAAGCATCGAGTAGAAGAGGAAGAAGAAGCTTTTGAAGTGAGCCTCTAACAATCATTCCACCAGTTGTTATCGGTGATTCCTCCAATGAAGAAGTTATCAAGTCCATCGATCTTTGAGCAGGTTGTTTTTGAGCAACTTTGTAGAGGATGTCTGTTGAGCTCACGACCTTGAGCCTCTTTGTAGTATCCATCTGAAGAACCACAAAGAAACCACCGAACTGAACTCGCTTGTGGTGGTTGAAGAGGTGATTGGAGATTTGGTTGAAGACCACCGCAAATTTGGCAATAGTTCGGGGGAAGAGCGGTTTCTTTGCTAAACCTGCCGATGAGCATGTAAGTCGTGGGAACCAAGTGTGATCTGAGATGGAAGTAGTAGGTACAAATGCACATTCACGAAGAACTCTTGACTTTCAAACATCTGTAGAAGAAACCATGGATCTCGCTTGTTGGAACCTTTGGAGGTCAACAAGCTCTGGAGCTCGCTCTCCAGGAGATCTTTTATGCCATTTGAAAGGCATGCAAAAGGAGCAAGAAAATCAAGAGTATGTGGATCCCAAACTTCAAAGAATTGTCGATTACTTCCAGTGGAAGTTTGGGTTCTACAAAAGACAAAAACCAATTGCTCAACCAATGATGATTTTGAAGAATGGGTTTTTGACAAGTTGGGAGTGGAAAATTTGTTTGATCTCGATTGATACAACCTTGCTATAATCAAGACTGATGGATCTGCTTGATGAGCAAATGAAGGAGGAGGGTATCCAATTTAGAGATCCAAGAGATGGTCCCGATGATTCTTCTTCATCATCGAGATAGTAGAGAGATTTTCCCTCTCGACCAGGAGAATCAAGTGGGGCTGCACTAACACATGTACCATCCGCACAACAAATCCATCGATCTTTGGAAGATCTGCGAGGGGCCAAGAGATCAAGAAATGGATGAGGATCTACAAGATCTCACCATGGATGATCTAGAAGCACTAATCACTGAGGGAATTACATTGAGTCTTTGGTAGGTCGATGATGAACCAAGCACATTTCATGTTGTAGAGCCTACTGCACAACCTGAAGATGTACAGAATGCTGATTTGGATGTGGAAAAGACCACTGACTTCAGTGAACCAAGTGCTAGTTCCGAGGAATCCATTGAATATCAAAGTGGATTTGACTTTGAAGGATTCTCACCAAAATCGCCATGATTCTCACCAAGATTGGTCATGCAGAAGGTTTTCAAGTGGATAATGAAGCCATATTTAATCCACAGGAAATTGAAGAGGAGGTACAGGCTTCTGAGTCTCAAACAGCACCTGGACAAAGGTTGGAACCAGATTTGGGTTTGGAGGAAACCCCTGTTGTTGATGAGGTCGCTTTGAAGTGGAGCTGTTGAGCCAAGGCCACTTTGTAGGAAGGATAGTCGCAGATCACTGCACGTTAATGAGGATGAGGCAAATTCTTGGACTATAACTACAAATGATGAAGAATTTCAAATTTCTCGAGAAGAAGAAGTTGTTGAAGAACCCGCACAAGATCCTATCCTTGAAGATGTTCTTGGTGCAATGGTTGAGGAAGGACCTCTTCCCGCTGGGAGAGATATGAGTAGAGCTATGGTCATCAGCAGACAACAGGCACAATATAGAGTTGAGGAGCATGCTGATGGATCTAATGACAGTAGAATGGCCAGTGGAGTGCCAATTGAAGTTGTCAATGAGTTAAGAACTGTAAGAAATGACATGCAACAGTTAAGAACTCAATTGGACAGTCAAGAACAGAGATTTGAAGAACTGATGAAGATGGTAAATGATAATAGACAATCTACTGATTGCTTCAAACTTTGCATCTACTCAAAATGCAATGAATAATTTGATACTAGATGTCAAGGGTATCAAAGTTGGAAATACAGCCAAAGACAAGTTTCTAAAAGATCAACTTGTCTCTATACATGAGAAACTTGACAAGCTTGCTTGAAGCTCCCAAACTTGTGAGCCTGTTCTTTGCACAACAACTCGCTATGCCCGATCCCAAACTCACCGAAAGGATCAACAGACTAGAGGAGACCACCGCAATCAAGGATTACTTCACTTGATACTAGAACTGAACAAGTGGCGGTGTCAATTACACAGAGTGATAGTATCACGAGAAGCTATTCATGGCCTCATCTCACGCTTTGTTGATGATGTCACTAAGGGGGAGAGGGCCAATCACCGCAACAAAGGAGGAGGCTGCCGGACTCTTTGCACGAGAAGAGATGGACCGATGATACAAATGCTTTTAGGCAACCTTGCACTGCAGATTGCAACTCACGAGATGATCTCTCTCGTCACAAGACAAGAAAGAATTTCATAATGAAGGAGACCCTATCGTGACATGGGATTTCATGAAGGTCTTAACTCCTTCTTGAGTTTGAAGTTTTGGGAGGCAAGGATTAAAGCCTTAAGAGCAAATACCAGAGGCAGAAGAAGTAGCAGAGGTGAAAAGGTGCTGCCAATTACAAAAGCAAAAGATTCACTTGAATGAATTTAAGGAGTCAGATATGAAGTTTGGCTTGAGGTGAATCGAGATCAATCTTGTCTGCTCAAGCATGGAATTGGTGGAAACAAGTCAATTCTTATATTGACTTTACACTTATTGAGAATGAATGGATGGTTGAAATGATAGAAGAGATCGAGCCTATCAAGAGCAAGTTTGAGAAGGCTAGACAAGAAAGAGAGAAGAGACAATAGATCAGCTACTTATCACTGTTTATCTTTGCTGTATCTAGTTGTAATAACTGTGAACAAATATTTATAATGAGAATTGACTGAATTTGTTCTGTTTGTGTTTTTATCTTTTTGCTTTGCTGATTAGGTGAGGGTAGTGGCATCATCACCAAAAAGGGGGAAATTGTTGGACTTATTTCTTAGTTTTGATGATGAGTGCCATACTAGCTGTTATAGTGCAAAGGCAAAAAGATGTCTAGATAAAATGTATAGGTTTATTAGAGTTTGATTCATAAATAGGTTTGATCAAACAAGCCTTCGTAAAAGGTCATTGGCATTCGCTTATCGCCAGATGGTCTAGGTCGATGGGGTAGATAGGTCGATGGTGATGCAAACTCGCAACTCCGAAGACCAAGACGAAGGCCGAGGTTCAAACTCGATAAATGAAGGCTAAGGGATCAAACTTAGTATTTAATGTCAAGGATATGGAATCGAGATCTAGGCAAGTCTCATGATGACCTAAATTGATTACATATACCTTGTGTGTAAGGTCTAAGTTCCACAAGTTGGATGATGTTTGGAACTTAGTTATATTCAAAATGATGTAATCTAACTTCACAAATAAAAGTTGGATAAAGGAATCAATTTGCATTATATTTCTGAGACAAAAATATAATATTCAAAGAGATCGATTGGTTTTACAAAGCAGACTAATGAACTCACGATATATGCCTCGATTAATTCAAGATTATTGAGAAGTTACATGGATAAGAACGACCAACTACCTCGACTTATCAAGCAAATCAAAGGTGAGATTAAAAAGACGTTGGGATGATCCATATTTTTATCCATTGGATACAAGTCAAAGGGTGGACAGATCAGATGTCAAAAGTAATCTGACAAATGTCATCCTATGAATAGTGACAGAATGCACGGTGAGGATGGGACAAATACAAGGAACGGTCACATTTGAATTTCAAATTCAAGTCACATGCATTCCTACCTATAAATAGAGGACTTTCAACTCAAGAAGAAGAGGATGAATTTTGGAATAAACTTCAAGTGATAACATTGAGTCCGAAAAACACCTGTTGAACTTACTGAGCTTAAGGTCATTGATCTAGTTATTTTCTTCAAGTGCATTCTGTGTTCAAATCGCATCAAGCATACACACTTGAAGATTGCAAGTCATTGATTATATCATCCTAATCAAGTCTGCTTTGAATCAATCATTTACTTGATTCATTCTTTATTTTATAAAGAGCTCTTGAAAGCAGTGAAGCATCATTGGGTGTGAAAGACTGTTGGTTTGTGGTGGAGCCGGTGAAGAGGCAATTCTACCCTTCAAGGACCAAAGTGGAAGACTCGGGAGCAAAGAATCCTACTGCTCTTAGTTTTCGCTTTGTGAAGCCATAGTTATTGGTGAAGGACAAGCAACCTAGGATTCTTTGTAACAGATAACTCAAAGATTACTAGTGAATTTCCTCCAACATCACAGAGAAGAGTGGACGTCAGATTACATCACCTGGAACCACTATAAAATCTCTCTACATACTTACTGCATTTACTTTCGCACTTAGTCATTATTCATATCAACTCTTGAATCTAGCAAATCAAAATCACACACATACACTCACGAGTATCTAATACTTAGTAACATATTTAACAACAAGTAACAAGGCTTAATTTTGATATTATTCCATTGCACAAATTCAAAGAAATCGAATCTGTCACAAGACTCATGTTTATCGGCCAGTTCACGAGGTCTCAAAGCAGACTCATCAAGTATCGGCCAGTCTTGAAGTTGCAGAATTTGTTAACTCCAAAATTTTAAGTGTTAAGTTTATTCACCCCTCTAAACTTAACTAAAGCCTTTTCAAGGGACCAACAGAGCCACTAAGCAAGCTCAGCGATTACGAGTTGAAAAGTGGAGGCTTAAATCGAGTTTGGAGGATCCCCATGAGATCTAGTTACAAGCATTTGCCTAAACATCTTAAGTATGTGTTCCTACGTGAAGGTGACAAGCTTCCCTTGATCATATCTGCCAAGTTTGTCTCGAATAGAAGAGTCAAAATGTTAAACGCCTTGCGAAACAACAAAAAGCCTTTGGATGGCGGTGGGAGATATCCGAGGAATATCTCCCGACATCTGCATGCACAAGATCAAGACTAGTGAGGTGCTAAATATGTACGACAGCCCCAAAGGAGGCTTAACCCTCACATGCAAGAAGTAGTCAAGAAGGAGATCATTAAGCTTCTAGATATGGGTATCATTTACGCCATTGCGACAGCGAGTGGGTGTCCCCGACTCAGGTAGTTCCCAAAAAGGTGGAATTACTATTGAGAAGAATGAGAAGGGAGAAGAGATAGCATTGAGGCTCGTTACAGGCTATAGAGTCTGTATTGACTATAGAAAACTCAATGAGGTCACAATGAAAGATCATTTCCCCCTTCCCTTCATTGACCAGATGCTTGAGCGTCTGGCGGGGCACGCATTCTACTGTTTTCTAGATGGATATTCAGGATACTTCCAGATACCCATCGATCCTATTGACCAAGAGAAGACCACTTTCACCTGCCCGTATGGTACATTCGCTTATAGGCGGATGCCATTTGGTCTCTGTAATGCCCCAGCCACCTTTCAAAGGTGTATGATGGCTATCTTTGACGGGCTAGTTGAAAAGTGTATGGAGGTTTTCATGGACGATTTTTCGGTCTTTGGTCAATCCTTCGATGATTGCCTCGCTAATCTTGACCAGGTGTTATCTAGATGTGTGGAAAAGAACTTAGTACTCAATTGGGAAAAATGCCATTTCATGGTGGATGAAGGAATAGTTCTTGGCCACAAAGTGTCGTCCAAAGGTATTGAGGTAGATAGGGCTAAGGTGGAAGCCATCGAGAAGATGAGTTATCCTAAGAATGTTCGCGAAGTCAGAGGTTTTCTCGGACATGTCGGCTTCTATAGGAGATTCATTCAAGACTTTTCAAAGATCGCCAAGCCCCTGTCTACCTTACTTAAGGAAGATGTTGAGTTCGATTTTGATGAAAACTGCAAGCATGCGTTTGAGGAGCTCAAGAATCATCTGATATCTGCCCCAATTCTTATATCGCCTGAATGGAACTTACCCTTTGAGCTTATGTGTGACGCATCAAACTATGCAGTTGGTGCATTTTTAGGGCAAAAGCTTAATGGAAAGTTCCAGCCTATCTATTACGCCAGTCACACATTGAACCCCTCTCAAGTTAACTATACCACTACTGAAAAGGATCTTTTGGCCGTAGTTTTTGCTATGGACAAGTTCCGTAGTTACTTGTTAGGAGCCCAGGTGATTGTGTGGACTGATCACGCTGCTTTGCGGTATCTAATGACTAAAAAAGAGGCTAAACCGCGCTTCTGCGTGGATATCGACCTCCAAGAGTTTGATGTTCAAATTAAAGATAAAAGAGCGTTGAGAACGTAGTGGCGGATCATGTTTCTAGGATGTTAAGTGAGGAAAAGGGTGATCCTGATGATATAGATCTTTACTTTCCTCTAGAAAACATCATGTTGATAGATGATGGCTGCGCTCAGGCGTTCCTTGGTACTCCTCCATTGTCAATTACCTTCATGCCCATTATCTCGATCCGAAATGTCTTATCAAGAGAAGAAGAAGTTTTCTCTCGATATGAAATCTTCGTTTGGGATGAACCTTACCTCTTCAAAATCAGTAAAGATGGTTTGCTAAGGAGGTGTGTTCTGAATCGAGCAACGCGATATAATCGAGCAATGCCATAGTGGACCCACAGTGGTCATTTTGGTCCTTGGAAGGCGGTTGCGAAGATCTTCCATCCGGTTTCTATTGGCCCACGATCTTTAAGGACACGGAAGCTTTCAGAAAGCTTGTGACAAAGCCAAGAACCGGTACTCTAACAAGGCGGTTTGACATGCCATTAAAACCCATTCTTGAATGCGAAGTCTTTGATGTATGGGGGATTGACTTTATGGGTCCTTTCCCATCTTCTTGTGGGAATAAATACATCTTAGTCTGCGTAGACTATGTATCGAAATGGGTGGAGGCAATAGCCACTCCTCACAATGATCATAAAACGGTCATGAATTTTCTAAAGAAGAATATCTTTGTGAGGTTTGGATGTCCACGTGCCTTGATTAGTGATGAAGGGACACACTTTTGCAACCGACCTTTGGAAAAAGTCCTCGAGAAGTATGGTGTTCGTCACAAAACTGGCACACCATATCATCCGATGACTAGTGGTCAAGTTGAGCGAAGCAACCAGAGCTTGAAGAAGATCCTGGAGAAAACAGTGAACAATCATAGAAAAGACTGGAGTCTAAAGTTGGATGATGTACTATGGGCATATCGAACTGCCTATAAGACCCCCATGGGTACATCACCCTACCAGATGGTTTATGGGAAACCATGTCATCTGCCTGTCGAGTTAGAGCACAGAGCTTATTGGGCTACAAAGTTTCTTAACTTCGATTCCCAAGCCGATGGAAAACATCGACCGCAGCAGCTTGCATGAGTTGGACGAGTTTAGGCTTCAGGCTTCACGAAAGTGCCAGGATCGATGAAGACAAAATGAAACTCCTTCATGACGCAAAGATCAAGAAGAGAGAATTTCAAGTTGGAGAGCAAGTGTTACTTTACAATTCCAGGTTACATTTGTTCCCTGGGAAGTTAAGGACACGTTGGTCCGGTCCCTTCGAAATTCTCCAAATCATTCCTGGAGGCGTTCTAGAACTTCGCGGTTATAGCGGTAACCCATTTCGAGTCAATGGTCAGAGGTGCAAGCACTATATCGGTGACCCTAAGGATAAGCCTTTGATTGTTAAATTCCTCGATATTCTCGGATGTGGTGTTACACACATCGATGAATTAGACGAGTTTTCACCCGGTCTTTTCTCTGAGGATGACGGTGATGGTCAATCTGAAGAAGTTCTAGCTGGTAGTTGGGATATGGAAGAATATTGGAAGGAGCGTCAACAAGAATGTCATCAGAAGCTTCAGAAGACGAAGAAGTCAACCATGGGGAAGTTTAAACGTGTCTGGAAAGCTATAAAGAATTTAACCCCATGTGTTAGGTGCTGTTTCTGCGGCCACACTACTAATCAGAGCTTACACGAGGTAGTGGCTGGCAGAAAAGTCAAATGGCCTGATCCGGGCTAGACTTCAACAGTGTCGAGCTAACGACATTAACCAAAAGCGCTACTAGGAGGCATCCTAAATATCCCTTATTCTATTAGGACTCTCTTTTATGTTATTTCTTGTCTTTGACTGAGTTTTTATCTTAAGCCTAATTAAGATTATGTTTGTCTCTGTCAGTTGAGCTGTGCTTTATTGTGATGAATGATTACTCTTTTATCTTCTTCGATTTTATCTTTATCCTTCTTTTTCATTTTTGAGATAATATCCCCCCTATGTTCCCCGAGGTCCGTTTTGTTTTGTTTGTGCAAGTGTGCAGGATCTTTTCAATAGCGATTGTGAGCTTTTAGTTGATATCAGTTTTCCGGTGGATGGTCCACAGTCTATTGATTTCCTCGGGCATTTCTGGATTTGATGCTAGCCACTTCCGGAATTGCCACTTTCGAATTACAATCAGCTAAGTACTTTTACCTTTTCGTTCGTTCTGCACAACATGAGGACATGTAGAATTTTTAAGTGTGGGGGGGGGATAGTTCGATTTGTTCGATTTGTACCTATGCATATAAGTTTGTTTAATACGTTAGAATGTTTTTATTATGCAAAATGAGCGTAATTTTTCAAAATTTTCCGACACTTTTGTCTTTGTTTGGTCCCGAGTAGGCAATTCAATTTGAAGTTCGTTGTTTTTATAGTCATCTATGCGATATTTCATGTACTTGATAAGTTAGTTGTTTCACCTGACACTATTTTTCACGAGCCATAGTGACGATGAGCTATTCTATAGAGTTATTACCCCGTTTGGATTAGTAATTCTTGATTTTCTTATAAGTCATGTGCTTAGTGCTACGTATATATCTTGAGATTTATGATAGTTTGTATTTAGTTCCGAAGTATGTTATACTGTGAATATCTGTAAGTTTGAATGTGATAAGTACACGTAACTATTGTCCAATTGAAGAAGTTGAATTAATGAATTAATCGTGTGTGTCGAAAGCTAGTCGATGATTTGAGTGAGGTAGGGTGTACCACGTATGTCCTATACCACCATGATGACTAAAAGCTCACGACAGTTAGGAAGAGCTGCCTTATGATTGGAGTAAGGTAGGGGATTATCTCGAAATGTCCTATTCTACTATGAGGGCAATGGCTTATCCTAATGTGTGTTTAAAGTGAATAAGTTAAATCGACTAAGATATCGTTACGAAATTGAATATAAGGCTTAGTTTTCGTCTATCTTATCCCCAGTATAAACTGAAAGATATGATGTAGGGATTATCCTCTGAGTATGTCAGAAAGGCCCTAGATATATTCGATCATTCTTTTCGAGATATGTCACGTTTGTATGGTACATCTTATGAGTGTCATTTATTGCTAGTCTACGAGGGGGTATTAGCTAGTTTTGCTTTGAGTTTCTCAAGTTTGGATTTAGTGGAAGTTTTCTATGGCTTTGCACACCACACACCGGTGAACCTCTAAGTTATTGAATGTATGTTATATTTGTTTAGATGTCTGTTTTGTCTCGAGCCCTAATTTTCGTTTTGTTTTGCTCGGGACGAGCAAAAGCTAAGTGTGGGGGAGTTGTTAAGGGTGAAAATCTATGAATTATAAGGATATATTTTACGATGTTTTTCCCTCTATGTTGTGTAATTTGCATAATAATCGGTCTTTGTATTAAAATATTGAGCAAACGATGTTTTTAAAGACTTAATTGATATAATTATGTGGTTTTATGGTTAAATTATGATTATTTGGACTTTATTACAGTTACGATATTTTCCATGTGTTATAGGTGAAATTTCGTGGTTCAAATGATGATCAAAAGAGATCAAAAATCGAGCTAAGTTGATTTGAGAAAGAGATAATGATGATGTGGAGTGAAGAAAAGAGATAAGTAAGCGAGAATCCCATTCAAGTCACACTGAACGAGCGTCTATACTCCGTCCATATTGGACGAGCGTCCGGAAATTCAGACGGGCGTCCATAAAAGCGATTTTGGTACTGAGAGCATGAACGGAAGCTGAACGAACGTCTGTAGAGAGTTCAAGAATTTCGAACGCTCGTCCATTATAGTGAACGCTCGTCCGTGAAACTGTTGAGAGGATTTTGCATCATTTAAACAAAAGAAAATTTATAAACCCATACTTAGATGCAAAACTAACTCCTAACCGCCAAACACCGGGTAGTTGATAGTATAGCGAGGTAATTAAGGGTCGATCCACAGGAATTGGGTGTTGAAATCTAATTTCATTAACTCTCTCAATTGTTACTACTAATTATTACTAAACCTAAACTAAAGCGGAAAATAAAGCTGACAGAGGATTTTTAGTCCAAAGCCAGAAACACATAATTAAGAACAAACAAATAAGAACAACACAGAAGATAAAAAACAGTCCTAAAGCTAAGGAAAACATAAAAACGACCTAAACTAAGGAAACATGAAATCAAACAATGCACAAACCATGTAATTTCAATCCTAGTTCACCTCATGATCTTAACTCGAATTGTGGTTTCACCTTACAAAGGTATGAATCCTACTTTCGTAGTAATTCACCTATCAATCTCATCATCTTTCGATCTATAGAGATTAACGCATACAAAACAAGGTGTAAGATCTTTCAATCTAAAAACCTAGATAATCAACCTATCAACTTTCGTTATGTCAAGGTTAAAAATCACATCTTTTCTATGGTGATCTAAGGTCTACACCGACTTTCGTCATACGGTAAACAACGATTAGTAACCAGTCTCTCGATCTAGTCACACAATAGCATGATAATTGCATAGAAAAGATACAAAACGAATCATAAATCATGAAGATAAAACAGGATCGAATTAATTGCGTAACAAACTCACAGGGTTTGATACAATAATTTGAGCTCCATGAATCAACAAGCAAAACAAAGAAAAAGCCTAATCTAACCCCGGATCACCCGAGCACAAGGCTCGGGTGACCGGCCTTGAGACTCCAAAAGAGTGGCTGCTCCTTGGAATTTTATGTGTGAGAAGTTTTGTGACTGATTTCTGAATGGAAGGATTCATCTGAATGAATGGGAACAGCTGGTATTTATAGAAAATAAGTTGCGAGACATTCTCAACTCCGCCTCTACTACCTGAACGCTGTTCGGGGCTTCGAACGCCGATTCGGCTTGAACGCCGATTCCATGTCGCTCGAGCTCCCAAGATCGCTTTGGACTCCTTTGAACGCCGATTTCGATCCCGAACGCCATGTCTCACCTTGGAACGCCAGCCTCATGACTCAAACGCCGCTTTGAGCCGCTCTGAGTGATCCGACTTTGATCCTTATCCAATATCTCTAACAAACCATCCTTATCCTTTGTAACAAACCTTATCTCTCTTGGGTATTCTAGATGATTCATGACTTGATCTCCTTGATCTTTTATCCTTTTTCCACTTGTCACTTCCAAACTTTGACATTTGTAAGCTCCTAAATAATGATGAAATGATACCAAAATGTAATATAATCCCAAAATGATATAAAATCATCAATTAAGCATAAAATTCGATATGTTTTGGAATTAACCCATTAAAAATATCATTTACTCAATATTTCAATATAACACTTGATTTCTATGAAAATCATAAGAATATGGGGGAAATTTATATAAAATTTATCGTTATAAATCATACAATTTGACCCTAACAACACCCCCATTACTTAAACTTTTGTTCGTCCCGAACAAAACAATACATAAGCATCGCCGAGACAAATAAACATCTTAGCAAATATAGAACATATTCAATACTTTAGAGGTTCACCCAAGTGTGTGTGTGCATAGCCATAATAAATTTCCACCCAATCCACACTTGAAATTGATTCAAGCAAAACTAGCTAATACCCTCGTAGACTAGCAATAAATGACACTCATAAGATGCACCCTACAAACGTGACATATCCCGAAAGAATGATAGATTGAATCTAGGACCTTTACAAAATACTCGGAGGATAGTCCCTACAAAGATATCTATCAGTTTATATTGGGGATAAGATATCATAAACCGAGTCTTATATTCAATTTATACCAATATCTTAGTTGATTTAACTTATTCACTTAAACACACATTAGAATGAGTCATTGCCCTCATAGCGAGAATAGGACATTTCGAGATAATACCCTACCTTACTCCAATCATAAGGCGACTCTTTCTAGTCATGCGTGAGCTTTTAGTCATCATGGTGGAATAGGACATTTCGGGATAATCCTATCGCACTCAAATCATCGACTAGCTTTACACACACAAATAATTCAATTAAATCAACTTCTTATTTGACATTAGCTACGCTTACTTATCACATTCAAACTTAAGATATTCACAGTATGACATACTTCGGATCTAGATACAAACTATCATAATTATCACGATATATACGTAGCACTAAGCACATGACTTATAAGAAAATCAAAAATCACTAATCCAAACGGGGTATAATTTTATAAAAAGCTCATCATCTACTATGGCACGTGAAAAATAGGTTGGGTGAAACATCTAAATTACTAAATATGCAGTATAAAGCATCAATGATATAAACTCAAACAAAGACATGCATTTGTTCACTCGGAAAAAAACAAAAATTTGAAAAATTTAGCATTTTTCATAGAAATATGACTAATATGGCAAAAGAGTGTAGATACTAATCCTTCCCCACACTTAGATTGCAACTTGTCCTCAAGTTGTACAAAAATAAAAGTTTAGGAACTTAGTGATTGTATTTCCAAGTCGGGCAGTCCGGAAAGAACCCACAAGAACCAAAATTGCTTGACTATCCTTGGAAATGTGGAGCATCACAGATCCAAGTAAGCTTGAATAGATCAGTAGACTTGTGGAGCATCACAGAATACTTGACATCGACGTGAAAGCGCACAACAGCTATCAAAAGTGTCCTGCATACTTGATCAGTGCAAAAAGAGTCTACGGGGAAAAAGAATTATACATTGAAAACACAAGGAGAATAAATCATAGAGATGTTTCAGATTAAGCTCAGATAAGGATGGAACATATACATGGACATTGCAAAATAGTAGGCTAGGTGCAACTACATTACAATGCAAACTACATGATATGTAATCCTAATAAAAGAAAACGCAAACAAAGCTCAGCCGAAAGCGAGTTGTTGTGAAGACAACCCTACAACTCACTACGGCCCTTAAAGAAAAGAAAACAATGCAACTAGATGACATGCAACTAAATGAGATGCACAAATAAAAGAAAATAAAAGGAAGAAAACTAGCCCCTTAATTTGCAACATGACATGTATAAAATAAACGTCTACCAAATAATGACAGGTTACGATAAACGATAGTGCTGTCCATTACAATGCAGTGTAGACCCGCTTTAAGACTCATCAAAGGTGATAGCATTATGGAAAACCAACAGTTAAGCTATACTAAAAGATATAACTCATAAGACGCGATGGTAGCATACGGAAAACCGACAGTAGCTACCCATATGAGTTACAAAATAACAAGAAAGCACATAAGTCTCAAAGCTTAAAAGATTCATCACAAATGTATGTAGCATACGAAACCGACATTAGCTACTAAAAACAATAAGACCAAGTATAGCTTACGAGAACCGATAATCCACTATAACTTGCATAGATGAATCAAGTATATTAAAGTAAATCAATTATTTAACATGGATTCGTAGATGGAAAGATATGAATATGCAAGTTCAGAACATCTACGTAAAAATAAAAAGCCACAGAAGCTAGTATAAAATTATCCATGTCAAACAAAAGCATTAAAAATCAGATCAAGGAAAATTCAGAACCTGAACTGCATTTCTCAGACCAAACGGACGTTCATGCAGCTGGACGAGCGTTCATCTGAAAATTTAGCACTGAACGGGCGTTTCATCACTCAAACGGGCGTTCCCCTGCATATTATAAACTTGGACGGGCGTTCGGATGCCTTGAACGCTCGTCCATTTCCAAAAATGCACAGAAAGGCAGGAAAAATAACAGCAACCCAAAACTAATCATAAACTCAACACACATATAGCACAGACAACAGCCACAGATAAATTTTTAGCACAGGGGTCAGATTAGAAATCACCTAAACACATAATTCACGTTGAACAAATTGAGTAAAAAAAACTTTTTGCACATTCTTAACCAAACGGTCATCGAAACACGGCAAAAATAAAAACTCTCAATTTAGTTAACGCTACGAAACGTAACAAAATCGAGAAATTAACTCAACTAGATTCAACAAAACACCGAGTCCCCGGCAACGGTGCCACTTTTGTTTGAGAATATTTTGCATCATTTAAACAAAAGAAAATTTATAAACCCATACTTAGATGCAAAACTAACTCCTAACCGGCCAAACACCGGGTAGTTGATAGTATAGCGAGATAAGTAAGGGTCGATCCACGAGGAATTGGGTCATTGAAATCTAATTTCATTAACTCTCTCAATTGTTACTACTAATTATTACTAAACCTAAACTAAAGCGGAAAATAAATCGACAGAGGATTTTTAGTCCAAAGCCGTGAAACACATAATTAAGAACAAACAAATAAGAACAACACGAAAGATAAAAAAAAAGTCTAAAGCTAAGGAAAACATAAAACGACCTAAACTAAGGAAACAAGAAATCAAACAATGCACAAACCATGTAATTTCAATCCTAGTTCACCTCATGATCTTAACTCGAATTGTGGTTTCACCTTACAAAGGTATGAATCCTACTTTCGTAGTAATTCGCCTATCAATCTCATCATCTTTCGATCTATAGAGATTAACGCATACAAAACAAGGTGTAAGATCTTTCAATCTAAAAACCTAGATAATCAACCTATCAACTTTCGTTATGTCAAGGTTAAAAATCACATCTTTTCTATGGTGATCTAAGGTCTACACCGACTTTCGTCATACGGTAAACAACGATTAGTAACCAGTCTCTCGATCTAGTCACACAATAGCATGATAATTGCATAGAAAAGATACAAAACGAATCATAAATCATGAAGATAAAACAGGGACTGAATTAATTGCAGAACAAACTCACAGGGTTTGATACAATAATTTGAGCTCCATGAATCAACAAGCAAAACAAAGAAAAAGCCTAATCTAACCCCGGATCACTCGAGCACAAGGCTCGGGTGACCGCCTGAGACTCCAAAAGAGTGGTGCTCTCTTGGAATTTTATGTGTGAAAGTTTTGTGACTGATTTACGAATGGAAGGATGCATCTGAATGAATGGGAACAATTTGGTATTTATAGAAAATAAGTTGCGAGACATTCTCGAACTCCGCTTCTACCTCAACGCAGTTCGGGCTTCGAACGCCGATTCGGCTTGGAACGCCAATTCCATGTCGTTACGAGCTCCCAAGATCGCTTTGGACTCCTTTGAGCGCGATTTCAGTCCCGAACGCCATGTCTACCTTGGACGCCAGGTTCATGACTCAAACGCCGCTTTGAGCCGCTTCTCTGGTGATCCGACTTTGATCCTTATCCAATATCTCTAACAAACCATCCTTATCCTTTGTAACAAACCTTATCTCTCTTGGGTATTCTAGATGATTCATGACTTGATCTCCTTGATCTTTTATCCTTTTGCCACTTGTCACTTCCAAACTTTGACATTTGTAAGCTCCTAAATAATGATGAAATGATACCAAAATGTAATATAATCCCAAAATGATATAAAATCATCAATTAAGCATAAAATTCGATATGTTTTGGAATTAACCCATTAAAAATATCATTTACTCAATATTTCAATATAACACTTGATTTCTATGAAAATCATAAGAATATGGGGGAAATTTATATAAAATTTATCGTTATAAATCATACAATTTGACCATACAATGAAACCGACTTAGAGGAACCGACTTTGTTGCTTATAAATACGAGGCTATTTTCACACATTAGAACAACAATTCGACACTATACAAACCCTAAACCACAAAGGCGGCTAAGGTCATGTTTTACTTCTTTTCCTTCCACTTTTCTCGCAAATTTAAATTAGATTAGTTTAGAGTAGTTTTTATGTTCTTTTTACGCTTTTACAGGTTCTTTGAGGATGTCCAGAGCTAAAGCTTCAATCAAACGAGAATTGTGAAGCCATCAACTTGGATTGATTTACGTATTTCGATTATCTTGTGAGTTATTTATTCAAGGTTGTTTCTTGTTTATGTTTATCCGTGTTTAATTGCGTTTACATCGGAAGATTTGCATGTATGATATGTGTTTATGTTTGATGGAAGTCATGATAAACCTTTAGATCACCATAGATAAGAATAGTCCTTAGATTTATAATAACGGAAGTTAATAAGTCTAATCACTAGATTTAAACGTAAAAGTTGACACCTTTGATCTTAAAACGCGCGTTAATCTAGCGTTGGAAGATACTAGGTTAATAGACGAATCACCTAAGGAATTAGGGTTCATGTTTAGGTAAGGTGAATCACAACCTAGATAAATACCACATATAATCGAGATAGGAGATCAATACATGTTGATAGGTGGATCAATCCTCGTTTGCCTTTTATAATTTGATTTTAAATCCTTGCAACTTGAGTCTTGCTTTGCTTAGTTAATTTCCTTTTTGCAATTAGTTTAGTTTAGTTAATAAGTCCGTTACCCGTATTTTCCTAGCATTGGATAATCTCCTCTGTCTAGTTTTATTTGCTGCAATCTTTGTTTAGATTAGTCCACTGTTTAGTTTAGTTTCGTGACATAATTAGTTAAAACAAAAGCTAGGATTAACAACTGTCTAGTTCCCCGTAAGATCGACCCGGCATAGCCTCTATACTACGATCCTTGCACTTGAGGTTAACCGGTTTTATTACATATTTATTTTGTATTAATAAAATCCGTGACAGCTCGAAAGGTAGGTTCCAGTCGGGCGATATAAGAATTGGAGCAGATATTAAACGATCCTTAAGCTCCTCAAACGCTTGCTTGCAGCTCTCATCAAAATTGAACTCAACGTCTTCCTTTAGTAGAGTGGACAGGGGCTTGGCTATCTTGGAGAAGTCTTGAATGAACCTTCTGTAGAAACCGACATGTCCAAGAAAGCCTCTCACTTCTCGCACATTCTTGGGATAACTCATCTTTTCGATAGCTTCTACTTTGGCCCTGTCAACTTCTATACCTTTGGCGGATATTTTGTGGCCAAGAACTATTCCCTCATCTACCATGAAATGGCATTTTTCCCAATTAAGTACTAAGTTCTTTTCCACACATCTGGATAACACTTGATCAAGATTGTCAAGGCAATCATCAAAAGATCGACCAAAACCGAAAAATCGTCCATAAAAATCTTCATACACTTCTCCACAAGCCCGTCAAAGATAGCTAGCATACATCATTGAAATGTAGTTGGGCCATTGCAGAGACCAAATGGCATTCGCAGAAGCGAATGTACCATAAGAAGGTGTAAAAGTGGTCTTTTCTTGGTCACCGGATCAATGGGTATCTGAAGTATCCTGAATATCCATCTAGGAAGCAATAGAATCGTGCCCGCCAGACGCTCAAGCATCCGATCAATGAATGGAAGGGAAAGTGATCTTTCATGGTTACCTCATTGAGCTTTCGATAATCGATCTGCGCTCAGAACCAAAGACAAGTCTCAATGCAATTTCCTCTCCTTCTCATTCTTCTCAATCGTAATCCCACCTTTCTTGGGGACTACCTGAGTCGGGGAAACCCATTCACTATCCGCGATGGCATAAATGATTCCCATGTCCAGAAGTTTAATGATTTCCTTTTTTACGACTTCTTGCATATGAGGGTTTAGCCTCCTCTGGGGCTGTCGTACACATTTTGCACCCTCATTCGTCTTGATCTTATGCATACAGATGTCCGGAGATATTCCTCGGATATCTCCTACTTGCCAACCAAATGCTTTTTCATTACGCTTCAAGACATTGATCAATTTCATCTCCTCTATACGAGACAGCTTGGCAGATATAATCAATGGAAGCTTGTCACCTTCTCTTAAAAACACATACTTAAGATGTTTAGGCAACGGCTTCAACACCAAATCTGCAGGGGGGTCTTCTAAACTCGACTTGAGATCTCCACTTTTCAACTCAATATCACTGAGTTTACTCTGTGGTCCCACTGCCAAATCTTCTCCTTCTAACAATTCTTCCTCAAAATCAGCTGCTAATTGGTCTAGATTTACCACACCATGAGTATTTAGATTATCAACCAATCGCTCGTATTCCGCTTCTACACCCATGACTTGCTTATCCATATAATCGGTGAAATCATCTGTCATATAATTAATGGAAAAGCCGGTTGGAGGGCCAGAGGGTATTTGAATGGACTTTAAGACATTGTAACTCACCTCTTGGTCACCAACTCGGATAGTCACTTGCCCACCATCGCAATCGATAAGGGCTCTGGCGTAGATAAGAAAGGTCTTCCAAGAATCGGGGACGTTTTCATCTTTCTCCATATCTAAAACATACCAATCGATTGGAAAGGTAAATCTATCAATCAACCAAAACGTCTTTCGGGATCCTGAAGCTTTCTTAGAAGATCTATCAAATTTGTAAACTCATAGTAGTGGGTTCTAGAAGGCTTTGTAAACCGAGCTGTTTGCATACAGACATTGTCATAAGACTTATAGAGGCACCTAGATCACACAAAGAATTAGGGAAGACTAGACCTCCCATTAATACTGTAAGTACGAATTTGCCAGGGTCACCTCTTTTAATTGGTAAGTCTTCATAATTAATCATGGAGCAATCCTCACCAATTTGCCTTTCCATGCCTGCTAACTTCTTCTTCGAAGACACAACATCCTTGATGAATTTTGTATACTTAGGCATCTCAACCAAGACATCTGATAATGGAAGATTTACCTGAGTATTTTTCAAAAGGTTCAGCACCTTCTCGTACTTTTTGTCCTCACTCAAGGGAATGTTGCTCTTTCTTGGTGGAAATGGAAGCTTCTTAAGGTCACTCTCAGAAAAGACTTTCTTTGAGGATGCGCTTACAGCTTTGTCTTCCAGATCCTTCCATCGAACAACTTTTTCAGATTTTCTTATAGTCGGGATCACCTCGACTTTCGCTTTTTTTCAAATCCTCGAGGATCACCACTTGAGGATCACCAACTTCTTCACCTCTCGGGATCACCTCCGAGTTTTCTCATGCAGATTGAGGAGTGTAGGTGCTCGACTTCCCCTCCGCCTTATCAATGGCGAGGAGGGCTGGTGGTTTCCGCTGTTGGGAAAGACCACTAACTTGAGTACCGCTTCTCGATTCATTGCACTTGGCCTCCTCTTTACCGTATTGAATTGATGGCACGAGGTCGATTACATGGGCCTTTATTCAAGTCGGCTGAGCAAGCTGGACCACCCTTTGGATTCTTCTCGGTGAAACTCAGGCAATGCCTCAGGGTCTAAAAGCTAACTGTTCGACCATTGATTGCCCAATTTGTCTCTCAAGATTCTTCATTGATCTACTTTGCTCCTCCAATTTAGCTTCAAGATTGGTAGATTGGGAGGGACTTTGAGAGTTTTGGAAATTTGGAGAATAGGGCTGGCTGGGCCGACCTTGGATCATAGAATTAGAATTGGCGGGCCAATTCGATTGAACCTTTGAGTAGGATTGGAAAATTTTGAATTTTGGTTCGATTAAAACCAGGGTTTCTATTGAAATTACGATTCGAGTTAAAATTCAATTAGGATTGAAATTTGAAGATGGATTAAACCTTGGTTTTGGAAATTATTCGCCAGAAACCGATTGAACCTTGGATTGTTCTCGCCATAGAATGCATTCACTTCCGCGTTCGTCCGTTCATAGGACGAAATTTAGAAGTGTGCCCCACCTCGTCAATTCGACATGTGACTTGATTGTACTTGGCCCATAATCATGAAAAAGCATTCACTTGATAAGGTGCGGGGGGATTAAATTGACACCGCCATTCATACGGCCACCGACGGCAATTTTCACAAGATCTGTAACACGAGGGTTACGTGGAAAAGAAGAAGTTTGATTTATCGGATTTGAAACTTGAGGTGTTGCCATCATCGCTTCGCGGCATGACGATCAAACTTTGCAAATTGACTTCCTCAACCTTAGGAGGAGGAGGTGCTTGGATTGCTTGATAAGAGGGGGCGTAGTTATACTTTGCAATGTCCTCAAACAGTGCCCATCCCTCTTCAGGTGTTTTCTTCAGAAACGCCCCACCAGATGAACTGTTGACCATGCCTTTGGTGATCTCGGTCAATCCACTGAAGAATGTATTGACTTGCCTTTCCAGTGGCAAGCCATGGTGGGGACACTTTCTAAGAAGAGACTTGAATCTCTTCCAACATTCGAAGAAAGATTCATTCTCTTTCTGATAGAAAGTGAATATTTCGTTTAAGCACTGGGCCGTCTTTGAAGGTGGAAAATATTGACTCAAGAACTCCTTTCGAGTTACGCCAGGTGGTGATAGATTCGTAAGGAGAGAGGTGTACCACTCTTTAGCCTCTCCTTTCAAAGAAAAAGGAAAAAGTTTTAGCTTGATAGCTGTCACGGATTTTATCAATACAAAACAAACAAGTAATATAATTTATAATCCGGTATCTCCCCAAGTATAAGGATCGTAGTATAGCGATTGATACCGGAGTCGATCACAGGGAATCGAGGTTGTTTAATCTAGTTTTATTGATTCTTCCTAAGAACGTCACAACACAAAACAAAACTAAAAACGAAAACAAACAAATAAAGCTGACGAGAGGATCAACAATCCAAAGCCGGGAAAGATCGTTATGAACTGCACTAACTAAACTAATTGTAATCTATAAACTAAGGAAACAACTCAATTAATTTAACGAAGAACAAGCAATGATCCACCTATCTCACAACTCTCAACTTCTACCCTAGATCGTTTGGTGAAGATTAAATAAAGGTTGTGGTTCACCTATCAAAGGTATGAACTTCTACTCTAAGTAGATAATCCGCCTATCAATCTCTCATCTCTCGATCTATAAGATTGATGCTATCAAAACAAGGTGTAAGATCTCTCAATCTAGCAACCTAGAAATTCAACCTATCAACTCTCGTTATATATATAGGTTAAAAGTCTAATCTTTCCTATGGTGATCTAGGTTTACATCGATTTTCATCATATAGTAAACATCAACATGCAATTTATCTCTCGATTTCAATTGCAACATAACAAATAAACATCGAAAAGAAACAACTTTAATTTAAATACTCACAAACATCCAAAGATTGAAATTGAAAACGTTATGAGATTGGCTTCACATGCTTGTTCAAGGAAGCCTTAGCTTCTAATCATCACCGAAATCGATCAACAAAATAAAAGGAATAAAAGATGTTTTTGACTGAAAAGAAACAACAAAAGTCGCCCCAAGGGGCTTGTGGCGCCAGGGTCGAAATATGGTGATTAGGGTTGGAGAAATCGCGCTATTTATAGGTTTTAGGTCGGTTTATTTGAGTCGGTGCCATGGGCGCCCGTCCACTAGCTTGGACGCTCGTCCAGCCTCTATGAACGGAGAATGAACGCTCGTTCAGTACGCGTCTGAACTCTCTGAATGTAAATTACGATTCTGGACGCCAGTTCACTTTTATGGACGCCCGTCCACTACTCAGCTCCAGTATTTTGCTCATAACTTCACTTCTAGGGCTCGAATGAGGTGATTCAACATGCGTTGGAAAGCTATTTCAATCCTCTACAACTTTCATCAAGACAACTTTCCTGAAAGTGCCTAAAAGTGTGGACAAAATCCCCATGAAGTGCCTGGTTCCGGTTTCTTCAATGATTCTTCACTTAAACATCTTTCAACTCTTCCATCTTCATGTGATCATCGTTTAAGCTCCTTACTCATCATGAAAACGTATCTAACAACATGATAGAAACATGCAAAATGTAACATCATACGAATAAACATAAAACACCGATAAAATCACGTAAATATCTCGATTTTGCATTTAAACACATTTAAAACTCGTTTACTCAATAATTCGATAAAACCAACACTTTTCTATAAAAAGTACTAAAATACCAAGGATATTGTTACGGGAATAACATCATATAAATCATAAATTTCACCCTTAACAATAGCATCCTCACTTACTCCTTGGATGCGTGTAGTACCGCATATCTCTAAGAATGTGTGTAAGTGGGTATGTGGATTCTCTGATTGGTAGCCATGAAAAATTGATGCATGCTGCATCATCTGGATAAGTCCTGGCTTTAGCTCAAAGGTTTGTGCGGTAATGGCTGGAATGACAATAGCCGGGTTGACTTTGACTTCGCCGGCATGGCGTAGTCGCGCCAACGTCGCTCATTATCAACGGCCATTATCACAAAATCAGTGATTTCCTTTGCTAATTGATTTTCAAGATCTTGCTCGGCTTTGTCTGCCAGAACCGCAGAACGGAAAATCCGCCTGTTTGGCCGGACTACGGTTCGCTCGGGGTCAGGGGTGTATAATAACGGTCCCTTTTGACTCCGAGTTTGCATAAACCGGACCAAAAACAAGTGAAAAGAAGCCTAAAAACTAAGAATTTAAAAGCCTAAACTAAAAATTAAAAGCCTAAAGAAAAGAAAAGAAAAGAAAAGAAATAAGATTAGTAAGGAAAAGATGAAAGCAGACGGGCGTCCAAAGTCTTGGGCGGGCGTTACTCAAATCAACTTTTGGCTCGACGGGCGTTCGGTTTCCCAAACGCTGCGTCTGTCTTCGAAAAAACGAACGGGCGTCCAAATTTTATGGGCGCTGCGTCTGAAAGAAAAAGAGAATCAGAATTGATAATTTTCCAGTGGACGGGCGTCCAATATCCTGCAGAGCGCTTGGTTTGGTAGCGGAAAATTAGAAATGAACGAAAATTTGCGAAAAAATAACGAAAAGCGAAGAGAACGAAAGAATAGAAACAGAAAAGAGAGAGAAGAGATAGAGAGAGAACTAATCACAAGAGAACCTTAAACCCTAAGCTAAAACCCTAATTAACTAATTACCTAAACGTTTATCAACTAAAACAGGAAATTAAAACGAACTAAAAACAGGAAAAACAAAAACAAACAGAAAAACGAACAATAAAAAACTAGACAACCGTCCGGTTCCCCGGCAACGGCGCCACTTTTGTTCGGAGGATTTTGCATCACTAAACAAAAAATAATTTATAAACCTATACCTAACATGCAAACTAACTCCTAACCGACCGAATATCGGGTAATTGCTAGCATAGTAGGGTAAAATGCGGTATCGATCCACGAGGGAATTGGGGTGTTGAAACTAATCTTATTAATTCCTTAAATTGTTACTACTATTTATTACTAAACCTAAACTAAAACGGAAAATAAACTGGACAGAGGATTGTAAATCCAAAACCAGGAAGGATAAAAGCGAAAATAAATAAATAAAACTATAACCGAAAAGAACATAAAACAACGATACATGGGATCAAACAATAGACAAACCAAGTGATCTCAATCCTAGTTCATCTCATGATTTTAATTCAATTTGTGGTTTCACCTTTACACGAGACACAAACCCCTAATCTCTTAGTGAATCTGTTTTCTCAAGCTATGAATCCCTAATCTCTTAGTGAATTCAATTATCGATCTCTCCTCTTTCGAATGTTGAGACCAATATTCCATACAAAACGAAGGTATAGATTCAGGTTAACTCTCGTATTTTAGAATCTACCAACCTAGATGATTAACCCATTAATTTGTCATCATTAATGATTAAAGATCCTATCTTTCTATGGTGATCTAGTTTACGCAACTTCCGTATGTTGTAAACATATCAATTAGTAAACAATCTTTCGATATGGTTCTCATAATAGCATCATGAATCGAATAGAAAGATACAACATAAATTAAGGCTCATGAAAATAAACAAAGGAATTGAATAAATTCAAAGAGAAACTCACATCGTTTGGATAATGGATGAATCCATGAATTAAACGAACGAAAAGAAAACGAAAAACTAAATCCTAATCTAACCCGGATCACCCGAGCACAAGGCTCGGGTGACCGGCCTTGAACTCCTCAAGAAGAATGGTCAAGCTCTTCGTGTTTTTGCCGCAGAATATTGTGTGTCATTAGGGTTTGGGGCTGCTGCTATTTATAATAAAACTAAGTCGGCTGCTACAGTAACCTAAGTCGGTTTTGCTGAATACGGCCTTGGACGCTAGTCTGAAAGCCTGGACGCTCGTCCGAAGTGCTTGGACGGAGCTGGAACGTGCGTTTGCGGCCAAGCTGAACTCTCTGTATTATACACTCCCTGGGCGCCATCTACCACCTTGAACGCCCGTGCAACGACTTCTCAAGATCGAATCGAATTTGCTCTGCATGGAATATTTATTGGAATAAAACTTAAAATTCATATCTTGAGTTGTAGACCTCCATAAATTATGATCCGAATGTCATAAAAAGCTCTCGGAAAACTCTACAACTTTCATTAAGGACTCTTCTTCGAAAACGCTTTTGATTAGCCCGTCAGACATTACGAGTATATTTGGGATTTTCCACTCGAATTCATCTCTTTAAAATCATCCTTTCCATCAACAATGTGTATCTACAATGTAGGAAAAACATACCAAAGCGTAACATAATCCTAAAATAATATAAAATCATGATTTAAACACATAAATCGCTACGTTTTGCAATTTAACCTATTAGAAACACCATTTACTCAATTAATCGATTATAAGCTCGATTTCTATGAAAATCCTAAGAATATGGGGAATATTGACATAAAATATATCCTTATAAAACGTATAAAATCACCCTTAACCTTGTCACGGATTTTATTAACACAAAACAAACAAGTAATAATCCGGTTAACCTCAAGTATAAGGATCGTAGTAATAGTGGTTAATGTCGGGTCGATCTTACGGGGAACTAAACGATTGGGATTTCTAGTTTTTGTCTAACCTAAACTATGTCACGAAACTAATCTAAACAGCGAATAAAAACCAAACAGAACAGAAAATAAAACTAGACAGAGGATATAATCCAAAGTTAGGAAGAATACGGGTTGCGAACCTTTAACTAAACTAATCTAAGATGCAAATAAAAGTAAACTAACCAAACAAATTCAAGTTTTAAGGATTTAAATCAAGTGTGTAACGAGCAAACGAGGATTGATCCACCTATCCAACAAGCATTGATTTTTTATCTCGATTATATTGTGGTTTTTATCTAGGTTGTGATTCACCTCATCTAAACATGAACCCTAATTCCTTAGAAAGTTCATCTATTAATCTATTATCTTCCAATGCAAGATTAACGCGTTTCTTAACCAAAGGTGTAGACTTTATGATTATGATCTAGCAATTAAACCTATTACCTTCCGTTATGATAGATTCAAATTACTATTCTTATTCATGGTGATCTAAGGTTTATTAAGATTTCCATCAACAATAAACAATCAACACATGCATATCTTCCGATGTAAAAGCAATTAAAACATAATAAACATGAATAAGAAACAACCTTCAAATAAAAACTCACAGTATAATCGATGAAAACGAAATCAGCAATCGTTGGATGGCTTCACAATACTCGTTTGATGAAGCTTTTAGCTTCTGAACATCCTCAGCAACTCAAATTTGCAGAAAAAGTGCATAAAAAGATAACTAATTTAATCTAAACTAAAGTGCATAAAACTGGAATAAAAGGAAGAAAAACGCAGCCTAAAGCTGCCCCTAGGGTTAGGGTTTTGAATAATGAGTGTATGGTCTGTTTTGGGTTGAGAAACAACCGCTTATTTATAGATTTCGAAGTCGGTTTCACTAAGTCGGCCGACGGACGCTCGTCTGGTTCCCTTGAACGCCCGTCCACTCTTCAATAGAACTTCAAATCGGGCCGAGTCATGACCAGACGCTTGTTCACCCAGCGTCCACTTCAGCGTCCAAACATCCTGAATCAACTTTCCATCCATGGACGCTCGTTCATTTTCATCAGACGCCCGTCCACTGGACGGAACCTGGACGCCAGTTTGATATGATTGAATTTCGATTTACTGATCTTTATCTCTTCTATCTCTATCCCACTTCTTCATTATCTCTTTTATCATCAATTAGATCAAACTAAATCAACTTTTGATCATCTTTTGAGCCTCAATCATGTATCTACAACACATAAAAACATCGCAAAATGTAATATCATCCAAATAAACATAAAATCACAATCTAAAACACGTAAATTAACCTATTTTGCGATTAACTCATTTAAAATATCATTTACTCAATATTTCCATTAAACACTCGTTTCTTATGCAAATTAACACAAATACGAGGGAAATTATCATAGAATATAGCGTCATAAATCGTATAAATTCACCCTTAACATCTACCATGCAATTTCCAGCAGAATTCCTTAGTGTGTCTGCTTTTCTTGCAGTGAGTACAATAAAGATTATCTCTATCAGAAGTTTTTTGATTTTGCCTTTGATTAAAAGGCTTCTTTTCTGGAATTTCCCTAGACTCATTTGTCTTAGGAAATCCATATCTGTTAGGGCCAGTAAGTAGAGCAGAGCTCTGATTGTTTGTAGGGTCAAGCATGACACCCTTTCTTCCCTCTTCAGCTCTAACAATGGATATTGTCTCATTTAGAGTAGGAAGAGCTTCCTTCCCCAAGATTTGAACCTTGACTGGATCAAAATCTTGGTTTAAACCAGTGAGAAAGGCAAAAATCCTCTCTTTTTCCATCATTTTCGTTAAAGTGGCAACATCATCACTATCTTTCATTTTTAATGCATTGATAGTGATCTAGTTCTTGCCAGAGATTTTAGAGAAGTCCAGAATATTCAGTGATAGACTTGTTACCTTGTTTAGTGTTTTGAATCCTTGCCCTTATCTTATAGATTTGGGCAGCATCATTTACCTTGGAATGAGTTTGCTTTACATGATCCCAGATTTCCTTAGCAAACTCTAGGAACATGCAAGTATCACTGATTTCTGGAACCATTGAGCTCCAGAGCCAAGACATCACCATGGAGTCCTTCTCATCCAGTTAGCAAATTTGGGATCATCCTTAGCAGGACCAATCCCTAGAAGATGGCTCAGTTTGCCTCTACCTTTCAAGAAGGTTCTGACAAATTGTGACCACTTAAGATAGTTTTTTCCATTCAGCTTATATGCAGGCTGAATGTTTTGAAGTTCTCCAGAAGGTATGGAGGTTTCAGTAGTGATAGAATCAGAGGCTATACTGGTTGCAAATGATTCAGCCATTTTAACAGAGAGATGGATTTTTGAAAAGATCCTAAAAAAAGCGCAAAAAGCTACGATCACAACGTAAAATTATAGCGATGAGAGGAAAGTATTCTTAGTATTATTAGAATAAAAGCTCATTAAAGTTATTACAACTACCACTTCCTTAAATACACTTTAGGAAGAACCAACTGGCTAATTGGATGAAAGAGAATGACTTGGGAACAATGTTCCAACGGTAATAAAAGGACAGTGGCCCAGCACCTGTTACTACTTGGAAAAGACAAACTAACAGCCTTATTGCACCCTAATTAACTCTTTAATTAATGGAAGTTTAAGGATAAATAAAGGGATGCAATTAGTTACATAAGCTACAGTTAAAGAAGGGTAAAAAGGTCATTTCCAACATGTAATATTCAATGCCACGATGAATCCCCTTGAATGGATAAATACTGATGCTTTGCCAGTAGCACACAATTCAGGGGATAAACTTGATGTTGTATCTGCTGAAACTTTAGTCTCTCATCTCTTTGCTAAGAGGAACCTATCAAATGAAGGGGTTGAGTCAATGCATGTGCGGAATCGTCTTCAAGCTTTAATTAGCGGGGCCACTGTGTTGCCTAATGCTGTAGAAGCTATAAAGGAAGCGAGTGTTTTAGCATGGGACAACCTTTTGAAATCAGTTGAGGATGAAAATCTTCACTCGAATGGGAGTTCCCAAAAGAGAGGAAAAGAGAAACAATGCCTTCATTATCTCAATAAGATGAATGCTACAGAGCATGATGATCAGGGATTTAAGTTACGGATTCCTTGTGGATTGACTGAGGGTTCTTCGATTACAATTATTGGTATTCCTAATGGTCTTCTTGGAAATTTTAAGATTGACTTAACTGGGGAACGACTTCCCGGGGAGCCAGATCAGGGGAGCTTTGCCGATCTACCACTAATTTGGGAGCCTATTTGTGCGACTACCACTGTGTTGTCGATCTACCACTTCCATTTTCGCGTTTTAGGTGTTTTTGGAACCAAACTAAACCCTAATTGGGAAGAGAACCCATAGGGAAGGGTGTCTCTTAAGATCGTGCACAAAGGTGAAAAAAACGGGAGAAAATCGCGAATCAAAATCAGTTTTTTTTGCCTTGGGTGATATTCTCACAAATACCACCCAGAAGCAGTGGTAAACTGCTAAAAATCCCGCCAGAGGGAGGGGGGATCCTCCTTTAATCTGGCATTACAATGTGCGTCTCCATGGTGATAAAATAACTGAGGATCCTGTAATTGTCCAGAACACATGGACAAGTGCACATGACTGGGCTGAAGAATAAGAAAGGTAAATATTGTCATGTCTCTTAGTTGTTTTTTAATGGCTAGCTTCACAAGCAAATGAATAAATTGATCTTTCAATGATAATGTCCTTGGAGCTTTACGTACATATCTGGTAGTAAGATATACCTTCTTCTTTCTGATTGACCGACTAGGCTCTGGCAGTTCGTAGTGCACTGTCTAGTTATGCAGCCCCATTCAGTTATCTGAACATTTAGATAGATACTATCAGCACTGTCCAAAGGGATGCATCGATCCACGTAGCTGTGGAAAAGAACTGCAACGAGTATCTACAAGTTGCACTTTGATGTTTTGGAAATTTAAGTGTGTCCTTTTGTCAGCCTATTAGAACCATATTTGAGATATTTTATAGTTAATAATATAGTTATAAACTTACAATTAGCTTTGGATAATATTGGTAATCAGTGGTTGGATGTTGGGTTGTAGTTGTTTGTTGATCTATTGCGGCATAATTATGCTTATACATGCAACTTGAGATCTTGCCTAAGACTGTAAGGCTTCCTGCTTTCATTATGAAATGGTATTTGACCAATATGATAGTTCAAGAAAATGAAGAGCTAGTTTTTGAAGCATTTATCTGCAATATTCTCTTTGAAAGAAGCAAGATCATCGCAGCAAGAATCCATGACGAGAAATTGAAATCTCAAAGGCTTGCATTCTTTCTCCTCTAGCAAATCGTCATCTCGAAATTCTCATGTTTCAATTGTGAGCTTCATCGGGTGAAGATCCAAAATTTCGTTTCTTGAACCAATTTTGGCAATATGAACCCTGTTCTGAGACATGCTTTTGAAATTAATCAGACACATTTCCTCTTGGAGCATTTTAACTTTCTTTAAATTACTTGTCTTCAAATTTGCAACTACATGCCTGGTGATTCATGAAATAAGAACATATACATCCTAATTCAATCTTATTTTCTTTTCAATTTGATGTTTCATTGTGAAACCTATGTTGTAGGACAGGTGAAATCTCTGACTAAAGTAAAAATTGGGTTTTAGATCATTTTCAAGTTTTCTTCAACTTAGAAACAACTGATGTCTGCAAGAGCTTGATAATGGCACCAGCAAATACTTCGAAAGCCATAGAAAATGGGATCGAGAGAATAGACAGATAGATAGTATGTTATGCATTATAGTCTATTATTGTCGGTGATACACCAGAATCAACCACAATACAAACACAAAATTCTTCACTTGGAAATTGCAAAATCTACAAATTGTTCATCAGACCGATGACAAACACGAAAATCTTTCATAAACATCAAACAAACATGAATTTTGTCTTATGACGAATGATGAAATCCTCCTCTTGTTCCATGATAAAAAAAATATTAAAATTTCAATCTCATTATTGAATAAGCACACAAATTTGGCTTCCTATCAACCAAAATAAAGCAATCCACCAATTAACGGTGGAGGAGCATAAGATACTGATAATACAGTATTTAATGCATTTATGTTTTTCTATGAATCTGAAGATATTGAATATCTGAAATACAAATTTATAAGCTTTTACTGTATCGACTGCAAGGAATCCAAGAAAGGATAATCTGTATATCCTCGACAGGATCATGAGTATAAAAGGTAGCCCTATCATACTCATTTAAAGGAGCATTTAACTTGAGGCGTAAAACTAAGCCTGGATTGGAGACGAACAGTCTTCCATATGAAACTAAATCAGCATCGCCACTCGCCACTGCTTCAACCCCGAGCTCTCTGTTGAATGCACCACTTGACATGAATGTACCCTGATAAGCTTTTCTCCATGTTATCATTAGTCGAGCTTCTACTTCTTCGTTTATTTGTGCACTTAAAAATCTTGGTTGAGTCACATGCAAATACGTTAGTTTACTGTTTATGTCCTCTTGGAGCTTGTTGAGTCTGTCAATCACCGCTAGACCAAGGCTACGAGGATCTGAGTCAACAGCATCAACAAAATCAATGGCTGGTGAAATTCTTACGGCCACCCGATCTGCACCGATTGCTCCAATAACGGATTGCACAACCTGCATTAAGAATTTGCACCGATTTGCAAATGGGCCTCCGTATTCATCGTTTCTGTCATTGATACCGTCTTTCAAGAATTGGTCAATAAGGTAACCATGAGCGCTATGGATTTCAACGCCATCAAAACCAGCTTCAATTGCATTTAAGGCTGCGTGGCGGTAATCCTCCACCACTTCAGCAATCTCATGTACTTTTAGAGACCGTGGTTTTGAGGGAGGCTCATAAGTACCATCTGGCATTCGTATTTTAAACTTGTCTGACATAGGCTTGTCTGTAGATGATATTGGAGCTCCTCCTTCAGGTTGATATACTAACCAAATAGACAAAGAAACACAAGGTTAAGACTACACCATGATTTATCTTGCAAAATTATACCTAATTCTGCTTATACTTCATTGCATTTAGATCATGCAGACAGCATGAAAATATATGTACTAATATAAACACAGTAGAGCAATATCATGTCCTCCGTCAAGAACAACTTCAACAGCGTCAAGTGGCTTTGACATTAATAAGGGCCAAGATACAGGCCTTACAATCCCAGATATCCTCTGATTGCTAGTGCCCAAGCGGGTCCAGGATTGCCCAAGCGGATCCAGGATTTTATTCTTGTAGGGGCACGGGGAGCACTAAAAGTATATTTGTATTTTTTTAGCAATAAAACTACATCATTTGAATTTAATAATAAAAAAAGAAATCCAGAAGTTGAGTGGGGTAACGTGCCCCTTCCTATGAAGACCCGTTCAGCCTAAAGGTAAAGACTGTACCTTGATGAGATGCACGACCAACATGCCATAATTGACAAAAGAAAACAGCACCCTTGGCATGTACAACATCAACTATTTTCTTCCAGACCTCAACTTGTTCCTTTGTGAAAATCCCAGGAACATGAGGAAAGCTGAATTTACATCCAAATATCATATTAACCCATAAGTTAAAATCTCAGAAAAGAAGAAATTTTTTCGCACATTTATATTAAACCATATGTTTCATACGTACACTTTTATCTTTATCTATGCAATTTCTTATGTATGTAAGAAACTCGTACACTTTTAGTCCCAGATGTCAGGTGTGTGATATTCCACATGGAATGTTGCGGAGTCTAAAAACTTTGACATGTCAAAAATGGAAAGATAAGTCTAAAAATCTCGAAACCAATGTTAAATCTTGGAAGAATCTTAATACATCTCCATGACTAATTGAGCTAATCCACTTTGTTCAAGGAAAATATTTTTTCAACAACAAAATCGACATAACGAAGTAACATAATATGCTTTTATATCATTGATCTTTACGGGACACATAATAATTAATAGTTCTCACATCATAATCAGAATCAACTTTACAAAAGTATGGTGCCACGTAGGGCTGTAAACGAGCCGAGCTACTTGCGAGTAGCTCGAGATCGGCTAGCCAAAACTCGACTCGACTTGGTTTAAATCAGTTCGAATTCGAAATCGACTCGACTAGAAGATTAAACGCTCGATACTCGAGCAACGCAATACTCGACTAGACTACTCGCGAGCAAGCTCGAATATATATTTATATAAACATATATGATACTCCGTATTTATACACATATACATACATATATATTACTATAAATAAGTTTATGTATCTTTATATTTATAATGAATGTAATTATGATATCAAACTTTATTGTTTTCGTTAATTTTATATCTTTCCTATCATGTTGTTCAACAAATACTTTGCATTAATAATCTAGTTTAGTACTCAATAAATTGTTCTTTGCATCTTAAATAAGAAAATTCATGTAAAACCATCCAAAATGACATTTTTTGTTATTACGATATGATAATTTAAATTATTTCGAGTTAAATTTCTTAACCTATTAAACTCGATAAAAAACTCGAGTTAATTTCAGAGTTTGTAAAACTTCCTTGAATCTCAGCTCGAGATCGAGTTCGAAATACTCGTACTCAAACTCGGACTCTCGAAAATATTTTGAAATACTCAACTCGTTTAGATCAATACTCTGTTCGACTCGGCTCGTTTACACACACGTAGAAATTAAAGTAGTTTAGAAGAATTAGCAAAGCACAATAACATTAACATAAACTTACCCAACAGAAGTAGGAGAGATGGTGGTGCCTTCACTAATGAGGAAGCCACCATCAGTTGCTCTTTGAGCATAATACTCCTCCATTGCTGGCTGTGGAATTCCATTTATAGCCCTGCATCTTGTCATTGGTGCCAAAACCACCCTGCCAACAAATTCAAAAGAAAATCAGTTCAAGAACATGGGGATCAATTGTATAATTAGGAACGTACAAAGAATCAGAACCCAAATTATATAATAGTTTGCTTATTGATATCATTAAAGTAAAGCAAATATTGCAGGACTAAGAAAGAAGAAAGTTGCAGAAACTCAGCATTGCGTTGCGTTGCGTTGCTTATGTACAAAACAAACCTGTGAGAAAGATTGAACTTTCCCATCTTGTAAGGAGAGAAGAGAGTTGGGTTTTGTTCATTTGATTTCGTTTCTTCAGCCATTTCCAATTTCCAAAGAGAAAAAATTAATTGTGGAGAGGAAGATGGTCTGTTGATGTTTTAGAGCTGTGACGAGGGATTTATATAACTTTCCTACTCGTCGTCTAAATAATTTGCGGTGAAAATAAAAAGAACGGCTATCACAAGGTTTTCACATAAACGGATAGTCAAATCTACGTAATCGAGTACGTAATACTAGGGCTCGACTCGGAAAAGTCGAGTTTTGATTAAATATTTCTACTAATAGATTAAACTTGATTCCTTTAATACTCAATTAATTAGACTCACAAATCATAATTAATTATTTATATGAAAAATATTTAGTAATAATTGGTTAATTATATACGCGCAAGCTACTCGACTATTAGATTTTAAAGTTCGAGATCAACTCAATCTATCATTCGAATTGCTCAACTCGAGTTTAACCTCGAAAAAAACTAAATCAAATACAAGTGTCACATGAGACGAGTAGAGATAGCTAATAAATTGTCCAATTCTCTTACATTCTTCGTCAAAATTCTCATACCAAAAGTCTACATAATTGGTTACCAAAACTTGAAAGAAAAACAAATATACATATTGCAAATTTTAGTATGGTTCTGGATCAAGTATGACATGGTGATTCATCACCAATAGAAATTCAGCACAACACACGGGGCCCTAACGTGTAAAATATAAGTATCATATATATATTTACAACTTTGCCCTTCTTTTAAGAATTTTCATTGGCTGAACAACTATGACATAGTGGTTCAAGACCATCATAAAACTATTGCATATGTGTGTGTATATATATATATATATATATACTAGTGGGATGATCGTGCTTTGCACGATGAGGCCCTCAGGTTGTGTTGTTTTTTGCGTGTTCGAATGGCAAAGTTGTTTTTTTAATGTCTTCCGTTGTGGGGTAGGGGAAGATGTGGTTGTAATATGTCAAAATACGACCATTATGCGTTTTTTCTGAAGGTAGTTGTGCTTCGAAACACGGCGTACAGGTGTCAACGTGTTTCCCAAAATACATCGTCACCGGTCCGACTACGCTTGTTACGGCATCTTTGGTGTTTGTATCTTACATAAGTTTGCCATTGTGGGAGTAGTTAGCAAAATAGAGCGGTGTTTATGGACTGGGGAATAGGGATTTGGGTTTTACATTCTTTGAGGGGTAGTGTCCTTAGATATCTGTGAACTTCATTTTTTGATGGGTGTCACCGGTGCCAATAAGTCTGCATTCCCATCTTTTCCGGTATCCAGGTGCACTTTCTCTTGCGAGTCAGTCTTTCCTGCAGCATGGTTGTCCTCTGTTTTTGTGTTATTTTGCGGGCGTTTCGCTGCTAAGCCTGCAGGTTAACATGTTTGTTTCGTTTAGTCGATCTTTGTGGCTTTTACTAATGGTGAAACAGTAGCTGAAGTTGCACATACATGATCTGCCGTATTTGTGTGGTGTACTCAATCAATGGGTAGGGCGAGTGAGTGACAACCGTGAAATTAGTGTGAAGGAAAACGGTACAAGTGGGACAGGTATTTAGTGTATGCAATTACCTGTTGTCTCCTTTTTGCAATCGCTTTTTTTATTGTGATGGTATGATCGTCTGTTGGTCTGGTTCATTCGGGCTCCCGAAGTGCAGTTGTTGGATTGAGTACCGCGTTTTGCGGTCATCGAATCTCTTTCTCTGCGCACGCACCTGGGTGCAAATTGTCATATCTGCTAGGCGTGTGTTTGTGCCACGTAGCAGTTCATGCGTTTCCTGTGGAAATAGGTTGGCAGTGTTACATGTGTTGTGTGGGGTATGATTTTTCGTTAATTGTGTTAATCCCGAAATGTACACAGTCGATCATGTTGTGCATTAGTAAACATTTGGTGTGGTGGAGGGAGGGGGTTGGGGTGTTTTGCTCTCTCGAAGAATGGTTACTCTTCTTTGCGTTATGGTGCATTCTTGTAGCATTATTGGCTTTCCACGAATCATTTTTTTTGTGGCGGTTTTTCCAAGCATACCCAGGCATTCCTTCTTCTCAATGATAAATGCGATTATTCCTTTTGAGTGAGCGGCAATATCTGTTTTTGCATAAACAACCTAATCCAAGTCAACTTATCGCTTATCACAAAGGTGAGGCTGCTTTCGTAAAAATATAGAGCAAATCATTTGCAAGAAGAAAATCACGTGAGGTGCAGTTTGTTTTATGGAAACCCTTTCCTCTTAACAAGCATTTGCATTAAGTAGAGAAGGTTGAAAATATGTTGAAGAGGAAAAAGTTTTGTATAAAAAGTGATTGAGCTTTCACGGCTTCACCAATAGTTTTGAAACTCGTACAATGGTGATAATACATTTCTTTAGGCATTGGCATTGACACTCATGCTACTTTATGTTTACTATCACATTAATCGATTTCCCATTTTCACATTAAAAAAATAAAAATCCAAGTATTCACTATCTAAAGGAAAAAAAATGGCACGAAAAGCATACCAAAGTTGCCACACAAACAAGAAAAATGTTGCCAGACGCAAGTACTCTAAGCATGCTTATCATACATGCATCCATACAGGCTAATAACAACAAAAATCAAATGAGGAAAATTAGCATGAATATTATATGGACAATGGAAAAACCACCAAACATCAAAGTACTCGGAAAATCCTAATTGAAACAAAGATCAATGACAGAGATGTTTTTGTGTGACAGATTAGCAGAACAATCAAAAAGATTGAGATAGCATTTATCAGAACCAGAATGCGAAAATTTGCAAAAATAAATGTTCAGTGATAAACCACCGCAATTTAACCACCACTTATTATTGTCATAAAGCCACAAGCCACAAGATAATTCAGGCTTAGGGGTTTAAAGTAAAGAAACTTAAGCCCCAAGTTTGCCACACTCTCAAAGCCTGCAAGCAAATAGCAGTTCAGAGCTAGTGTTGCCACACTCATGTTCAGAACAGTCATTTGCCAGCAAATCATTCGTTCAACCAAAGTATATACAGCATATTGTTCTTATAAGAAAATAAAAGCAAATGATTCTCCTTTAAGCTTTTTCGTTATGAATAATCATCAAAATATGTGACAGATTCAAATAATATCAGCAATTATGTGCATGTAAGGCGGCCAAGGAGGGACGTTTAACAAGTCTTATTAGCCTAGATATATGGATATCGGAAAAATAAAGAAGCTGCCAACAAAATTTTAACTGGTGCTGGGAAGAAAACTCAAAAATGATACCAATGTTTGAGCCGTAGGACCATTTGTGCACCACATCTTATTTCCATTTAAAATATAGCCACCATCAACTCGATTGGCTTTACATTTCATGCTAACGACATCAGAGCCAGCTGGAAAAACATAAAATTTGATCATATGAATAGTAATAAATAAAAACCTTCGCAAAAAAGAACATAACAAAATCTTCAGCAAGATTAAGTTACCATTTGGCTCAGTCATCGCAAGGGCTCCAACATGCTCCCCGCTGATTAACTTCAAGAAGTCAAGCCATTGACAAATTAAGTGAGCACATCCAATTTGCATTAGAAAATGAAAAGTGAATAATATTACTTTCAATATATATTATCTACTATTGCAGAAGAATTAGAAGGAATGCCGTTTCTTGTAATTAGAATTGTAAGAATACAAAAAAATTAGGGAAAATCATCTACCAATAACGGATAGAATAAAACCCAAGTAAAGCAATCATCCGAAATAGGTAGGACATCGAGAGAATTAGCTGGCCTATTAACATCGCTACAACCAGTGAATATAAATGTCAAAAATCCTAATGTAAATAAAACAAATCTAAGATATGAAAGACACAATTGTACATTTAACACAAATGTCAATCATATCTCGGTGAGTTTCTTCATATCTTCAACATCAAGTATAGGATGCTAGAGAAAATTCTAGCTCTGCTAAAAAAAGTTTAGGCTATACATTAAAATCTGATAAGAAAAGTCCCTTTACGTCATAATGAGGCATTATACATCACTGTTAAGAAAGTATTGTTTCCTACTTGAAGGCTTACTGGCTGAAGAATAATGCATCTAGAACTCAACAACAGGAAGATCGAAATAGTCGAGCAGGAATACATTGTGCACTAAATTAAATGTTGCAATAACTCGTGAATTAGAAAACTAAAGCAAAAAGCATCAAAAAAGTGCAGTAGTGAGTGTCTGTGCAAGGCCTACCAAACTCACATGATGAAATCTTCTGGAAGAAAAGCAAAGCAAATACATGAGAATAAGGGCCATTTCCAGAATGAAGTTATGACTCGAAATCTTTTATAAACGCTTTTTTCTGTAAACAAACTTAATAACCAATTTTCAGAAAACAAGCCGTAATGTAAAGTGAAGTTGATTCTTGCATATGTCGGCCCAAACATTCTTATTTGTTGATTATAGAACTGTGTTTAGTTGAAACCTGACCAATTGCAGCCATTTAGTATTGGTCAAAGTGACATACACCATCTAATCAGACTGACTATAGCAGAATTATTACAGATGGAAAAAGCTCTGAAGATTTCAGGCAAACCTTTGGTAAATACTTTTGCTTCTGATCATCAGGGTTTCCATTCCTAACCTACAAACATAGTAGCACTTGGTCGTATTCAATAACAATAGAATATGCAAGTAGAATAGCAGGATGAAGTTATAACGACTTACCAGCTGATTTATACAAAGGTTGGAATGAGCTCCATAAGAAAGGGCAACCGAACCAGATGCACGGCTAACTTCTTCCATAGCTATGCAGTGTTCTAAATAACCAAGGCCAAGACCTCCGTATTCCTCTGTAGAGATTCACAGAGTTAAAAAATCGGGATAACCAAATCTTAGACAACCAGAAAATATAAGAACAATTTGTTTGGAGCCTTAGAAACATTCAATAATTTGGTCGAAGTAACACCAAAATCAAGGCTAGCCAAAGAAACAATAATTCGAGGGAGCGAAGGGCAAAGAGTTGGTTAAGTAACATGATTTACCAGTGCACGCTTATTCCATGGAGCCCAAAATCTCCCATGAGCTTCCATAAATTAACTTCCTGAGACAATAGCATATAGTCAATTCACGAGTTAACAGAAACAATAGCAACATAATCCAACTTAACCAAAACGTAAAATTGAGGAAACCATTGTGACATTGTCTCCATTCAAAGTGCACTAACATCATCAAGTGGTGGATTCTAGTATTGAATTAACAATAACACCAAAGAAACAACAACCAAATTCAATGAAATAGGTAACATGAAACAATGAAATTACAACTTGTGGGAGTGGGAAGTCGTTTGTTTTATCAATTTTGGCGGCATGAGGAGCAATATTTTCTTGGGCAAAACGAGCCACACCTTCCTTAAACTGTGAAAACATAAAACCATCGATTCAAAGAAGTTTAAGAACACAAAAGAATGGTAAAATCATCCAATCCATGAGTAGACATAATACCTACCGCACCGGGTATCATCAAGCAATGAAGTGGAAAAAGCAGCAGCCTTTGTAGAATTTCTCCATAAACCAGACTACTCATGAGCAAAATATGAGCATTGGCCTAGCTTTCTAGACGTCATACTCTTTGGGCGCACATCCACCCTGCATAAAACTACTTATCGAAAAAAGAGAAGTGAAGCAACAAATATCTAATAAAAAAGAGCACGCCTAAGCTACAAAATAGGGCATAAAAGAAGTTAAACTTTTGATTTTAAAGGCAACAACTGAACAATTGTGCAGAAAGTCCTTAACTGCACAATTGGTCATAGCTAAAACGAAGAAGCTATCATCGAGTACATGCACCACATTACAAGCACATAACAGCCCAAATCGGAACGAAGACAAGAAAAGAGAAAGAGAAGAAGAAACATACCAAGTAAAGAAATAATCGGCCACGTAATCATGAACCACGCTGCGTTAGCCAAAACACCAATTTCGAAGCAAGCGAGAAAATAAATCTTGACAAAGGCAAATGAGAGTCATGGTATTACAACAAAGACAATTTATAGGAAAAACGCGTCGGTCGGTGGTGGAGTTTTGCATCGGCGGCGAATCACGCCTCGAGAAAATTGAAGACGAGTGGAAACGGAAGCCATGGATCGGAGATTTCTCATTGAGTATATCCCAATTGGAAATTATACGGCGTCGTTTCACAATAGCGAGCGAAAAAAGAAAAAAAAACAAAAAACAAAAAACAAAAAACGTGATAGAAGAGAGAGATTGAAGTAGACGACAAAATAGTCAACCTATTTTACGTAAATAATACTATGCATAGTAAATTGAAGATATATATATATATATATATATACTCGAACGTTTAGTATCCCAATATACGTCACTTTACATCTTTCGTTTGTATAAAAATATAAGTCATTCTATATTATCAATTAAACATTTATTGTTTTTCTCTCTATCTTATCTCTATTTTATTAACTATCCAATTATTTTTCAATTCTATATAAGTATTTGATTAATGATAGTCAAAAGATACTGTAGATATTTCTAATTTAAATTTATGGTTTTTTAAATCTTTATAATAACACTAAAGTGACTTATATTTCATTACAGAGAGAGTATTTCGCACAATTGTCGTATTCATGCTTCACAGAATTTCGTGCACGTTGTCAAGAAGGTCAATATATTAGAGGAAATTAGTAGCCTGAATTTAGTAGCTTGCATTTTCTAGCATATAATAAGTAACATATATTAATCAATGAGGTATTGACATAATGGTCATTAATATTGAGGTTTCAGGCCTAGAAGGTCCTAAGTATATATGTGTCTCTCTTAACCCAAAATAAAATAAAATATGTGTCTCTTTTGGTATAAAAAGTTTACGCGTGCTATATTATTGTGCGATTCTTTCTATAAAAAAAGTAACGTATATTTAAGGTTTTTTTTTATTTTTTACGCATACGAAATATACGCACACACACTTTTTTTTTTGCTTCCACTGATAGATGAATTCGGAACTTCCGAATTAAGGACTACAATAATTATCACAAGATCAATGTCTTGTCGGCAGTTCTATTACTTTATATTCATATTGTCTTTTACGGGTTGAAATGGCTCGGTCTTTTATTTGTTTCATTAACAGTTCAACTTTTTATTTTTATTTTTAAGAAAGTTGACTTAATTCTTAAGTGAAGTATCTATACCATTTTGGGGAAATTTTAACCTAAGAATTTCCGTGAAGGAGTGGCCAGTGTGTGCGTAATCTCTGACCATACAGTTTATTCTCACAATCTGAACCACACAATTTCATTCTGAGAATGAAACTGTGTGGTCAGATCATAGACACAATCATTTCCTTTATGTTGGAGTCTCCATAATAGAACCTCCCACCATTTTGTGAATAGATGCAACGCAAGTATTACAGGCTTTTTGGGGTTTCACTTTTGTGGATCGATACTTGTTCAGCCTTTTACATTTGAGATGAGAGCTGAGAGCACACATTTGTGGTAGATACTTTAAATAATTTAAAAAGTGTATTTTAAGGATTTTAACAATTAAATGTGTTGCAGCTTATATTTTAAGTTTTATCGTAAATACATATTCGATAAAATTTAATTTACATCCAGATTCTATTAATTTTTTATTTATAAAATAGAGTATATGATGCATTTCATTTTAGACAAAGATTCTCTAAACTAGAAAAAAAATGTATTTAAAACTATAAATAAAAATTTTATTTAGATAATCAAATGCAAGTGCTCTTATACGTTTACAGACGTCACTCAAAACCAAAATATTCAATAATATTATATCAAAAACAATTTTTTTTTATAGAAAAGAAATATACGCATACAATTTTTTGTCCATTAGGACTCAAACTTGAAACCTTCAGATTAAAGAGTCACAGTAATTATCATTGGATCAATGTCTTGTTGGTCATCTTTAAAACATTAAGAATATATGTTTTTTTTAAAAGTATTTTGCACCATTTTCATATTGATATTTTGTACCAATTCAATTTTTTTCCCCAGGAATTCGTATCTAGTATAATTTATAATTAGGAAAATGACACTTTTGGAAATAATTTTAAGGGAAGGCGCGAGGACAAAAAAATTAATAAATGAATGCGAAATAATGAAAAGTAACATTTTCATGATTATAATGAACAAAAATCACAATTGTTACTTTAAAATTGTTACTTCACGTGTTAATGTTACTTTGTATTCACAATTGTTATTTCATATTTACTTTATTCCACATTTGTTATTTCATATTTTTTACTTCATAATTATTACTTTTGTCCTGATTAAATTACAGTGTCTTTCTATCCCTATTTTTTTTTATAATTTTGTCCTTCTGAACAAAAATCTATAATTTTAAATGAATAAACACTCAAATAAGTTTTATAGTTTCCTCAAAAAAAATAAAGTTTTATAGTTTGAAGGACATCTATAGGTTAAAGGACAAAAATAAAAATTAAAAATTAAAACAGCCGCATATATTCTTAAAAAATATTTGTCCCAATTCGTTCCATTAATATTTTTTCTTCCCTTCCCTATTTTTAAACATTCAATATCTTTTGATTCAAATCTTCAAAAGTGATGAAACTTTCACCATTTTTGAGAATAGACATGTGATTAGTTTATCATCATTTGTTTGAGTATGCAGGTAAAAGATGCTGAGAATATAATTGATTTTTAAGTATTTGGAGGGAAAGAGGACTTTTCTTTTCTCCGTTTACTTTTCTCCAGGAAAGGTTGGCAATTAAAAATAGAGAAAAGAATCACATTTCGTGTTTGTATTGCGGTTGAATCGCCAAAAACAGTAAATTTCGAAAGTGTAGTTGCAGAAATTATTTTTAGTTTTAGATCATTTTCAAGTTTTCTTCAACTTAGAAAGAACTTGGTCCTAGCTTTTCAAGTGTAGTGCAATCGTTGTCTACACTTGAAAAGGTAGAAGAAAAAACAACGATTGCACACCGTTTACCTTTTGCGCTTTCAGATGTTGATATTCCTAGCTAGGTCTGGTGTGATTAATCATCAGTTTTATGAAGAAAATGGCACCAGCAAATACTACTTAGAACGCCATAGAAATTGTAGCAAGTTCGAACTTGGAAGAAAACTGGAATCGAGAGAATACACATATACTGTGCATTATATAGTCTAAAACTGTCGGCGACAGACCCGAATCAACCACAATACAAACACGAAAATCTTTCGTAAAAACATCAAACAAACAAGGATTTTGTCTTATGGTAAATGATGAAATCCTCCTCTTGTTCCATGATAAAAATATTACAGTAAAATTTTCAGTCTCATTTTTGAATAAACACACAAATTTGGCTTCCAATCAACCAAAATAAGGCAATCCACCCATTAACAGTGGAGGAGCATAACATACTGATGAACTAACAAGTTTCTTCAAATTTACATATTATGAGAACTTGTCACGCCATTCCAATTGTATTCTACAAATAGAAATACCGTACTTATGCATTTATGTTTTTCTTTTTCTTTTTTATGAATCTGAAGATATTCAATATCTGAAATACAAACTTATAAGCTTTTATTGTATCGACCTCAAGGGCTCTAAGAAAGGATAATCTGTATATCCTACAACAGGATCATGAGTATAAAAGGTAGCCCTATCATACTCATTTAAAGGAGCATTTAACTTGAGGCGTAAAACTAAGTCTGGATTGGAGACGAACAGTCTTCCATATGAAACCAAATCAGCATCACCACTCGCCACTGCTTCAACCCCGAGCTCTCTGTTGAATCCACCACTAGACATGAATGTTCCCTGATAAGCTTTTCTCCATGTTCTCATCAGTCGAGCTTCTTCTTCTTCGTTTATTTGTGCACTTAACAGTCTCGGTTGAGTCACGTGCAAATACGTTAGTTTACTATTTATGTCCTCTTGGAGCTTGTTGAGTCTCTCAATCACTGCTAAACCAAGGCTAAGAGGATCTGAATCTATAGCATCATTAAAATCAATGGCTGGTGAAATTCTCACAGCCACACGATCTGCACCGATTGCTTTAATAACGGCTTGAACAACCTGCATTAAGAATTTGCACCGGTTTTCAATTGAGCCTCCGTATTCATCGTTTCTGTCATTGATGCCATCTTTCAAAAATTGGTCAATAAGGTAACCATGAGCGCTATGGATCTCAATGCCATCAAAACCAGCTTCAATTGCATTTAAGGCTGCGTGGCGATAATCCTCCACCACTTCAGCAATCTCATGTACTTCCAAAGACCGTGGTTTTGAGGGAAGCTCATAAGTACCATCTGGCATCTGTATTTTAAACTTGTCTGATATAGGCTTGTCTGTAGATGATATTGGAGCTCTTCCCTCAGGTTGATAAACTGACCAAATAGACAAAGAAACACAAGGTTCAGGCTAGTATAAATTGGAGGAAAATATATGAATTGATCAATTAGCAACTCACAGTAGTAAGGGTAAGGGTAAGGCCACGTGCCCCCTCCTTATGTAGACCCATTCAGACTAAGGGTAAAGACTGTACCTTGATGAGATGCACGACCGACGTGCCATAATTGACAAAAGAAAACAGCACCCTTAGCATGTACAGCATCAACTATTTTCTTCCATGCCTCAACTTGTTCCTTAGTGAAAATCCCAGGAACATGAGAAAAACTGAATTCACATCCAAAGATCAGATTAACCCGTAAGTCAAAATCTCGCAAAAGCATAATTGGTTCGATCCAAAATCAATTTTACAATTCTTGCACTTTTATATCACATGTTTCATATAGACACTTTTATCTTTATCTATGCATGTAAAGAAACTTGTACACTTTTAGTCCAAAATGTCAGGTGTGCAATATTCCACATGGATTGTTAGTGAGTCTTTCACCAATAAGAATGTGACATGTATATAGGATAGTTTTCCACCAATAAAAATTTTGTGACACGTCAAAAATGGACTAAAATGGAAAGATAAGTCTAAAAATCTCGAAACCAGTGTTAAACCTTGGAAGAATCTTAATAGATCTCCATGACTAAGTGATTCAGTGAGCTAATCCACTTTGTTAAAGGAAAATATTTATTCCACAACAAAATCGACATAAGAACAAAGTAACACGATATGCTTTTATATCATTAATCTTCACAGGACCCATAAGAATTAATAATTATGTAAAAGTATGTTGTGATACCACGTAGAAATTAAAGTAGTCTAGAAGATTTAGCAAAGGACAAAAACATATACTTACCCAACGGAAGTAGGAGAGATGGTGGTGCCTTCACTAATGAGGAAGCCACCATCGGTTGCTCTTTGGGCATAATACTCCTCCATTGTTGGCTGTGGAATGCCATTTATAGCCCTGCATCTTGTCATTGGTGCCAAAACCACCCTGCCAACAAATTAAAAAGAAAATCAGTTCAAGAACATGGGAATCAATTGTATAATTAGGAACGTACAAAGAATCAGAACCCAGATAAATAGTTTGCTTATTGATATCATTAAATTAAGCAAATATTGCAGGACAAATTAAGAAAGAGGAAAGTTGCAGAAACTGAGCATTGCTGCTTATATACAGACAGACCTGTGAGAAAGATTGAACTTTCCCATCTTGAAAGGAGAGAAGAGAGTTGGGATTTGTTCTTTTGATTTTGTTTCTGCCGCCATTTCCAAGTTTGTAGGAAAAAAATAATTGTGGAGAGGAATAAGATGATCAGTTGATGTTTGAGAGATGTGATTTATATAACTTTCCTACTCGTCGGGTATCACAAAGTTATTTGCCGGCGGCCCATAGGGAAATACTAGAAGAATGGATTTAATGCTTTTCACACAAACGATAGTGAAACGTGCGTAATCGAGTACGTAATACTTTCTAAGGCTCGACTCGAAAAACTCGAGTTTTGATTAAATATTACTGCTTTCGTCCCATAAAAAATGTCCATATTTTACTATTTACATAGATTAAGAAACTCAATTAATATGTTGTTGTAATGTCCCACATTGAAAAAGTAGTAGAATACTCACTCCCATATAAGTGTGAGACATAAAGTGCTTGTCATTAACTTAGCGTTTTTTGCCCAGCGAGGGACGGCGAGCTTAGCGATTGACCGACATTTATATTTCGTTTAAGCCTTACAGGCTAAAGTGCAGGGCGTTACTGATTAATGTTTTAGTAGTAATGGACATATATACCCCTATCTTATAATTAATGTTTGCTTTAAAATATGAAATGATCATACAACAATAAATATATGAACATCAGGTTGCCGCTGTCTTGCTACTCTTCTGTGGTTTGTATATGCTTCTTCTGTTCATTGCTAACAATTTTTTTATTCACATGTTACAACTTAGTTTATTTCATACGTCCTATTGTTCTGTATTTTTTTTGAAAACTGTTTTTGTAGTATATGTTAATTTTATATATATAATGGTACTCATGAAAAATGCTTTGTGGTTTATTGATCTGAAATATGAAGGGAATTTTTAATATTGCATTCTTTTTGAAGTATCTAACACATCTATTCCGTTAATTCTTTAAAAGTTACATTGAAGATTTAGACTTCCAAAGATCCTATTTACGTGTTGGTCTGAGCCTAACAATGTGGTTAGTTGTGATTATGCTATATTTCGTTGAAGTGTTATCCATTCAGAAATATTGTGTGCATTATGTACTTACATTGTTTGGAATGAAATGTTTTATGTTTGTCTCTAGCTACAGACTATGTGTTCTCTTTGCAGTTGTCTTTTCTGATGCACTTTTTCTTAAATCTTCTTCTGGCCTTTGTCCCTGTTTCTGTGGCTGGGTGTTGCCGTGGGATTACTTGGAAAATGCATATTTGCACTTTTGTTTTAGCGATGTTTCCAAGGTATATCCATTTGATGACACATTTTTCTACTATAACATAGTGGTGAAGACAATACATGCTGCTTACCTATGTTGTTTCCTTCATTTGGGACAAATCTATAATTTTGATCATACTTACATGCTTTGATTCTGTGATAACAAATGAGAGTTTATTGATGTGTTTTCATCTACCACAAATGCTTATCATATAACCATGTTCGAATTTGAGGATATGATGAACGTTTTTGTGTGGGGGCATTTGTGTCTCTAGCTAATTATTTGAATTTAAGTTACAGGTCCAAATGTCATTACAAAAGTTTAAAGAGACAGTAAGTGTAAAAAAGATAAAAGATCAATCTGACAAGAATCAAGAGGTAAGAATGTGTGTGTGTGTGTGTGTGTTTTTTTATAGGAAACTTAGTCTTTTTATAGGTAAGGTGTACATGTGCACTATATGTTATTGTGTGGGATTTGGAGTTGCACATTTGTCCATTATTGTAAATTTTGAAGTATTTCACAAAAAAAATTGTGGCTCTTTTGTCATTTGATTATAATGTTCTTGCCATCAACGTTCTTGCGTTTTCATTACCCAACAATGCTTATTCACAACCTTTAATGTATTTGTTACGATAGAACATGAGTGGAGAAAAAAAGTTACAGGACATTGATTTATTCATAAGGATAACCGTTAAGGTGGAAGCTTGATTGTTGTCATTATAACATTGATCAACCTTTCGTTGCCGGAGTACAAGGAGACTTAAAAGCCGTGGAGGAGTCCTATAGTCATGTTATTGGAAAAGTTTACGAGCTTGAATGTGCTGAACAAATAGTGGAGAAACTATGTGAGATTTTGTACACTACTCACTGTTTTTTTTTTTTTTTTTTTTTTTAATTTATATATCTCCATGCAGCGCACGTGTGTTTGTCTAGACATGTAATGTAATCACACAATCTTTATAGTTTAAGGATTGAGATTGAATCTTAATATACGAAGGTGCATATCACGTGATTCTCTTGGATTTGGTTGATATAAATGTTTTTCTTTCTTTCTTTCTTGAATCAGGTGGATATAAATGTTGAAAGCTTGAATTTTGTTTTGGTTGTTGTGCTCCTCGAAAGATTCACTTGCTACAATGTGTTTCACATATCATTGGTACGATGTTCTCACTTCATTTCATTGGTATTCTTTTTTGTTTACTTTTTTTAATAAAACCTTTGATAGAAGTATGGCTGGTGTTTGTTTTTTTACTTCCAAATGTTTCAGTTTTTAATATGCAGACAAATGTGTAGGACACAAATGGGTGATGAAGAAAAGATAATTGAGGATTAGTTGTTTGCGTGTGTGTGCGTTTTTTTCTTAAACCAAAATTTGCATGTGAATGCACTATGATTTGATGTAAGCGATGCAGTTTTCTTTTCTACTGGAAGTCTAGAAGTTTGCTTACAAATATGATCAAAGAATATTTTATTCCAATCAAACCTATTAACATTGTGTATTTTTAAAAAGCTTACACATCAACTGATCGACCACATGGTGCATCTATCAACAAGAGAAGGCTACCACTCCATCGCACACCATCTTAGTTGAGTTGCTTAGTAGATATGTAAAGGAAAGGTGGGCTTGAGGATGTTGCTAAGAATGATGGAAATGTTTGATTGCCGTGTGAAGTACTACATGTCGCCGGTAAGAGTTTTATCTTGAGTTTTAGCCAAGTATTTGTAGTGCCTTTTATCCTAAGTTGTGCATATGATATTTGAATAGGACATTGAGCTTTGAAAATAGTAAAATTGTGAGAACACTATATATTTTTCACTTTAATGTGCAGTTGCTTTGGAGAATAGGTTAGATGTCAAGACCTCATAAATGTGTTAGATAGGGCTTGGCATATTGACAGACACCAACCCATTAAAATAGCACTCAAGGTGAAACCATTATGTTTTTTTTTGTGTGTGTTATGCAGGTAAATGATGAACTTGCACTTTTCATTTCAATTTCGAAGTCGTTGATCCAAAAGCTACAGAAAGGAGGTGCCAATATGAACTTGCTCTTTTCTTAACTATCATTACGCTAAGTGTTATTTGTTAATTTGGTTTTACTTTAAAAAAGGCTTTATTGTTCTTGCTGGACACAAAAATTGTTTACTTCTTATTTTAGCTACTTGGAATTCTGAACTCGATTATTGTCTATAGAGATTAGAAAGTACGCCGTCACAAGTTGTACTTAATTAAGATAATGAAGAAACCTCATAAACAGCAAGCATTGTTGTTACCTTTGTTTCTATATTTCGTTTTTGCAGGTATTTGTGGTGTTTTTGCTTTGCCGAAAATGTTTGAAGAATTGATGATGATTGGCAAGTTACAATGATAACTTATTGTTATTCCCCAGCATTATGGTCGAGGTTGTGGTATAGAGGATGTACGATATTAAGATCCTTAGGGTGGGGTGCTTTGTAAACCATGATAGGACGATGAAAACTCCATGTTTTGTTGATTTGTGAAGAAACAATAGTGTGTTTCTTTTGTAATATTATGTTTTTAAATTACATTGTATGAGAATTTTTTGTCATGTTGTATTGAAGCTATTTTTCTAATGAATTATGTTTGGTTTTGTGTGCATATTTCACATTTGACATATTTTAATCCTATTCATGTATACGTGACCATATTTTAATTGTATGTTGTTTTTATCACCCCGTGCATTATGCATGGATTCATGGCAAGTAAAATATAATAGACATAGTTTTCAAGCATATAATAAGTAACATATATTAGTCAATGAGGCATATAGACATAATGGTCATTAATAGTGACCTCTCATCAGTAGAATGTCCTAAGTTTGAGTCTTTGTTGGATAAAAAGATTATTATGCTATTTTTTCCATAAAAAAAATAACGTGTGTTCAAAATTTATAACTTCATATTCATTGTTTTTGACGGGTTGAATTGGCTAGGTCTTTTATTTGTTTCATTAACAGTTAATTGTTAAGTGATGTATCTGTACCATTTTGTGGATGGATGCAACGCAAGTCTTATTTAAGCCTTTGGCCTTTCGGGGTTCACTTTTGTGGATCGTTACTTGTTCGACTTTTACATTGAAGATTAGACCTCACTCGAATTCAAGAATGTATTTTTTATTTTTATTTTTGTAAAGCATTTTGCACGGTTGCACCATTTTCATATTGATATTTTTTACCAAATCCTAATTCATTTTCAGGAATTCGTATCTTGTTTCGTATAATTTATAGTTATATGGTATTTCCTATCATTCGAATATTTTCTAATAAATTGATAGCGAATCCATAATTGCTTTCTCAAAAAGCATACCTTTTGCATAATATGTATATTTTCTTAATAGTTTGGTGGCAAGTCTGGAGGAGGCCAACCATTCATTGATGTCTTCAAAGACAGCTGCTCGTCAGGAGATTGAGCAATTGAAAACCGAACTGGCCAAAGCTGAAGGTTTATTATTCACTCAAGATGAACAATTGAAAATTAAAGACCAGCAACTGAAGAAGATGAATGAGGAGAATCAACAGCACCTTGCCACAGTAAACATGCTGAAAGCTGACTTTGATGAAACTGTGAGGCAGATGGAAGAAACTCCTGCTCAGAATATCAATCAGAAGGTCGTTGCAGGATATAAAGCTTCTCCCCAAACCTATGAAGAAATTCAAATCATCTTAGCTCCTGCTCTGCGTAGAGGATATACTCTTGGTGTTGATGAAGCCCAACCAGCTGACCTAGTGATTAGCACTTTTGCCTAATCACAAATTATATGATAAGAAAGCCGGCGAGATCTTCACTAGGCGGTATGATGAATACAAGAGTGGAGAAGATATCATCCGCAAGTATCACGAAGAAAAAATCTGCACATCTTACGCTCCTCCTTCATCTTGATTTCATATATTTTGTCCTTGAAACTTTGATAATTAACTTCGGATTTTGCTGCAACTTTTGAGCAGCTTTTGATGTAATTTGTAACAACTCTATCTGATCTTTGTCTTCGATGTATGATACTTTGATCGTTAGCCATTTGAATCGGCTTTTATTTTGATATTTTTCAGCTTACAACTTTATTTCCTTATTGCGCTGCAAAGAAGTTAGGACTATTTATCCTTAGCTTCTTTATTTATAATGTATATTCTGCCCAGAGGGTCCTTGCGCTGCAAGTTTGATTTTTTGACTTTATATTGGGTCTTCGCCGTAATGTCCTTGCGCTGCAAGTTTTGACAATTGATTTTACGGTGGGTCTTCTGCCTAGAATGTCCTTGCAATGCTGGTTTGACATTTTGATTTTTCGATGGGTCTTCCGCCTGAGAGTGTACTGCTTCTACAAGTTTGACACTTAGATTTTTCGATGGGCGATTTGCCCAGAGTGTCCTTGCGCTGCAAGTTTGACATTTTGACTTTATATTGGGTCTTCTGCCCAGAATGTCCTTGCGCTGCAAGTTTTGACATTTGATTTTACGGTGGGTCTTCTGCCCAGAATGTCCTTGCATTGCAAGTTTGACATTTTTGGTTTTATGATGGGTCCGCTATCCGTAATGTCCTTGCGCTTGCAAGTTTGACATTTACATTTTATGTTGGGTCTTACTTGATTTCTCTTCTTATTACAAGTTTTAATGCTCGATTTTTAGGCATTTTGCCTTTAGTTTCCATGTTTCAACACAAGTTAAAATATTCAAACATATAATAACAAAATTAAAAAAGATATACATTCAATGTACAACCACTCCAGAAAATAAAATTATTTTAAGGAATAAATTTCCTTAAGTGAACAACATTCCAGCTTCTAGGAATGGTCTTCCCAGAGGCATTAGCCAGTTGATAAGATCATTTTCCATGTACTTTGATAATTTTATAAGGACCTTCCCAATTTGGGTCTAGCTTTCCAGTTGGACCTTGCTTGCTGGCATCATTTCGCCTCAGAACTAAATCACCTTCTTTAAAATACGTACCTCTAACTCTGGAGTTGTAGTATTGAGCAATCTTTTGCTTGTACTTGGCCATCTGTATCAGTGCTATGTCCCTTTTGTGTTCCAACTCGTCCTTGATGTGCAGCATATTTACTTCCTGTGTTTCTGGACAATACAATTCCGTCCTGGGAGATTTGTGCCCAATCTCTGCTGGTATCACTGCTTCACATCCATATGCTAAGGAAAATGGAGTTTCCTGTGTAGCGGCATTCAGGGTAGTTCTGTATGCCCATAAGATGTCTAGAAGATGATCCACCCAATGAGATCCTTCCTGCTCCGACCTTTTCTTCAACCCTTGCTTTATTTGCCTGTTGGTTTGTTCAACTTGCTCATTGGCTTGAGGATGGGTTACTGAGGTAAAGTGCTGAGAGATTTCTAGGTTTGTGCACCAAGTTTGCACTCCTTGATCTTCAAATTGCGTGCCATTATCAGAGATAAGGACTTTAGGAATACCATATCTGCACAGAATATTCTTCCACAGGAATTTCTGTATTTGGTTGGCTGTGATGGTGGTCAAAGGTTCTGCTTCCACCCATTTGGTGAAGTAATCTACTGCCACTACCAGAAACTTGAAATTTTCCGGCGCTCTGGGTAGCGGGCCCACTAGGTCTACTCCCCATTGATCAAAGGGCCATGGTGATACAATTGGTGTGATCTCTTGTACAGGATTATGTGATAAATTACCATGTACCTGGCAGGCCTTGCAAGTTCTGACTAGCTTCTCTGCATCTCCTTGCATTTCTGGCCAGTAATATCCAAAGAGTCTACACTTTCGGGCCAAAGCTCGTGCTCCTAAATGATTTCCGCAAATTCCTAAGTGAATTTCTCTCAACACGTAGTCCCCATCTTCTGAGGTGACACATCTTAACCAGGGTGCTGTGTAGGACTTTCTGTACAGCACATCATTGAAGAGAGCATACCTCGCCGAGAGTCTTATCAGTTTTTTGGCACGTACTTTATCTTCAGGGAGTACTCCATTTCTCAACTACATTATGATTGGATCCATCCAAGTTTCCATCTGTGTTATAGGTTGTACTTCAACTTCATCACAGCTCTTCTGTTTAAACTGTTCAACCAGCACTTTCTTGTTGGACAGAAAATTTGACCCTAGCTTATATAAAGCATCTGCTCTGGTATTTTGGGCCCTAGTTATCTGTTCCACTTCCACCATTAAGAAGTTTTTCAATTTTCTTTGTGCAACCGCAAGGTATTTCTTCATGGGGCCTTCCTTAGCTTCATATTCTCTTTGATATGATTGGTTACAAGGCGCGAATCGATTGTACACTTTGGGTTCGCACACCTAGCTTTTGTGCTAGGTTTAATCCAGTTATCAAAACTTCGTATTCTGCTTCATTGTTAGTGGCCTGAAACTCAAAGTGAAGAGCATACGAGAAGTATTCACCTTTTGGGCTAATGAGTAGGAGTCCTGCTCCTCCTCCTTCTTTGTTGGAAGCTCCATCCACATAAAGTTGCCACTGCTCATCCACTTTCTGGTCTGCCTTATGCTCTACTGCTAATGCCCTTTCTTCTGCTAAGAAATCTGCTAATGCTTGAGCTTTAATTGAGGTTCTCGGTTTGTATTCGATATCAAGCCCTGCTAATTCAACTACCCACTTCGCCAATCTCCCAGACTTATCTGGTTTATGCAAAATTTTCTTTAGGGGTTGATTTGTCAACACTATCACTGGATGACTCTGGAAATATGGTCTTAATTTCCTTGTGGCATACACCAGGGCAAGAACCAATTTTTCCACCTCAGAATACTTGATCTCAGGCCCTTGTAGGGCTTTACTCACAAAATATACAGGCCTCTATAACATACCATGGTGTTTTACCAACACAAAGACTTACCGCTTCAAGCAAAGGATAAGTATAAAAATAATACCTCACCTTCCTGAGGAGGGGTTAGGGTTGGTAGATGACTGATATGATCCTTTAAATCCCGAAAAGCCTGTTGACATTCTGCATTCCACTCGAATGGGCTGGCCTTCCTGAGGATTTTAAAGAAAGGCGGTGACTTCTGCGCGGATTTTGACAAGAAACGATTTAGCGCTGCCAATCTTCCTGTCAATCGTTGGACTTCTTTAATATTCTTCGGTTCGGGCATAGTTTTTAAGGCTTCCAATTTATCAGGGTTGGCCCTGACTCCTTCTTTGGATATCACATAACCAAGAAAATTTCCTGACAAGAGTCCTGCTTTTGATCAATAAATCATCCACATACACTTCCATGGATTTACCAATCTGTTGTTTAAAAATGGTATTGATCGTGTCTTTTGGTATGTAGCCTTCGTTCTTTAATCCAAAAGCGTAGATACATAGTAGTATGAACCAAATTCAGTAATAAAAGCAGTTTTTACAGCGTCAACAGGATCCATCATAATCTGACGATACCCCTTATATGCATCTAAGAAAGCAAAAATCTCATATCCAACTGTGGAATCTCATATCATTTGTATATTTTCAATTTTTCATAATGAATCGATAGCAAATTTATAGTTGCTCTCTGTAAAAGCGTGAGTCTTTTTAACGCTTTTTCTAAGCAATGTTTACCATGGGGCCTACATGTAAATTCTTAAATTCTATTGACTTCTGGATCATCACGAAGTCATTCTTATGATCGGACTAGGATAAAATCTGTCGTTTTCCAAAGGTTTCTCATTGGTCAATTTTCGTGCGACTTGTAAGGCCCAAAGTAGTTGTCATGGCCGAATAAGGCATGGAAAGTCCACGTTGGCCCACACAATTGAAGGGCAGCCAGATAAGTAGAAGTATTTGGCCCGTAATAATTAAGAAAAAATATGGTCCATCAATCATTTAACTGGTATATCAAGTAGATGAGTATGATTGATTTTCACACATTCTCACACATAGTACATATGTGTAAGTGTGATATTGATTAATGACATCCTTACACTTGATATACCTCTAAAATAACTCATGCATCATAACTATTCTCGTCATAATTCTAATATTTTTTGGGGGAATGAGGAGAATGACACAAATATTTCATCAATTAAGAAGAAAGACAGTCTTTTGAAATTTTTGCATAAATGACAAATTTATTTTATTTTTATTTTATAAAATTCTGACACATTTTTTTTGTAAAAAATACCAACACACTTTCTCTTTAATCAATCTTTTTTAAACATTCATATCTCTCGATCTACAACTCCAAATTCGAAAATTATCTCACCAATTATTTTTATTTTTTCATGCTCTTTATTTTGAGACCAGATTCAACATATTCCGACTTTATTTCAGAAAATCCGCTATTGAAATTCACTATTGATCGAAATTCACTGATTTTCGAATTCACTGGAAGATTCATTGATTGAATTTAACAAATGAATCTCACTAAAAACGATGTAATAATATCGAACCAAGTATCAAAACGAACGAAAAACGATGTAATGATATCGAACCAAGTATCAAAACGAAGATCATCAAAAAAAAAAAAATTCAGTAAAATTTTTATCGCGTTTTGATGTATAAATCAAAAGATATTATTATTTGAAAATTGAAAAAAAAAAAAAAAAAAAAAATGCATGTGTTTGTCATTCAAAAATTATTCAAAATTGGAAATCGAGGTTGTCACTAAAAATATTTCAAAATTTGCCTTTTATCCCTATTTTTTTTTTTTTTTTTTTTTTTTTTTTGGGAGGATTAATGAAAGAGGCACCGTGAGTCTTTTTTGGTTATCCTATTAATAATGCAAATATGCATTGAAAGCAATTACAATAGATGGCGTCAAAGAACCCCTAACAATACGACCCCCCAGAGACCATCAAACTATTCAAAGCATGTGCTAGCAAATATGCTAGATGGTTGCATGGTCTCTTACAAAAAAGTATAAACGTATTCGAAAGTAGAAAATAAATTCTAGTAACCCGAAACAATACATATGGTACCGGAGAAGTCATCCTCCGAAAAGCAAAGTTTACGAACAATAGACAAAGAATCGTTTTCCATGATAACTTGTTTAAGTCCGCGTGCAAATAAATGCCTCCACATGGCTATAAAAAATGCCCATAAGCTCGGTTGCCTCTATGTCCATAAGGGGTTCCATAAGCTCGGTTGCCTCTATGTCTATAACTATAAGGGGTTAACTTTTCCGAGAAACCAACTTGGGGCACACCCCTGCAATCTCTAAAGATTATTCCAACTGCTACATGTTGTTGCATATGTAGTACCATAACGCCTCCAAACTTATGTTTGGTAGCGTTAATAGAGCGATAAACGATCCAGCTAAGTACTTAGACTATCGTATTTGTTTGGCCTAAAAGGACTAACCCGAATTGACAAGACATTTATCTTCAACATTTATATGGGGGTAAGAATTCTATCATTTTAACTATGTGGGACATTACAATTACACTTCATCACACCAACCGGCTGGGGGGTCCATAAAGTCTAATACACACATGAGGCCAAGGAAAAACCGATGGAAGGCGCAAATATTCAACCGATGAAGTTTATGCCTCGTGAATAATAAAAGAAATATGAAGTGGCATAGTATCGAAAAATCAGTCACATCGCGCTTGCAAAACAAGCCAGAGGAGAGTGCTAAAAGTAGCATCTCGATCCATGTCGAGTAAGTGAAAATTGAAAAGCTCACAGAAGGAGGAAAAAGGACGTTGCAACAACTTATATCCGTGCTCGTAACTCCTAAGTGCACCATATAACCATATGACGCGGGGAATTTCTCATTCAAACAAACAATGATAAAGTGATCCCGAAACAACACCACAAAGCACACAAATGCCATTAAATAAGCCACGTTTACAAAGATTAATATCTGTAGCCAAGCAATCTTGTAATATTTCGATTTTCTTTAAATGATGAGACGTGTCATTTTCATGCAACGAAATATTATTATTCTTACTTTTTTCATGGAGTTAAGTATTTCTTTAATATATATATATATATATATATATATATATATATATATATATATATATATATATATATATATATATATATATATATATATATATATATATGTCGATAAATATGTATATATATTTGGGAGAAAATCTGATTTTTAAATAATAGGGAAAAATAATAAGAAATTATTATTTTTGGGATTTTCTATTTAAGGAAAAATAAATCTCATTAGTTCCCATAACTAAAAAGAAATTTTCTTTCCACGCTCTTGAGAACGGCGCTGAGAGCAAGAATTAGGAAAGAGAGATTTCTTCCAGTTTCTAAGTCAAATCTTAACGGTTTTTAGATCATAGTAGAGTAGCGGAATCGTCGTGAAGAGAGCGTCGTTTCAACACCAGAAAGTTGGAGCCCTTTCTAAGGTATGTTTCGAGCCCTAGTTATGTTCTTGACTGAGTTTGATGGATTCAAACTCATGAATTCGTAGTTTTATATGTTTAGAAGCGTGTGATCGAATATAATATGATTTTGGATTGATCACATAGGTTTCTGATGGGAGTCAAATTGGCTATCATTTTCTATGTGATTAGACCTCGTTTATACCTCGTTTTATATGTTTCCGGGGACATTTGATTGTATTTTGATGTATTTTACACATTGGTTATCATTTTGAGACCGAGGATGTAATGTCCAAAAATCTCGATGTTTTAGGTGTTTTGATGCATTCTCGGTCACCCTAGTTTCCTGTAGGGGTTACATGTAGTATTTGTTATGATTTTGTATAGGTATTAGGTGTTCGAGATGACCAGAAGGCGAGATACGAGGGTTGGAACGCGTGCCCGAAGCTTAAACGTTCAAACGGATCGAAATTCATTGGTACTACAGCTTGGCTTCCAATCATCTGCATTTTGATCCAATTTAAAGGCACTTTCTGGACTGGTCATCCTCATTGAAGTTGTAGACAATTTCATTAGCTTTCCAACGCATTTTGAATCACTTGATTTGGAGGTCTACACATAAAGTTATGACCGATTTACTAAAGAGAGTGTCCCAATTCGACTCTGTTCATAGGCCGGCACCCATAATCTATAGGCCACGGCCTCGTGATCTGAGGACTCGGAAATCTCTTTGTCTTTCATAGGCCACGGCCTATGAATCACAGGCCGCGGCCTACCGACCGACCCCAGCCACTATAAAAGGCATTTTTGAGTAGATTTTCAACAGATCCCCTGATGAGAGTCAACTTTGCTATAATTTCGTGTGCAATTTATCCTCTATTTGTAGCATATTCGATGTACTTTTGGGTAGTTGAGTGGTTTTTATAGGCACATTTTACCACTAGTTGAATCACGAGACGATATGACGTTTACGTCTGAAATCTCAATATTTTTGGATGAATTGTGTGCGTTTCATTGGCATTTGTCACGCTTGAGTTTTCTTGTTTTTATTTATTATAGGTGCGGCGTGATAGAGGGCGTGACGAAGAGCATAACGGTATGAAAATCATCCAAAACGGAATTCGTATTAAAAATAACACGAGACGCAAATTTAAACATTCGGAAAAAAGATTATTATCAAAATTGACGGGATCCCGACTTTGGTGTTGAATGGGATAAGAGGTGGCAGTACCAATTTGCTGCTGATTTTATGGGTAAAAAGGGACCCACGGCCAATGTGCATTTTAATGAGATCAAAGTAAAGAATAAGGTACCCTCAAAAAAAAAAAAAAAAATAAAGAATAGGAGGGTTTTATTCGCACCACACGTAAACCTATCTTCACTTGTTGTATTAAAATGAAAAACATGTAATCTACCTCTTGCACACAATTATTATGTTAACAATTAAAACTACTTTTACACCACATTTTCATGTCAATATAAAAAAAAATCAATATCGCTAATCATTTTTTACTATTCTCAATTTATTATATTATCATATCTCCACCAAACACTTAAAATCTAAAAAACAATCCCTCGTTAACACACTAAAATCAAATCTCCACCAAAAAAAAAATTCATTTCACGTGGATGGATCTGTCGATTCTTTAACATGGATGGCGGCAATTCATGTTATTCGGATTCGTTTTGAAACCATTCGTTGAAGAGATCTTTATGTCTGTCAATACAATTTTTCATTGGTTAATCTTCTTCCGGTATTAAAAATGAATATATATATACCGATATTTTGCTTTCCGGTAGTATGCTGCTACTGTTAGGATGAATGGATAATTTTTTCTTCCACCGTTCACATTGATCAATTAATTGTTTCACATGGCTAAGACGGCGGCAAAATTATGGCAGGTTTCCATTCCTTTTTTCTTTAATTTGTTCCTTGACATATCCGATTTCACAACCCCTCGTTAACACACTAAAATAAAATCTCCATCAAATCTAATCGCTCAATTGATTGAAGATGGTGTGGGGTTTGAAGGTTTTAGGATGATGAAGATGAAGATTGTGAAAATGGTGATTTTGTTTAAAGATGGTGTGGGGTTTAAGGGATTTATGAGGAAGAAGATATTTCTTGGAGGGAAATAATGGGGTGTGTAGGTAGGGGTGTGGGATATAAAGTAGATGAAATTGAAGGACTAGTTTGTAATTAAAAAAATTGGTGTGAGAATAGTTTAAAAGTGTGGTATGAAGGTAGATAATGTGGTGTAAATAAAGAATTAAAAATGTTTGAAAATCAATGTGGTGCAAATGTAGGTTTTATTTTTTAGATGTGGTGTAAAGTATAAAGTGGTGCAACGGTAAATTTACTGTGGTGCGAATAAAGGCTCCCAAAGAATAAGGGAGGACGCTGCTTATTTTTATTTTGAGGAAAATTTCCAAAGCATAAGGGAACGTCAGCGAATTTTTATATATATAAATGCCACCTAGGTCAATTTTCAACACAGTTTTCATATCAGAATTTTATTTTTCTCTGTAGTGAATTTTTCCTTCCCTTTAGAACAGTTTATTTTTCACTTTTTCTGCAATTTTTCTTGAAGAACAACATCACTATATTTCTCTTTTCTTTTGTGATTGGAACACAACAAAATAGCGATTCGGTTGGTGAATTCTTGATCTTTTATTGGTAATTTTGCTTGTATTTTTATGATGCCTATTATGTCTTTCTTTATGAATTTCGGCGATTTTATTACTGTTACTATGCGTAGCTAGATTTTTGATAGCTAGATTATGTATGATGATCTAGGAATGAGTATGGCTTAAAAATTGAATCTTTTGAATTGTTGTGTCCTAGAACTTGAACTTAATGCTATTAGTGGAGTAGCAAACCATTAATTGATCATACGCACGAACTCTATAAATGTATTTTGCGAGGGAGTGTACGAACTAGAATTTTAAGAATGTCATGCACGAATTAGTCAAGTTATTCGCAGCATGTTCCTTGGTAAGGTTATTCTCGCTAAGCCGTGAATTCGGTGGATGCGGAGCATCTCATAGTTTTTATCATATTAGGTCAATTAAATCCCGTAGAGGGGACTGTTGAACCGAATATATGGTAACTAGGTTGTGGAATTAGCGCATAGAGACCAGTCTAGGAGATTGCACCCACAACACGTTCATTAGAAACCATTGGTTGGTTGGTAGGTTAAGGCTCGTCCCTAGTCATTCGGTAAGGGTATTAAGAGTAGTGTTCTTGACCATAATTTAGCTATTCTTTTATTCATATATTTTAAAGTCATCACTTTTATTTTCTTAGCTATAGTAAAAATTTTCTACCAATATTGTGAGCCTAAACTAAATATGAGCGTGATTGTGATACTTAACTGATTCCACGTGGGATATTACATTGCTCGCCGTTGTAGTACAACCGACCCGGTACTCTGCCGGTTAAAGTTGGTTTACTATAATTTGGCCATCAAGTTTTCTGGCGCCGTTGCCAGGGGATTGGTAAATATCAGTAAATCACAAGAGTATTTAGGATTAGGTTTTTTTTCTTTTATTTTTATGTTGTGTTGAAGAGTCGCGCTACCTACACCGGTAGTGGTAGTGACTTGATACTTTGATTTTGTTCTTGTTTTTTCCTTGAATTGCAGAGTAGGGATCCTTATGGACAAGGAGGCTACTTCCCCTACCCATTTGAAGGATTTAATTTTGGTGGTATGGGTTTTGAAACACAACCATATTATCAGTTCACCCATAAACAACACCCTACAACAAGGAGTGGGAGAGTCCTCAAAGTTACCAGTTTCAGCACCCGATGCTTGTCCGCAATATTTTCAGCCGCCACAAGTTACTCCACCGCCAAAGAGCACAACCGAGATTTTGTTGGAACAACTTAGTCAGGATCTACGAGAATTGAAGGATTCCCAGCACCGCTTGGAATCTGAGGTGGTTGATCTGGCAAGCCGGGTAGGGAAGTTGGTTGAGAAGAGGAGGCTTGAGAGGAGCATTAAAGAAGAAGAAGGTTTTCAATCTCCACCGTCTCTCCCTGAGAATCACTCCTGTGGAATGTCATGAAGAAGGTATGAATACTGTCCCCATTGAATTATCAATTCCTTCTTCAGTGAGCCCTATTGAGACATTGGTGGAGGTGGGTCCTTTTAAGTCTTTTGATGTTTTTGTTGAGCCAACTTGTATTACGTGGTGCTTGAATCACTCCTAATTGGCATATGCTCTGGTTCGGGGAAAGTGAATTCGTTGTGTTGCATGATGAATTTCTTGAACCAATCTTCGTGGAGGGGATTGAGCCCCTTGTCTTTCTTTTACCATTTTGAGGGGGTGCTCAATTCCTACGATTTATGTAGGGAGAAGCAACGGTTTTCTCTCCTATGGTATAATTATCCTTAGCAGAATTTGGGGTAGAAAGTCGAACTGAGGACTTTAAACTCTGAATGTTTTAGGTAGCGTGGTTTCCTCTTTTCACTCGTGTTTCTTTGTTATTCTGTTGGTTTCTTAATAAGTCGAGCCAACGACAATAAACAAAAGCGCTTATGGGAGGCAACCCACTTTTTTTCCTTAGGTTTTTAGGTTTGTTTTTTTTTTTTTTTTGAGTGTGATGAAAATTTGACCTCGCATTTCGAATTCCAATTCATGCTTTGTGATAATCCATATTTTATTTGTTCTATACATCTCCATACTTGTGTTTACATATGCTTAAGGTTTCGGCCTTTTGTCGTAATGGATTCTTGGTTTCTATGTTGTGATTACACAGGTACCCTGGAAGATACATTGGAGGTTGTCACTGTGCATTGTTTCCACCCTATTGCCAGTTCAGCTAAGTCTACCTTTCTTTAATTTATCATTCACACACCGATGACGGTGTTTCGTTTTAAGTAGGGGGTGGTAGGCGATGAGTCAACTTTCTTATAATTTCACGTGCATTTTACCCCTATTTGTAGCCTATTCGATGTAATTTTGGGGTAGTTAAGTAGTTTTTATAGGCGCATTTCACCATGAGTTGAATAACGAGACGATAAGACGTTTACGTCGAAAATCTTGATATTTTTGGGTGATTTGTGTGTGTTTTATTGGTGTTTGACACGCTTGGGTATATGGTTTATTTTTATTACAGGTATGACGTGATAGAGGGCGTGACAAGGGTCACAACGGTACGAAAATCGTCCAAAACGGAGTTCGTATGAGAAAATGGTGCGAGACTCAAGTTCAAGCGTTGGAGAAAAAAATATATTATTATCCGACTTCATCGGGATCCCGATTTTTGTGTTAAATGGAATTGAGGTCCCATCATTTCTTTCCTTCCGTCCATTTGCTTCCCTCAAATATTTGGGAAAAAGGAAAAATTAAATAAGAAAAAAAACAAAGAAAAAGCTGCAGAGTATATATTGGTCAAAAGGGGCCCACTACCTGTGCTGGAGCAATTAAGGCGGAAAAGGAGGACACGTGAATATATTATTTTTGGGGGAAATTTTCCAAAGCAATAGGGGACGTCGGTGGATTTAATTATATATAAAGCTACTTAGGTCAAATTTCAACACATAGTTTTTACACCAGAATTTTATTTTATTTTTTTATTTCTTCTCTGCCGCCGTTCTCCCCTTAGATTAGAACATATATTTTTTTTTTTTTAATTTTTTTTCTTCTGCAATTTCCTTTAGAACAACATCATTGTTATTTTTCTTATTTAGCAATTGGTACACAACGAAGTGACGATTCGAGTGGTGGATTGCTACGATTTCTTTTGGTAAATTTTATTCAATCTCTTTATCATGTTTATTATTAATTTCTTCATAAATTTCTGCACTTTTATTATTACAATGAGTAGTTAATTCATGTGTAGTCGAATTATATGAAAGCGAGCGAAAACCCTAAGGGGATGAGATTGAGAGTTGTGTAGTGCGTAAATTATTGTTTAAACGATTAATCCACGTCTTAAAACTTATTTTAACGTCTTTGAATTAGATTGATCACCTAGTTCACTGTCACACACATCGAACTTATAAATGCATTTTGCGGTGAGATGTGAGATAAGGGGTTTTAGGATCGTTGCGTAGATTCGGCCTAGTTGTTAGGTCCGAACCCAATACAGAGGTTTGTCATCGTTGTTCAAGCGACTTCTGAGCTTAATCATGTTAGGTTAATCGGTTTTCAAAGGGAGAATTAATTAACTTCACATAGGGTGGTTAGATCGAGTTGTTCGATCTAATCGCTAGAATTAGGAGTTGGCACCCGTGGATGTCGTTAAACTACATTGGATAGGTAGGTCGGTTAAGACACGCTCCTGTTAAGTCCTTCCTTAGGGTAAAAGTAGCTCGTGGGATCATAGTTCATTATACCCTTTAATACTTAAAAGTAAACTCGTTAGTATAATCTTTACTTTTACACTAGTATAATATCTCGCCACCACTATTTTGACCTGAACTAAGTTCTAAGTCGACTTTGGTACTTAGACATTACTCCATGTGGATTCGACCTTGACAACACTATACTACCGTTGACCCGATACTCTGTCGGTTAAAGTTAGCGGTTAGTTATTTTGCTATCATAGACTTAGCTTCACTTGACTACTTGTGGATAAATTTCGTGCATCGAATGAGCTATATGCTTGACGTTTGGTCTTTATTGAGAAAAATTGAGCCATTTTTAAATTTTTTCATGGTTTTGAGGTTGCAATTATATGTGAATTCATGGAATTCTTTGGTTAATTATTAGTCAATGGTTGAATGCATGCGAGTCAAACCTTTATCTTGTTGTGGAAATTGAATTCTTATGCACGTAATAGCTTCGCTTTCATGAATTATGGTTGGTTAGTGAATGATTATAAACGACATAGACATTAATCTGTTACCTAGAACTTATACCATTAATTTCGAGGCGAAATAGAAAGGTCAATCTTGGTAGATTAAGGGATGACGGTCATGGCATTTCTTTGACCCAACCATAGCCAAATAGCCAACCATGTACATAATTTTCACAGAAAATCCTCTAAGCCTTTGTAGGGTGGTTAGACCCCCACCCGAACTTAGCCATTCGTTAATTAGCCTATAATTACCGACCCCTAGCCTTTATTTGTGGTCTACATTTTTTTGGCGCCCTACGAGTGAGTTTTAATCTTATGTTAGGCACACTTGCTAGCACAATTGTGGGGTGGCGAAGATGTGTATCAAATTATGGTGTTGGTGGATCTTTTGTGCTACGAATGAGAAGGAGTCGCTAAAAGTGTTGGTGTTGGTTTATAAAAAAAAAAAGGGAAAAAAAAGGTGTTGATGTTGATTTATAAAAAAAAAGGAAAAGAAAAAGAGAAAAAGAATTTTAAAAAAAAAATGAATAAAGTGTTGAGTCAAAGTTTGCCGAAAAAAAGGGCTATATATTAATTTTTCCAAAGTGGCGTTGGTGGACAAGTTTTCATTGAATTATGTTTGGATTTGAGAGTAAAGAAAGAGGAAGCTTGCTCGAACCAAGCTAAGAAGGTGAGGTATGAGGCAAATTCAAGATGTTTTGATTAGACTCACTCGTTTTCTCTTTTGATATTCCTTTTATCCTTTCGATTAATTTCCTGTCACTAGCTTAATGTTACAACCTTGCAAGTCTGTCGACCTTAGTTAGCCTTGATTTGACCTCGATTAGTGGAGATGATTATGAAGTATAAGCTGTATTGTGTAACACCATTAGTCATGTGTCTACATAATCCCGAGCGGTTGACTATAATAAATGATTGAGAAGCTATGCACACACACACACACATTCAGTTCCCATGATGAGATATATTTTGGCTCGTGTTTATTCGTTTATTGATTACTTTTTACTCATTGGATATTTTGATTTCACATATGATCGCAACGTTGACCTCATGATTTATTTTTGAATCGCTTGATTTGCTCGAGGGCGAGCAAACGCTAAGTGGGGGTAGTTGATGAGAGTCAACATTGCTATAATTTCGTGTGCAATTTACCCTCTATTTGTAGCATATTCGATGTATTTTTGGGGTAGTTGAGTGGTTTTTATAGGCACATTTTACCACTAGTTGGATCACGAGACGATATGACGTTTACGTCTGAAATCTCCATATTTTTGGATGAATTGTGTGCGTTTCATTGGCATTTGTCACGCTTGAGTTTTCTTGTTTTGTATTTATTATAGGTGCGGCGTGATAGAGAGCGTGACGAGGAGCATAACGGTATGAAAATCATCAAAAAAAGAGTTTGTATGAAAAAATGACACGAGACACAAATTTAAACGTTCGGAAAAAAGATAAAAATCCAAAATTGTCGGAATCCCGAATTTGGTTTTGAATGGGATAAGAGGTTGCAGTACCAATTTCCGTTGGAAGCTACTTTTTTATTATCATCAGAAAAAAAAAAAAAAAAAAAAAAAAAAAAAAAAAAAAAAAAAAAGTAAAAGCTGCTGATTTTATGGTTAAAAAGGGGCCCACGGCCAATGTGCATTTTAATGAGATCAAAGTAAAGAATAAGGGAGGACGCTGCTTATTTTTATTTTGAGGAAAATTTCCAAAGCATAAGGGAACGTCAGCGAATTTTTATATATAAAAATGCCACCTAGGTCAATTTTCAACGCAGTTTTCACATCAGAATTTTATTTTTCTTGTAGTGAATTTTTCCTTCTATTAGAACAGTTTATTTTTCACTTTTTATGCAAATTTTCTTGAAGAACAACATCACTATATTTCTCTTTTCTTTTGTGATTGGAACACAACAAAATGACGATTCGGTTGGTGAATTGCTTCAATCTTTTTATTGGTAATTTTGCTTGTATTTTTATGATGCCTATTATGTCTTTCTTTATGAATTTCGGCGATTTTATTACTGTTATTATGCGTAGCTAGATTTTTGATAGCTAGATTATGTCTAAACGATGATCTAGGGATGAATATGGCTTAAAAATTGAATCTTTTGAATTGTTGTGTCCTAGAACTTGAACTTAATGCTATTAGTGGAGTAGCTAACCATTAATTGATCATACGCACGAACTCTATAAATGTATTTTGCGAGAGAGTGTCTGAACTAAATTTTAGGATTGCTTGCGAATTAATTAGTCAAGTTATTCGCAGCCTGTTCCTTGGTAAGGTTATTCTCGCTAAGCCGTGAATTCGGTGGATGCGGAGCATCTCATAGTTTTTATCATATTAGGTCAATTAAATCCCGTAAAGGGGACTGTTGAACCGAATATATGGTAACTAGGTTGTGGTATTAGCGTCTAGGGACCAGTCTAGGAGATTGCACCCACAACACGTTCATTAGAAACCATTGATTGGTTGGTAGGTTAAGGCTCGTCTCTAGTCATTCGGTAAGGGTATTAAGAGTAGTGTTCTTGACCATAATTTAGCTATTCTTTTATTCATATATTTTAAAGTCATCACTTTTATTTTCTTAGCTATAGTAATTTTTTTCCACCAATATTGTGAGCCTAAACTAAATATGAGTGTGATTGTGATACTTAACTGATTCCTCGTGGGATACGACATTGCTCGCCGTTGTAGTACAACCGACCCGATAATCTGCCGGTTAAAGTTGGTTTACTATGATTTGGCCATCAACCCCCGCATCTCCTTCGACCATTTCTGCACTTTTTTCATATTTTTAGATTAGAATTAGCTTTTGTATATAATTAGCTCAGGTTAGGTTTAATTTTATGTAATCTGAAGATCGATGCTACCCGGTTATTAGAATTTCAGTTTGGATTTCGTTTTCGCTTACGGTGTTCTTCATCCCGATTTCCGGCAATCTTCATTTCCAGCTTTAGATCTTGATGCTTGTTAGCTTAAAGGTTGATTTCTTGTTGTGTTCTTAGATTAATGAGTAGTTAATTTACCGATAGTCGAGTTATGTGATAAATCGCGAAATCGAAACCCTAGCTTGTGATTGGAATGATTTTGATGTGTTGATTGTTAGATTCTCGGTGTTGTTAACGTTCTAGAACTTATTCTTAATGACTTTTGTTGAACTGATCACTCAATAATCGTGTCACACGCATCGTCTTTATAAATGTATTTTGCGAGAGGGCACGAGAAAAGGGGTTCTAGGATCACTCTGTAAAACCGACTGAGTTGTTCAGATTCGGTTTGGTGTGTGAGGTTTATATCGTTGTTAACGAGCGTCTCATAGAGCGTAGACCGTGTTGAGTCAGTTAAATCCGGTCGGTGATTTGTTGAATTCGACATAGAAACTAGGTTGTTGAAATTGGCGCTTAGTTTCGGAAATAGGATACGACATCCTTTAACAATGCCAAGAACATTAGAGTATATTGAAATCACTTCCGGTTACGAGTTAGGGCTCAATAGTAGTCGATTAGATCATAGCTCGGCTATCTCTTTCTTTTTTATTATAATTTTAACCCTTTGTTTTGTACATCATTGTAGTAGAACCGGTGATCTGACAAATCACCGTCCTTAGAATTTATGTACCGCACTTGTGTTGGCCTGAACTAGGAACGATACCAACTCTGATACTTAACCAGATTCCATGTGGGATACGAACTTGCTCGCCATTTATAGTACCACCGACTCAATACCCTGCCGGTCAAAGTTGGCTTACTGTAAAACAGCCATCAAGTTTTCTGGCGCCGTTGCCGGGGAATCCAGTTGATATCTATGAGTTAGTTGAGTTTTTAGGATTAGGTCATTTTTTCTGTTTTTTTCCTTTGTTTGTTTTGTTTCTTTGTTGTTGTTGTGATCACACCACATACTCCGGTAGTGGTAGTGACAAGATACCGTGATTGTGTTCGTGTTGTTTCCCTGGTTTGTAGATGATGAATCCATACTATAATTACGGCTCATATCCTTACACATTCAGAGGTTACAATTACGGTGATATGGGTTACAGAACACAACCCTATTACCAGTTCAACACATGCATCTCATCATATGGAAATGAGTGGGATAATGCCCCAAGTTACTATTATCAACAACTCGATACTTCTCCACCTCCGGAATCAGAGACCTCAACGGAGCAACGGATGGCACTTGAGCAAACTGTTGAAAAGTTGAGTAAATTGGTCCAAGATCATATCAAAGAGCTTCGTAATGGCTTGGCAACAATGGAAACCGCCATACGAAACTTGGAGCATCAAGTGCAACAACTGTTAGAGGAGGCTGAGAGGAAAGAACAAGAAGGTATGATTGAAATCACCCCGGAGGAACACTACAAGGATGGTATGACTCTTGTATCTATTGAGTCACATGTTCCATCTTCATTTAGCCCTATTGTTATATCTTCGGGGGGCACCCTATTCAGTTTGTTGTTGATGTTGAGCCTATTTGTTGTTACTTGGAGCTAGAGTCGTTGTTGGTTGGTATATGTCTTAGTTCGGGGAAAGTCAGTTCGTTGTTCTATGCAACGAATTCATCGAACCAGTCGTGGTGGTGGGGATTGAGCCCGTGTTTTTAGTATTTTGTTTTCTGGGGGTGCTCAATTCCTACGATTTTGCGAAGGAGATGCAACGGTTTGCACTCTTTTGGTACAGCTATCCTTGACATAGTTCGGGGTAGAGAGTCGAGCTGAGGACTATAAACTCAGAATGTGTTTTTATCGCTTTTCTTCCCCCTAGTGTGTCATTGTGTTTCTTTAGTAATTTTGTTGTGATATAACCCGAAAGTAGTGTGTATTATGGGGGTTAGTGTGGTGTTTTTTTTTTTGTTTTTGATGAGTTGTGGTGATCCGTCTATTTTTCATTTTTGATATCTCCATACCTGTGTGTCTCGTATAGTTGGTGTTGCTGTTGTTATTATCCGTATGTAATGATTATATCAGTGGACGATTTCAACTCATAAATTGAGTGTAAGTTATCTATATTCGATAGAGTTCAATTTCAGGTTTATGGTGGTGTAATCCCGGAATTAATAGGTTGGATATAATTATTCTGTCTGACGAATAATTTTATTCGACTTATTGTAGCTACTGAATATGGGTCCATGGTCCCCGACGTGGCTCCTAATATAGCATATAGGTTTTCTCGTCGTTGCACCTCAATTATAATTAATGGAAAATTAGGGATAAGGACAAAATCTGGAATATTTTTAAGTAACAGGACAACTACATATTTTTTATAGGGAGAAGGACAACTGCATAATTTTTATAGCGATAAGGACAAACAGTGAATCCCGAAAATCAGTGAATCTTCCCAGTGAATCCCAAAATCGGTGAATTTAAATGATGAATTTTGACATGAATCCCAAAAATCGGTGAATCTCGACAATGAATTTTGAAAATTAGTGAATTTAAACCGGTGAATTTCGGCAATGAATTTAAACAATTGAATTTGAACACAAGTGAATTTCGATAATGAATAAATAGTTTTGTCCTTTATGCAAAAGTTTCAAAAACGTCGCCCTTCTACTCAATTGATGAAATATTTACGTCCTTCTCCTCATTCCCTATAATTAAATAGTTGGATTGGACTATTTAATTTGATATGTGGATTAATTGTTTAGTTGGACTAAATAATTAAATACACGGAAAAAACTTTTAAGTGAGCTTCAAGTACCAATTGGTGCGTTGACCTAATTTTTGGTCAAATATAGAAAAAGGTGCGTGACCTTATTTTGAGAGAAAGGTGCGCATGCATATTGTGATTTATTATTTAATTATTAAGAAATTAGTTTTCTTGGATAATTATTTAATATGTGATTTATCTTTTATTTGTTAAATGATAATTCATGGAATATTAGATAATAATATGATTTATCCTAATTTGTTTGGGATAATTATTTTATTTATCTTTTATTTGGAAAAGGATTAATATAATAATTATCTCTTAATTATTTAATTCTTGGGGCTTAAGTTTTACTCTCACATATAAAGAGAGTTCTCCTGCCCTTTTGACACTCACTAATCACGCCATATACACAAGAAAGTGGCTTAGAATTTTCGGCCATCTTTCTTTGGGTTTCAGTTAGAATAATCTTCGGATTATTCCGGTAGCATATCAAGGAGGTCCGTCGGGAAACACCATCCACTTGGTGTTCTTTGGGAGACACACGTTGAAAGACGGTGGTTGCTCAATCACGTGTTCTTGGAGCCTTTTTGTTCTTGGAATTAAGCACCATAAAAAGGTAGGCTCTGATACCACTTGTATGCTTGTGAATGTTGTGGTTGAAGAGATGGATTGGGTTGGTACTGTTTACCCGTAGATCTATTTTGTAGCTCTTTTGTTTAGTAACAATTGAGCATAGGAATTGTATTTTTTTTATGTCAATTTTCGAAAATTATGTAAAAGTAGCATCTTTTATTGTAATTTTATTATTCCGGGCTCGATAAGATGAAGATCTTGAAGAAAAGATGAAGATCAAGGCGAACCCAACGTATGAACGAGGAGAAACGGCTAAAAACCTTGTTTTTTAAAAGCTGTCCAAAGACCTTTAGCAAATACGCTAAAAACATCACAACAACTTATGTTTTTGCTTAAACATGCTGCAGCGGCACACATGTGGCGCTTTACTGCATGCTGCAAAGTTTTTAAAACCCTAGCTTGCGGCTAGGGTAATAACATGCGGCTGTTTTTAATTTTATTTTTTATATAATCTATACTTCTTTTAATTCAGCCGACATATATAAATAAAAAAAAAAAATGGAAACAATTTATTTTCAGCCGCATCATTGTAATAAAAAAAGGGTTTTATTTAATTATAATAAATTGGTTTTATTTGATTAAAAAGCCTTTTCTCCTCTCGGGTGTTCGTGGTTCGTGATCCGGCGATTCGAGTTCAAGATTTGAAGATCAAGACTCAAGACATAGATTAAGTTTTATTTTTCCTTAGAAAATAGTTAGTCGGCGGTACCAACGGTCCATCTCGGTGTTTACTTTTCGGTATAATTTTGTGTTTGATCAAGATTACGTGCTTAAAACCGGAAAATTGCCATGACTTGCATCTTCATGATTCCACTCCAATGCATACATATAGCTAGTTTATTTCGAATAAATTAGGTATGTATAACTCGAATAATTAGTATGAATGCTTATTAATTTAATATGTGGTAGTTAAATAATAAGTAGCTAATTATATAAAACCGAGGACCCGGGTTTATGTCAATCGTTTACGATTTTAGTGATGGATTCTCGGTGAATCCCACTTGCATAAATCGTTGAGCTTTTTCGGTGATGGCTTCTCAGTGAACCCACCTTAAACAAAAACGAGATTATGCTTTGGGTGACAACTTAGAAATCGGAGAATCTTAGTACATGGGTTGGAAATGGTCTAACCATGGTTGGCGAGTTCAACCGAGCTTCGCTCAATCGACTCCCTCCACGTGTGATGTGCGTTCTGGCCTTCGATAGGACTTAGCATAGCCGATAAGCCTTCGGGCTAACGGGGCTTCTCTGCGGATTGGCCTGAATCATCACATATGTTCCAACGAATAAGACCGCGTGAGGCTTGCCTACATAACCGACCCTATTCGAGTACTTTGATTTATTGTTTCTTATTGTCAAGGCCAAAACCGTAATTAGTAAACCCACCACTTTTTCAAAATATTTAGTGGGAGCGGGAAGGCGACAACCAACCCCACGGCCTCTACTATAGATGCAAGCACGTGAGAGAATGGTGACACCTCGTGCGCTTTGATTTCGGCCCCTTCGATGGTGTTCACCGCTATCAAAATTCAAGGCTTGGTCTCTGAAAGGATAGGATATCGGTACTCGCCGGTCAACGACCGCCCCGCCGTAGGCATACTCGGGAGTACTGCGAGATCCGATATAGTAGGTCACACTCTTTGTGGATATTTTCAAATATCTAGGCTAGAAAAGGAAGGTAATCAATGATTAAATGTCCGGGATGTCGATTCCCGTGAGATGTTCGATTCTCGAAGCTTAATCATTGAGAGACATTGTCTCGATTTAACCGTCATAATCTCGATATCGACCCTCTCGGACGATCTTATACTAGGTTAAATCCTTGGAATGGTAGGATAGACTTCTTGTAGTTTATTATTCCAAAAACAATATATAGTAGTGTATATTTGATTAAGTTTACTGTCATTTTATTTACGACAACATGTCTTCGCAAATTCAAACTTTCTTGAATGATAAGCTTAATGGCGACAATTTTACTAAGTGGAAAAGTAACGTAAGCGTGGCTCTCGTATTTGAGAATGCACGCAGTTTGTTTGACCGAGGATTGCCTGTTCTTCCCCCTCAAAAATCCGCCTTTAAATGCATTTCGACCAACATCAAAAATGGAAAGAGGCGAATAATAAGGCAAGAGGCATCTTCTTAGCCTCGAAGTGTCGGATGTCATTCGGAGTAAGATTGAGGTTTTAATCTCGCACGAGAAATCTTGCGACATTTAACCACCATGTTTGGCAAACCGTCTGATCAAGCAAGACACGAGGCCGTGAGGAAGGCTGTCAATGCCAAGATGAGGCGGGGTCAGTCGGTTACTGGTCATGTGATGAACATGATTAGTTACTTTACCGATGCAGCAACTCATGGTGCGATTATAGACGATGCTACCCAAGTGTCAGTGATTCTCGAATCTCGACTTACGATTTCCTGGCGTTCGGGACCAGGCTACGTCATGTCTAAGGCTCACCTTTCCATGACGAGTTGATCAACGAACTTCAAGTCTATGAGGGTCTTTCTACGAAAGATAAAACCCTGAACCAGGAAAAGAAAATTGAGGCCAATGTGGTCGTAGCCAAGGCGTCTAAGTCAAACCAGCGAGGTAAACAAAGAATAAGAAACAAAGCTGCGCCGGCGCCTAAACCTATGAAGAAGAAGGATAAGCCGAATACACCATCCAAGCCCAAGGGCAAGTGTCATTCTTGCAATGAGATAGAGGCAATTGGCGTCGTCATTGCCCCCGTATCTCAAAGATGTAAATGATGGGAAGGTTAAGGCTAGCAATGGGAAAGATAAGAAAGGTAATCTGAATTACTTGTCTTGGAATCTTTTAATGTAGCTAAAGATGTATCAAATTGGATCTTTGATATCTGGAGCTACTAACCATGTATGTTCTTCTTTTCTGAGATCCTTAGTTCGTTTGAGGAGCTAGAGGAAGGAGCTCAAGTTATGAGTCGTCGGCACCGGGCGTTAGTTTCAAAGAAAAGCGATGGGAGCTATGGTTTTACATTTTGGGAATAAAGTTTTACATTTAGACAATGTTTATTTCATTCAATTTTAAGTAGAAATTTAATTTAAGTATTCCTTTGAAAGATCAGTTGTACTCTGTTTCTTTTATGAATAATGAGTTTACTATTTCAAAGAATGGTTTTACTTTGTGTACTCTTGTGTTAGAAAGCGGATTGTATTTCATTAAACCCATAAGCTCCTGTTAAATCTTGAAATGTTTAAAGTAGCACATCAAAAATCTGCTAAAAGGCGAAAATTTCTCATAAAGAAGATAGTACATATCTTTGGCACCTTAGGCTAGAGTCACATTTCCTTGGAAAGAATCAAGCGATCGGCTAAGGGTGATTCCTTAAAAGTTATCTGTTGACTCGTTGCCCGTCTGCGAATCTTGCCTGGAGGAAAAATGACTAAGCGTCCTTTCACGTCAAAGGGAATAGGGCCAAAGAACCTCTCAGAGTTAGTACATTCGGACCTTTGTGGTCCGATGAATGTGCAAGCTAGAAGGCGGATTCAGTATTTTGTTACTTTCATCGACGACTACTCGAGGTTCGGATATGTTTATCTCTTTGCATCGAAAATCCGAGGCTTTTGGTAAGTTTAAGGAATTTCAAGCGAGGTGAAAGCGCGATTAGGCAAGTCCTTGAAATGCCTTCGCTCTCGATCGCGGAGGAGAGTACTTAGATCATGAGTTCATGACTACCTACTTAATTGAACATGGGATCTGCTCCCCCAGCGTTCTGCGCCTAGGACACCTCGGCAGAAATGGAGTTCTTTGAAAGGAGAAATAGAACATTGATTGACATGGTCGGATCAATGATGAGCTACGCCTCGCTACCGATATCCTTTTGGGGATATGCTCTAAGAAGCGATGGTATACATCTTGAATGTAGTACCGTCAAAGTCTGTCACAAAGACACACTTATGAAATGTGGAGGGGGCGGCCGGAAGGCTAAATCACTTCGCATTTGGGGATGTCTGCCACGTGTCTTTGGTAGACAAGACTAATAAACTACAAAAGCGTCACGAAGGTATGTGTCTGTTTGTTGGTTACCCCGAGGAACACGTGGAGGTCTGCATTTCACGATCCGGAAGATAACAAGGTAATAGTTTCCCACTAACGCCACGTTTTTGGAGGATCGGTATATGACGGACTTCAAGCCTCAAGTAAAGTCGTACTTGAGGAGTTACTTTACGGCGAGTCGGACCACGAGTGCCACCTAGTGTCACTTTGTAGGCAACACTATGAAATGCAACATCACCCCTAATCCTAATCCACCCGGACATCTTGAGAGAGTGGTTCGCCACCAAATCGGTATGGACAATCGAGGCTGACGTAGCCGTCTCTTATGGTGTGGAAGATGATCCAGTGTCCTTTCGCAAGACCATGGAGGATCGTGACAAGGATGTATGGGTTGTGCGATGAATCAAGAGATAGAGTCTATGTACTCTAACTCATGCTGAAACTTGTAGATTGCCCGAAGGTAAAACCCATAGGGAGCAAGTGGCTCTACAAGAGGAAGCGAGGAGTTGATGGTAAGGTGCAAACCTTTAAAGCACGGCTTGTAGCTAAGGGCTACACACAGAGAGAGGGTATAGACTACGAAGAGACCTTCTCCCTGTGGGCCATGCTTAAATCCATCCGGATCCTCCTTTCTATTCTTTGCATGCCTAGATTATGAAATCGGCAAATGGATGTCAAGGCAGCGTTTCTTAACGGCTTTCTCGGCGAGGAAATCTATATCACGACAACGAAAGGATACATCGAGGAAGGCCAAGAGCACAAAGTGTGCAAGTTCTTTGAGATCCATTTATGGGTTGAAACAAGCATCTCGGTCTTGGAATCATAGATTTGATGACACCATTAAGTCATATGATTTGAACAAAATCTGATGAACCTTGTGTATACAAGAAAGTCATCAAGGATAAGGTTGCGTTCTAGTGTTGTACATAGATGACATTCTCACGATTGGAAACGATAAGGGGATGTTGTTGGGCGTTAAAATTTGGTTGTGGCCAATTCCAAATGAAAGATTTGGGAGAGGCGAATTATGTTCTCGGGATCCAATTAATACGGGATCGTAAGAACAAGATGTTAGCTCTTTCACAAGCCACTTACATTGATAAGGTGATGGCTAGATATAGCATGACGGACGCAAAGAAGGGTTACCTACCAACCCGTCATGGCGTCCATCTCTCTAAGACTCGAGTCCTCGGACTCACGAGGAAGCAGAGGCTATGCAAAGAGTGCCTTATGCTTGGTGTAGGTAGTCTAATGTACGATATCTTTGTGCACTAGACCGACATCTGTTATGGCGTTGGACTAGTCGATCGTTATCGGTCGAATCCAGGCAATGAGCATTGGATTGCGATAAAGAACCTCTTAAAGTACTTGAAGAGGACTAGGAATTATATCTTTGGTATATTCGGGTGCAAACCTGGATGTGCAGGTACATGTGACTCGACTTCGATCGAGATAGAGATGATTTCAAATCTACCTCAGGCTCGGTGTTTACCATTGGTGGTGGTGCGATCATTTGGAGAGCGTCAAGCAATCTAGCACGGTGATTCTATTATGGAAGGCCGAATACATAGCGGCCTCTGAGAGGCGACTAAGGAAGCGATTTGGCTCGAAAAGTTCCTGAGTGGTTTAGGGGTCTCTCCAAATCACAACGATCCGATCACTCTCTATTGTGACAACAATGGGATCAGTATCAAATTCGAAGGAACCCGTAGTCACCGCAAGTCGAAGCATATCGGCGAAAGTACCATTTAATCGTGAGAGCTAGTCCAAAGAGGTGACATTTCCGTCAAAGAAAATCGCCTCTGCCGACAACCTGTTTGATCCATTCACTGAAGACATTGCCGTTAGAAGTCTTCAACCGGCATTTGGAAACTATTGGTATTAGGGACATGACTTATTTGCTTTAGAGCAAGTGGGAGTTGTATTGTTGTAATATAGATATAGGGTGTGCTCTAAAACAATTAATCCACTTGCCTTTTTCGTGCAAGTGGGAGATTGTTAGGTTTTATGCCCGAAAGACAATTTATAATTGTTTTATTTAAATAAATGATGAATTTATTTCATCTTATTTATTCGCATTTATTGTCAATATTAATACACTTCTGAAAACCCTAAGTATATTGATTATGTAATCACAACTCGGTGTATGGCTATACACACGAGGATTGAGTTTGTGAAATATACTTAAAATTAACTTAGTCCGTAGCGTTTATTAATCGGATGCGGGTCTCTGGATTAATTTGCTATTAATGCGCCCATAACACTTTACGGTGTGATGCTTATCCGGATTATCGGTAATAGGAAGTACTAGTAGGGCATTTATATATGATGATAATCATATAGAAATTTGGACCGATTTGATTTGAGTTCTCGATATAATTCCGTGATTCGAGAAGTCTTATCGAATCATAAGATGATCATATATGGATTAATCTCAATCTCGAGGTGATCACAGACAACCGCTTAGACTAGGGTAGAGTTTGATGTGTTAGTAAGGATCACTTCAGCGATTATGTGGTCCAACACTTCTCGTTGGCTCTATTCGGAATGAGTGAGTGGTCCGTGTTATCACGAATATGGAATCCATTCCTTCCTCCGGGAAGTAGATAGAACGATTCCACTTGTTTGTTAACCCTGAGAAGCGATCGATGGGCGAGTTCATATTATATTGGTTATGAACTAATTGATCACTAGGGGTTAATGTTAAATAAGGATAATATGTTTCGAGAACGGTTTACGGAAATATCCCGAATCGAAGTGAGCGATCATGGAGGATTTATCCGTATGTAATGATTATATCGATGGGCGATTTAGACTCATAAATTGAGTGTAAGTTATCTATATTCGATAGAGTTCAATTTCGGGTTTATGGTGGTGTAATCCCGGAATTAATAGGTTGGATATAATTATTACGTCGGCGAATAATTTTATTCGACTTATTGTAGCTCTCTTGAATATGGGTCCATGGTCCCCGACGTGGCTCTCACAATATAGCATATAGGTTTTCTCGTCGTTGCACCTCAAATATAATTAAATAGTTGGATTGGACTATTTAATTTGATATGTGAATTAATTGTTTAGTTGGACTAAATAATTAAATCTACGGAAAAGATTTTTTTAAGTGGGCTCGGCCCGAATTGTGCGTTGACCTAATTTTTGGTCAAATATAGAAAAAGGTGCGTGACCTTATTTTGAGAGAAAGGTGCGCATGCATATTGTGATTTATTATTTAATTATTAAGAAATTAGTTTTCTTGGATAATTATTTAATATGTGATTTATCTTTTATTTGTTAAATGATAATTCATGGAATATTAGATAATAATATGATTTATCCTAATTTGTTTGGGATAATTATTTTATTTATCTTTTATTTGGAAAAGGATTAATATAATAATTATCTCTTAATTATTTAATCTTTGGGGCTTAAGTTTTACTCTCATATATAAAGAGAGAGTTCTCCCAAGCCTTTTGACACTCACTAATCACGCCATATACACAAGAAAGTGGCTTAGAATTTTCGGCCATCTTTCTTTGGGTTTCAGTTAGAATAATCTTCGGGATTATTCCGGTAGCATATCAAGGAGGTCGGCGGGGAAACACCATCTACTTGGTGTTCTTTGGGAGACACACGTTGGAAGGCGGTGGTTTGCTCAATCACGTGTTCTTGGAGCCTTTTGTTCTTGGAGTTAAGCACCATAAAAGGTAGGCTCATATACCCCTTGTAGATTTAGATCTTTAATTTATGTTTTTGTTTCGTTTAGATCTAGATCCGATACTTCATTGGCATGTCGGGTCAATCTATGATTGATCCGACGATATTACATCTAACGATTATTAGCACAGTACCACAGGAGGACTTTTCACGGATACCACGTGATCGTACTCGCGCCATTTTCTGTTGTAAGCTAACTTTTCTACCACTTATCCTTTGTGTTTCATTTTAAAGTAGGGGGTGGTTAGTTTAGCTTAAATGTCTCGTATTCATGTCGAACGAGTTATACTTAGCGATTGTTTTCCCTTTAGTCTAAATGAGTCAGTTTCCAAGAATTTTGATGGCTTTGACATTGGTTTTGATACGTCGAGCCTTCGGTATTGTTTTGATAAACATATAGTGATTGTATAAATGCATTTCATTCGAGTTGAGATCTTGTGTTGAGAATCGAATAGTTCTATCATGTTAGCTTCGACGTCATTTATCACCATGATTAGGGGACGATTATAGTTGTCGTATGACCCGGTTACGTAGAACTTATATTAGTAAGTTCGAGGCGAAATAGAAATGTCTTCATTGTTAGGTACGGGATGAAGGTTCTGGCATTTATTTTGACCCGATCAGAGCCAAATGCCATCCTTAACGTTAATCCACAATTACCCCTCTCAGCCTGTTGTAGGGTGGTTAGACCGCCGCCCGAACTGACCATTTTGTTACTAACCCGTATAATCGATGTCCCTAGCCTTATTTCGGTCTACGTATCCTTGACTACCTTGCAATTGAGCTTTTATTTCCGCACATGTATACGATGTTGCAAGGTGTTGGGGTATGGGAGTGCTGTTGTGACATTGTATTATTCGAGTTATCCACTATGAGTGTGTGACAGTGTGTTGGTTCGACTTTGTTCGGAATTTTTCTATGTATAGTTATATACATACAGGTATATAGTTTGAAAAAAATATAAGAACAAAAAAAGGGAAAAAAAAAATGAAATAAAAGAAAGGAGAAGAAAAAAAATGAAAAAGAGAGTATATATTTATAGTATGTGTTTTTATTTTTAGAAAGTGTCCATAAAATAATGAACCAAGTTATTGTTGTTTAGAGTTGGAGTTGCGGTTTATTTCGGATATCGAGATTGTTTATATAGTCGGAGAGTTGGAGGCGTTCGAAACCGAGTTTCATATATATATTTTCTCGGTTAAAGCTCGTTTGCACCTTCTCTTTCTATTTTTATCGTAAATATCCTTTCGTAGCCCTAACCTGAGCCTAAACGATATAACCGTGCAAGTCCTGCATGACCGTACTAGACGACGATAGACCTCGATTAATGGAGATGTTTACGACGTATAAGCCTATGGTGTAATCCTGGTATGTACACATCTATAATCTAAACCGGTCGTAGTTGATTAATGGTGAAGAAGCTATACACACACACACACCCATTCTTTTTCTCAATACAAGGTAGAGCTCGAATTTTATGCATTTATATCAATTACTTGTGTTTTATCATTTCAATACTATAAAGTAGATGTGTTTGTAAAAGCAAAGGCCGGGGGATCTACATTCATATTACAAATGGTCTTCTAACGCTAGAACCAAATATCTCTAATCGTCTTACTGAAGATTGTACGTCACGGTTCATTGTCAAAGAATCGGGAGAGGTTGGACGAAAGGTAGCAATCCAACCAATTTTGAGTAGAGTAGACAGAGGTAACATCATCAAGGATTAGTTTCCTAATATGCCACCAGGTCCAGTCGCAAGCATCAAGTATAGTTTCGTTACTTGAATGACAAATCGGGCAATTATCATCGTGCGAGATGTGTCTCTTATATAGTGTACTTATTAGGGGGAATTGAAAATATATACCTTTGGGTAAAAATAGTTTTTTTTATATACCATTATTTTTAAGTCTTACAAGCATATCCTCCGATGGGGCGAGGCGATTTGACATTCGGGACGTGATATAATATCAATGCGGACGGGTTATTTTTCATTGAAGTCGGACAAAAATAACACGTCCTCAGTAAAAATTTTCACTCGGTCGTGCTAAAAAACCCGTCCTGAAATTGTTTTGTTTTGTTTTTTTTTTCTTTTTTACAATTAAAAACATCGCTTTCTTCACGGAAGAAATTATTTGGTCAAAAGCTTCGACCCGGCAGCAATGGTGGCAAGGGAGCTGCATCTTCTTGATAACACGCTCTTGAGCAATTTTCACACATTCGGACTAAATATTACGGCTGTCGTTTTTTTTATGTATATAACAAAACACACTAAATATCACGACATTGAACGTCAGGTCTCAAAAAACGGTTTCGACCTGGGATTTTAATGGCAGAAAATTATAGACAAATTACTCCTTCATCCTCCCTCCCACTTCTTCCCCTTATATGTAAATTAACGACATAATCCCTCCACCAGCTGAATCTTCTTTCCGCAATATTTGAACTAATGGTTTGGGGAAATAAATTGACATTGGATTGGGGGAAATGCTGTAAACGGATACTTTGTTGATGAAGGAGACAAGTACGGAGGGATTAATATGTAAATTGACATGAAGGGAATCAAGAAGATGCAGCAAAAAAAAAAAAAACAGAATTTTTAGCCCGTCCGAGTGATAAAATTTGGTGGGACGTGTTATTTTAGTCCGACCTCAATGAAACATATAACCCGCCTCACGACAATATATCCCGTCACGAATGCCAAATTGCCTGTCCCCATCGAGTATTTTGATAGGGTTATTCTTGTAAGAATTAAAAATAAGGGTACATAAAACAAACTATTTTTATCCAAAGATATATATTTTAAAATTTCCTCTACTTATTATGTATACCCTCAGACAAATTTTACAATACAACCGTTGTAGCAAGGTTGTACCAAGTGGCATATGTTACAACCATTCATTTCTAACCTCTCACACACGATAAAAGTGTATTATATGAAAGAGAGTAAAAATGAGAGGCTCTAATGTATGAAAAATTTTATAGTGCGCAGATTTGTATGAAGGTTGTGCAAAGTGGCATCTTTTACTGGCTTTCATTTCTAACCTCTCACACACGCTAAAAGTGTATTATGTGAAAGAGAGTTAAAATGAATGGCTACTAAAGTATCTTGAAACTTGCTACCTTCCTACAACCGTTGCACCATAAAATCACTCCTAATGTATCTGCCACTTTGCATAAACCTTCTTACAAACCGCTTCACTTAAAAAAGTCTCTCCTTTTTTTTTTACCCAGGCAATTTTTTGTTTATGTCATTGCAATTGTGCGTATAGTATCTGGAAGATTTTATGGTGTAACGACCCGAACTTTTTGTTAAGGGTATATTTGTCCGAGTCATAATCCCGGTCTTTTAATCGTTTTACCTTCGACCTTTTGACCGAAATTAATTAATTAAATTAATTAGTGGGTCTTATCCTTTTTACTAAAGATAAATATAATGTAAAATACACCCTAAAATCTCTCAGCACAAGTTAAGCCCTTCTTTGACTGCTTTGATGATCGGTTTCATTCTTCATCAATCACTTTTAGCACAAAAATACCCTATCAACAATATATATACACTTTACACGGCAGAATTCCTTTTCTTCTAAATTAGCCAAGTTCGGCCAAAGTGAGGGCAAGGGGGAGAAGTCGTCTTTTCGGATCCGTTTTCGTAGAATTGTCTGATCAAGAGGAGGATTGCATCGAGGAAGATAATCTGTCAACATCATCCGCATAATCGTACGGTAAATATTCCTCTTTCCTCCAAGCACAAGTCGTTTCGCCGTTTAATCATTTTATCATCGTCGTTTGATGTCTATATTAATCGTAGATCGATGTCGTTTCTTCCTAGGTTCGTTTTCAGCCGTCGGAAAAATCAAGAAGCTGTGCTAGACCTTGCGTCTAGCTAGAGAATACACCACCGAGGTAGGGAGGTCTTCTCGTTAATATGATGTTTTAATCTAGTTTTCAAACAGTTTTTGTATTCATTTCTGTTGCAAATCCACCCTCTAAATTATTGGTGTGCATTAACGGGTCCTTGTTCCTTTTTATTTATTTATTTTATACTGTATATATTTCGATTCTGTGTATATATAAAGTAGAACCTCGATAAATGAATAACCTCATGAAAATGAATAATTTTCTGCAGTGTGACTTTGGGCAAAGGGCTAAATGAATAACCTCGCTTAAATGTATTAACGAATAAAAAATTTTGAGTCCTTAAGGACCCTATGTAAACATAAATAAATAATCATTAAATTCCACACACACACACACACACACACACACACATATATATATATAGGGTTGGGTTCCCCTACATACCATACTATCCATACATACCTACATACCACTTAAATTAATAACCCAAACCAATCAGAAACATAAGCTTCGAATTACCCTTCCAACCCTTCCTCCTTCTATTTAGCCTTCCTCCTTCGATTCTGCCACAGCCTTCCTTCTTCAAATCCGGCGACGGCGCTACTTGGTTATACGACTGCGCTACTTGGAAATCCGGTGACGGCGAACAATAACTAGTTTTGATTATTGTTTTTTTGCGTAGCATAGCAATGGATTCGGAATCGGAATATGATGATGGAAATCTGGCGATGGAGAATACTCAAATTGTTTTGTACACAGCTGACGTTGTACCTGACATAAGTACAGTAGGTGAATTTTCTTATAATTTTACTTCTTCTTCCATATTTTTGATAGAATATCATGTAAAATAAATGAACGGGTGTGTTTAATTTATCATTCAAATAATGCAGATAGTGTGGAAGGAATCAACTATGAGTCACCTTTAGCAGAAGAGGTAGCCGAACAAGATGGTACTATAGGTTATAGTTATTTATGCTCTGTTTTTACGTTCAATTGCATCTTATTAGTATTTTAGTGCATCTAGTCACTTTTAATGTGCATCTGATATTAAATTTTAATGTTTTTATGAAGCTACTCCTGTCGTCACTAGAGACCCTATCAACCAAATACCCTATGTTCTAGAGAATTTAAAGCCGGTTGTAGGGATGTTGTTTGATGACCTAAACAGTGGAATACGTTTTTATAGGAAGTATAGTGAAGTCGCCGGGTTTAACATCAGGTTGGATATAGAAAAACATGGTAAAGGACCTAACAGAAATATTATATACAAGCGTTGCGTATGTAATAAGGCGGGGATAAGTAAGCCGACTGGGAAACTAAGAAGGGTTCCTGATGGAGGTCAAGTTAAATTATTAACTCGATGCCTACTAACACACTAGCAAGAGAACTAGGTTCAATTGTAGTATAGTCAGATAGAGTCGAGGTCGATGCCACAGAGACTCGGCACAAATAAAACACAACTTTATCCTATTAGAACTAAATTGAAAGGGCGGTCTACGACCAACTAAATGCAGTAAATAAAATAGTGACAACCACAAGACACAAAAGACCACAAAGACAAACTAAAGACTACTAAAACACGGATAATACGGTTGATATTATCTAAACAAATAGTATTGATTACGCTAGTAGATTATAACTCCCCATGTGAATTAGGATGATAACGAAATAAAACAAGCGTTAAGGATTAATTATTATGACTACGAGTCATCCCCAAGGTAGATTTAGCTCCAATTAGGCCCTCTAAATCATCATGTCTCCATTACGTGACTTAGCGCTTTTAATGCCTCCATCTCATATAACCCGACACAATTACAAGACCAGGGATGCCGTATAAACCGTAACCTCATCTAAGCAACATTCTGAGGTAAGGCTTCTTAGATGCCGATTCAATCTATATCCTAAGTAACAATCACTTTTGGGTTTCATGTTAAATTATGACGACGAATAACTAAGTTGATCAGGTTTAATTACTCGTTTTAATTCCAAATCAGAGAATCTGACGTAGTCGAAGCCGATCATAATATTGCCTACACATTGCCAGGCTCGGTCGACCGAGCAAAGACTTTCGAGGCGACCGAGTGACACGTCTCAGTCGACCGAACACGATCCGTGTCGGAACAAATCATGATTACTTCTTTAACGTTTCTAACCTAAACACATGGGTTCGTAAATAAATCTACATCACGCAATCAATACAAATAAAATTACTCCATAATAAAATATAATGTATCTACGAATAAAGATTGCATAATTGAATAGTCATACCCTCGAAGATGAGTGACTCCCACTCTTTAATGCGCTCCCTAATCGGAGAATCCGGCGAATCCACAATATACTGAACATAAAGAAAATAAAACTCAAAATCTAAAATTGTATGAACTGCTTTTGTGTTGTAGTGGTGTGTGTTCTCAATTTAAGTAAACTCTTTGCTTATATAGGAGTTGAAGCCGACATAGGAGAATCGGAAAGATTGACATGCATTTATCACATCAGGCTCGGATGATCGAACGTACACGCCGGTCGACCGAATGGCATGGCTCGGTCGACCGAGCCTCCTCTTTCTGCGTTTTCACACTCGGTTCGTCTGACTTGTTCCCCACTCCATGCTTTTGAATTGATCGATTTATCTTTTCTTTAATGCTCCGATTTTCTTCTCTTTTATCTTGAGATCTCGATTGTATGATAATTATCTTCCCGATTTATCATGATCTGCAAAATCGACATTTATCACACAATTAATTGCTCTTTTATAATAAAAATAGATAAATACCAATTATCATATTAATAATCACTTATCATTAAATAATAAATATAAACACGTGATTAAACATGAAATATATATAATTAACTCCGATTTAAGGTTAGAATTGATGACATAAACATAACCAATTATCTACGCAGTGTACACATACTTCTTTCAATTATTATAACTCATACGGTACTAAGCGATTCATATATTGAGTTATTGAACAACACCTAACTACTTGCAATTGTTGGCATGAATATCCTTAAGTCTACTAACACTTTATCGCAAAAGTATAATATGACCACGTACTCACGCAACTTGGTTCATTTCTATTAATTCTAAGTATAAGAACTTTACAAGTTTAAAGTGCGAGTTAAACAACTTGGCATTTATCCATAAAATTTTTAAATTTGGCTCAATATTGTCTCGATATTCCGTTCCCTTGACTTTTTCAACATATATAGCACAATATATAGCTAAGTCCCCGCTTCACTTAAACATGGCATTGTCCTCAATGACAAAAATAAATGAGAGTTCAAGATGAAAGACTTAGCTCTGGAAACGGCTCCCAAGTAAAGGAACATTATCGGAGTAATCATCGGCACAGCGTGGAGAGATAGACACATCCTGTATAAACAAACAAGCTCCACGAAATCGTCAAATACCATGTCTATGGAAGTTATAAAATATCGTGGCAGTAATTAGATATAGATATCTAAAAACAGTTTAAGCCACTCTACTTTATACTGCCATGGACAAGACCTAAATAAAAACTCACATGACGGCTATCAAGGAAAAAACCTCGTTTATTCCGAACTTAGACTCGGAACATGGCGAGATGAAAAAAACCGTGATAGGCGCATGCTACTTTATTAAAAAGAAAAACAAAAAAAAATAGTAATAAGTAGTAGTTCTAAGTTTATAGTCGCTAGCTCGACTCAGCTCAAGATGGTTTATTCATAGACAGGGTCATCGAGGTACAAAACCTCCTCCTCAGCAGCAGGCGGAAGCCCGTGATAATGCTTAATACGATGTCCATTTACCACAAATCTGGACTCGTCTTTAAAATTAAAAAGCTCCACCGCTCCAGAAGGAAAGACTTGTTGTACTTGAAATGGGCCATACCATCTTGATTTCAACTTACCCGGGAAGAGTCTTAAGCGCGAATTGTATAAGAGAACCAGATCACCCTCTTGAAAGGTCCTCTCCAGAATCTTTTTGTCATGAAACTTCTTCGTGCGCTCCTTGAAAATTTTGGCATTCTCGTATGCCTCTAAACGAAACTCTCTCGGGCGAGTTAATTCTAACATCCTTTTCTCACCGGCCAACGTCTCATCAAAATTTAGCATCCTTGTTGCCCACATGGCCCGGTGCTCCAGCCTCCACAGTAGATGACATGCCTTTCCAAAACAATCCTATACGGTGACATTCCAATCGAGGTTTTATATGCGATTCTATAAGCCCATAAAGCGTCATCTAAACGTATCGACCAATCCTTCCTAGTTGTATTGACGCTTTCTCGAGGATACGCTTTATCTCTCGATTGGTGACTTCTACCGCCCACTAGTCTGGGGTGGTATGCGATTTGCTAGCTTATGTCGAACCCCATACTTAATCATCACCCTTTCAAAAGGTTTATTACAAAAATGACTACCATTGTCGCTATAATCGCCTCTCGAGTCCCAAACCTTGTAAAATGTTCTTCTTCAAGAATCTAACCACAACCCTAGCATCGTTAGTAGGTGAAGCAATGGCCTCAACCCATTTGGATACATAATCAACAAAGAACTAAGATGTATCGGTTAGATAATGATGAAGTGAAGGGTCCAACGAAATCTATTCCCCAAACGTCAAAAGCTCCACTTCTAAGATGCTCTTGAGTGGCATCTCATTTCTCCTTGAAATATTACTGTCATTTGTGAGGGCATGACATGCCTTTGCATATTGGTGTGCATCCACTAAACAATGTCGGCCAATAAAAACCGCATTGGAGGACTTTGGCAGCTTTATCTCCCCGTAGTGTCCTCCAACTTCATAAGAATGACAATGCTTGAGGATATCATTATATTCTTCCTCCGCACACATCTTGAAAAACATTATCAGATCCTAGCTTAAACAAGTACGGTTCATCCCAATAATAATGTCTAAGATCTTTAAAGAACTTTCTCCTTTCTTGGACAGTGAGATTCGGTGGTAGGTACTTTGCGGATAGATAATTGACAAACAAACTAAACCATGGTTGCTTCTTCTCCTTCACAACCTCTATTCGCGAAGAAACTGCAGCACAATCATCATGTCCCCTGATGGTGGTGATGGAGAAAAGTTGTTCATCAGGAAAAGATTCTCCTATCTCAGGTAATTCCTCACCATCCTCTAATTGTAAGCGTGATAGATGATCGGCCACCACGTTCTCACTTCCTTTTTTATCTCGGATTTCTACGTCAGATTCTTGCAGCAGTAGAATCCATCTCAACAGTCTCGGCTTTGAATCTTGCTTTGCTAGGAGATACTTAAGAGCCGCATGGTCAGTCCACACAGTGACCTTAGATCCCACTAAGTAAGATCTAAATTTGTCAAAAGCAAAGATAACGGCCAAAAGTTCCTTCTCCGTTGTGGCGTAATTTCTTTGGGCAGCATTCAAAGTCCGACTTGCATAATAAATGGGCCTAAAATCTTATCCTTTCTCGACCCAAAGCGGCACCAACAAAGGCGATATCACTTGCATCACACATCGATTCGAACGGAAGATCCCAATCCGGTGCGACGAGAACGGGTGCGATGTCGATCTACTTTTTATTTCGTTGAAAGCTTTTATGCACTCATTAGAAAACACAAATGGTACGCGTCCTGGCCAATAATTCGGTAGAGGGTCTGCAGAGATTAAGGAAAAGTCCTTGATAAACCTACGATAAAATCCGGCGTGGCCTAAAAAACCTCGCAAAGTTTTAAGATTAGTAGGTGGAGGTAGTTTCTCGATCACCTCGACTTTGGCTCTATCCACCTCTATACCGTTCTTTGATATCGGTGGCCCGATTATTATACCTTCCATAACCATCAAATGACACTTCTCCCAGTTAAGCACAAGATTAGTCTCTTCACATCTCTTCAACACTCGTGCTAGATGTGTGAGACATGAATCAAAATCGTCTCCAAACACGGAGAAATCATCCATAAATATTTCCAAGAAATCTTCCACCATATCCGCAAATAATGACATCATACACCGTTGAAATGTCGCGGGGGCGTTACACAATCCAAATGGCATTCGATTATAAGCAAATGTCCCATATGGGCATGTAAATGTTGTTTTCTCACGATCTTCAAGAGATGTGGATTTGATAATATCCCGAATACCCGTCAAAGAAAACAATAGAAAGCATGCCCGCTCGATCTCTCGAGCATTTGATCGATGAAGGAAGAGGAAAATGGTCCTTACGAGTGGCATCGTTTAGTTTCCTAAAGTCTATGCATACTCGATGACCGGTGATTAGCCTCACAGGAATTAACTCATTCAACTCATTGGCTTGTACCGTCAATCCTCCTTTTTGGGAACTATGTGGATAGGGCTTACCCATTCGCTATCGAAGAATTGGAAATATAATTCCCATTTCTAGCATTTTATAACCTCATCCCTAACCACGCCCTTTAATTGTGGGGTTAAACGCCTCGAGGTTGTGCAACCGCTTTCTTTCAGTGGTCCACGGAGATCTTGTGCATACATACGCTAGGACTAATGCCCTAACGTCGGCTATGGTCCATCCAAATGCTCCATGGTACTCTCTCGAACTCTCATTAGTTTCTCCTCTTGTAAGTCCGTTAAGGAAGAAGATATGATTAGCGGCAAAGTTTCATCTTGAAGAAATACATACTTCAAATTCGCAGGAAGAGGTTTTAAAGTCAAATTTGTGGGAGGTTCTTCCAAAGAGGTCTTCAACTTCTGACCGGTGAGTTTAAGTTCAAAGTACTTATGCCACGTTGGTCTATGATAGAATCTTTCAATCTCCGCAGCACTTACTTCCTCTACAGGTCTTGGGGTCCCTCTACTACATCCTGGCCATATCATCTTCTCCTCCTCACTACTCACGTACTTGACTTCATCTTCTTCTTCTAAGACAGTATCCAAGAAATCCTTGATGCTTTCATGTTGTTGAAACTCCTGAACGATCCTATCAATGGAATCTAACACGAAACATGCATCCTCTCCATCATCAGGTTGCTTCATAGTGTCGAAGACATTGAATGCAACTCTCTCCTCGTTCACTCTTAATACCAACTCGCCTTTGTAAACATCAATTAGCGTTCTACTAGTGGCCATGAAAGGTCTTCCTAGTATCAACGGTACCTCGTAGTTAGCTTCCATATCTAATACCACAAAGTCGACGAAACACAAACTTTTCAACTCTTACTAGCACATCCTCAACCACTCCACACGGTTCCTTGTGAGCGGTCGGCTAACCTGCAGATGTGATTGAGGTCTTTTAAGATCTTTCATGCCTAGTTTCCGAAAAATAGATAGTGGCATTAGGTTCACGCTTGCTCTAGATCACACAAAGCTTTGTTCGGACATACATTACCTATGGTGCAGGGGAATGAGAAAACTTCCCGGATCTTTGCATTTTGGGGGTAACTTATGTTGAAGAATGGCTGAGCACTCCTCATTAAGGCATATGGTCTCTAAATCCAGAAGTTTCCTTTTAGTGGAGACGGCGTCTTTTAAGAACTTGGTGTACTCAGGCATTTCAGCTAGTGCTTCAACTAGGGGTATATTGATTTGTAACTTACTAAACATATCCACGAACTTCTTATACCTCTTATTATCAAACTTAGGCTTCGGCTTTGGTGGAGGATAAGGTAGAGTTGAAGGATCGACATCAGTGAAGATTGGATACTTGTTGTTGTAAAGTTCAACTCTAGGGCCAGCAGGTTCTTTATACGTTCCTTGCTCAGGCAGAGTCTCGGAAGTATTAGCCTCACTGCCTGACTCACCATCCTTATTCTTTGTGACTTTCTCTTGCAGGGATGGTGGAGTTACTTCCTTTCCACTCCTTGTCATGATCGCATTCAAGTCCTTAGGGTTCTTCTCTGTGTTGCTTGGCAACCCTCCAGGAGGTCTAGTTGAGACTTGCTCAGCTAGTTGTCCTACCTGGTGCGTGAGATTTTGGACTAGAGCTTCTTGATTGGTTACTTTGGCATCTGTCTTTTGAAAATATTGGCTAAAGTTAGTGGCTAACTCATCCATAGATTTTGAAAGTTGTCCCATATTATCAGTGACGACAATACTCAGTTTTTCTATCGCAGCTTCCCAACCAAAAGTTTTTATGTCTGTTGTGGTACATAAGGGGTAGGCGGTTTAGGCCTTTCTCTGCGTTAATGTCACTATATCGAAATCCAGGATGGTTATGATTAGGTCCGTACCCTCCCCGACATAATTGGCTTCTTCAAGACCAAATTCTCACCTTGAGGTGCTACCTCGATTCGACCCACTTTCTACTCTTGTCATCCTCTCTTGCATCCCATCTACCTTATCATTGATAATGAAAGTTGTTCTAAAATTTTGGTAGATGCACTATCATCGAATATATCGTGACCATCTTAACAATGAGCTATGTCATTGCCTCCCCATTGGCTATTCATCGCTATTTGCTCCATCTTCCTTGTGCCTCCTCGGAGATAAAAGAACAAACGCGCTCCATTCTTTGAAGCGTCTACTCTAATTTTCTCGCTCTCTCACCCCATGGTAAAAGTTTGCATTAAAAGCCAAAGAGAGATGTCATGATGAGGACACTTCCTCATAGCTTCCTTGAAACGTTCCCAAGCTTGATCAAAACTCTCCCAGGGTTGTTGCTTAAATCCTAGGATGTCTTGGCGTAACTTAAAAGTTTTTCCTAAGGAAAATACTTATTCATGAATTTTTGCAACAATTGTTCCCAAGTTGTGATAGATCCAACCTTTCTAAAGAGAGAAGCCATTGCTTAGCTTTATCCTTCAAAGTGAAAGGAAAAGCTTAAGACGAATGTTACCCTCCGGGATTAATTACGGTTTCACGGTGCTAACGATTTCCAAGAAATTCGCCACGTGAACACCAGGATCCTCGTTTTGGACTCCATGAAAAGTAGAATAATTGGTCACCATTTGAATTACATTAGGCCTAGGGTGATAGACTTCCGCAAAGATCTCATGGTGCTACGATAATGGGAATGAATTGTTCAATAGTGGGCGTTGCATAACTTTGCAAAGTGCGCCTCGCTCCTTGAACTAGAGCTTGGTTCTCATTATTAGCATTTGCATTCACATTATTGGCATTATTGATAACGGGATTAATAACGAGATTAGGTACCGGTTTGGATTGACCGGATTGCCTTCCATTTCTGCTTCGGATTGTAATGCTCGAAATGGTCGGTTGTATGTCCTTCTTCCACTCCTTGCTCGCTTTCCTCAAGATTTGGATCCTCTTCACCTTGTTTAGCCGCCTCCTAGCTAATTTCCGATTTCTTCTCGCAAATTTTTCTATCTCGAGATTATATGGTTCAAGTGGTTCCTTCCGATTTCCGAGTAGCGTACTATAAAATAATAAACAACAATAAAACAATCAATCACTAGTAAAGGCTAGGCCTTTAACTAACTAAGTAAAACAGACTCTCAAATAAGTTTGAGAAAAGAAAACGTAATGAAGCAGTAATGTTTTAAAGCTAAGACGTAATCGAGCAATGAAAAGGAAACTAATTCTCGGTCGACCGAGGGATAGTGTTCGGTCGACCGAACACTCTCTTTTTTTTTATATTTATGACACTGTTTAATATACAGAATCTTATTCACAGAATATTTACGAATCCAGTTCTAACAAAATAAGCTATATCTTAATTTAATGACTCGAGTCCCCGGCAACGGCGCCAAAAACTTGATGGAGGTCAAGTTAAATTATTAACTCGATGCCTACTAACACACTAGCAAGAGAACTAGGTTCAATTGTAGTATAGTCGAGATAGAGTCGAGGCTCGATCCCACAGACTCGGCACAAATAAAACACAACTTTATCCTATTAGAACTAAATTGAAAGGCGGTCTACGACCAACTAAATGCGATAAATAAAATAGTGACAACCACAAGACACAAAAGACCACAAAGACAAACTAAAGACTACTAAAACACGGATAATACGGTTGATATTATCTAAACAAATAGTATTGATTACGCTAGTAGATTATAACTCCCCCATGTGAATTAGGATGATAACGAAATAAAACAAACGTTAAGGATTAATTATTATGACTACGGAGTCATCCCCAAGGTAGATTTAGCTCCAATTAGGCCCTCTAAATCATCATGTCTCCATTACGTGACTTCGCTTTTTTAATGCCTCCATCTCATATAACTTCGACACAATTACAAGACCAGGGGATGCCGGTATAAACCGTAACCTCATCTAAGCAACATTCCTAGGGTAAGGCGTACTTCTTAGATGCCGATTCAATCTATATCCTAAGTAACAATCACTTTTTGGGTTTCATGTTAAATTATGACGACGAATAACTAAGTTGATCAGGTTTAATTACTCGTTTTAATTCCAAATCAAGAGAATCGACGTAGTCGAAGCCGATCATAATATTGCCCTACACATTGCCAGGCTCGGTCGACCGAACGAGCAAAGACTTTCGGCGACCGAGTGACACGCCTAGTCGACCGAACACAGATCCGTAATGTCGGAACAAATCATGATTACTTCTTTAACGTTTCTAACCTAAACACATGGGTTCGTAAATAAATCTACATCACGCAATCAATACAAATAAAATTACTCCATAATAAAATATAACAGTATCTACTTAATAAAGATTGCATAATTGAATAGTCATACCTCGAAGATGAGAGTGACTCCCACTCTTTAATCGCGCTCCCTAATCGGAGAATCCGGCGAATCCACAATGTACGAACATAAAGAAAATAAAACTCAAAATCTAAAATTGTATGAACTGCTTTGTGTTGTAGTGGTGTGTGTTCTCAATTTAAGTAGTCTTTGCTTATATAGGAGTTGAAGCCGACATAGGAGAATCCGGAAGATTGACATGCATTTATCACATCAGCTCGGATGATCGAACGTACACGCTCGGTCGATCGACGAATGGCATGGCTCGATCGACCGAGCCTCCTCTTTACGCGTTTTCACACTCGGTTCGTCTGACTTGTTCCCCACTCCATGCTTTTGAATTGATCTGATTTATCTTTTCTTTAATGCTCCGATTTTCTTCTCTTTTATCTTGAGATCTCCCGATTGTATGATAATTATCTTCCCGATTTATCATGATCTGCAAAATCAGCATTTATCACACAATTAATTGCTCTTTTATAATAAAAATAGATAAATACCAATTATCATATTAATAATCACTTATCATTAAATAATAAATATAAACACGTGATTAAACATGAAATATATATAATTAACTCCGATTTAAGGTTAGAATTGATGACATAAACATAACCAATTATCTACGTAGTGTACACATACTTCTTTCAATTATTATAACTCATACGGTACTAAGCGATTCATATATTGAGTTATTGAACAACACCTAACTACTTGCAATTGTTGGCATGAATATCCTTAAGTCTACTAACACTTTATCGCAAAAGTATAATATGACCACGTACTCACGCAACTTGGTTCATTTCCTATTAATTCTAAGTATAAGAACTTTACAAGTTTAAGGGTACGAGTTAAACAACTTGGCATTTATCCATAAAATTTTTAAATTTGGCTCAATATTGTCTCAAGATTCCGTTCCTTGACTTTTTCAACATATATAGCACAATATATAGCTAAGTCCCCGCCCTTTACTTAAACATGGCATTGTCCTCAATGACAAAAATAAATGAGTTCAAGATGAAAGACTTAGCTCTGGAAACGGCTCCCAAGTAAAGGAACATTATCGGAGTAATCATCGGCACAGCGTGGAGAGATAGACATATCCTGTATAAACAAACAAGCTCCACGAAATCGTCAAATACCATGTCTATGGAAGTTATAAAATATCGTGGCAGTAATTAGATATAGATATCTAAAAACAGTTTAAGCCACTCTACTTTATACTGCCATGGACAAGACCTAAAGTCATTTGTTTGGCTTTTTGAAAACTTTTTGAAGGCCATGGGTGGGCGTTATCCAAACTTCATAATAACGGATCAAGATCCGGCGATCAAGGCAGGAATAGAAAGGGTCTTTGGAGATAAAACGCAACACAAGTTTTGTGTGTGGCATATCATGAAAAAAGTGACAGAGAAAGTAGGGTCGGCTACATGTAAAGAAACCAACTTTCTAAAAGTCATTAATGCTTGTGTGTGGGGCGATGACATTGAGGTACAGGAGTTTTAGCAAAAATGGGCATCGATGATTTCGACTTACAAATTAAAGGATAATGAATGGTTGGATAGCATGAAGAAATTATGTGCCTATTGGATCCCTGCCTATTCAAGGGATTTTTCTTAGGAGGGCTTATGAGGACGACCTCAAGATCGGAATCTGAAAACAGTTTCTTTGAAAACTTCACTAACCCCAATTTATCCTTGGTTGAATTTTACATGAGATACGAGAGCGCAATGGATTCTCAACGATGGAAACACTCCAAGTTGGTAGTAGATTCCAAAAATTCATCGCCTCAACTTATTACCCCGCTTGAAATGGAGGAGCATGCTTCTAAAATATACACCCCTCATTATATTTTACGAGTTTCAAAGAGGAGGTAAAAGGTCTGCTTGTTTTAGATGTGGGTTTAAGAATAGCACTGTGAGATGGTGTGGTAGATACTATTATCATCACAGACCGGGACAGGAATAAGGATTACATTGTCCAATTTGTTATCTCTGAATATAAATTGGTATGCTCTTGCAAGAAGTTCACCAGAGAAGGTCTCTTGTGTCGCCATGCGATTTGTGTGTTGAAAGATAAGGGTTTCGATGAAGTTCCGAAAGAGTACTTGTTGGATAGGTGGATGAAAAACGCAACTTGTCAGCCGATTTTTAGTGTAGATGGAACGTTACTTGTTGATTCTTCAACATTAGACACTAAAAACAAAAAGATTGGAGAGTTGTATACTGAAGCATTTTCCTGTGTATCTATGGTTGAAGACAATGAAGAAAAGCGGATGAGTTGTTGAAACTACTTGACTTTAGAGAGAATGTCACAGGCGTTAAAGATTGTTGTGAAAATCGAAAGAAAAAAAAAAGTCAACAAAGATGATGAGAATGAGAAATTGCTAGAACAAAACTTCCAAAAGAAGTTACTATACTTCCTCCAAAATACAAAAACCAAGCGGGTCTCAAGATCGGGAAGAAGGATTATTTCGGAAAAGGAAAAAGCTATCGAAGAGCGTAAGAGGACCCAAGAAAGTGCAACTATTGTGGTAAAATGTCATACCATGACTACAGAAATTGCCCCACACGCCTCCTGCAGTAAGTTGCCACAACGAAGGAAACATGTACATAAAAGTGTTGTTGAACATTCCACATTTGCATTTGTATTAGGTTATTTGAACATCGAAAATTAGAGGGTCATTATATTTAAAGTGCTTATAATAGTATATTTGTTTTTGCAACTGAAAACACAGTACATTGGTGGGAAGATATACGAGATGATCGATCTTCGCTCTATCAAGCAACTAGAGTAGTTCCAGAGTGCGGGGGTGTTTATCATCATGATTATATATGTCCTAGTTGTCAAGTAGTCATTACTTTTCCTAAGATACAATATTTTGTATGGTGGTTGTTCTCTTTTGGGTTGCAACCTAGTACTAGTTATCTATTTGGTTTCTATAGTTGATTTTGATGCGATTTGTAACTTTGTTATGTTTGCCTTCTTACTATGGATGAATTTGGATCCCCTATTAGCTCATGATCTTTTGCTTTTGATTCTGCATTTGTTAGCTTTTGCTTTATGCGTGTTTGTTTTCCGATTCTTTGCTTGTGGGGTTGCAAGCAACTGGACCTTTGTAAGGTAACGATGTTTTGCTGTATGCATTGTATAAATCATACGGAACAGTGGCTGTTTTTTTATATTTCCGATTCTGCTGCTTTTGATAATTTTAGTGCATCTGATCACTATTTTAGTGCGTCTGGTTATTGTTTGAGTGCACCTATTTATTGTTTCAGTGCACCTGATTACTTTTGGTTCGATTTTCTTTTACCTTTAATCTTCTAATCTCATGGATAACCGTCTCGGAAGGAAAGAAAGAAAAAAGAATAATCATGGAATAAATCCTAATTGCATGAATTATTTGATGGGTTGGTTGAATGTGTGCATATGTAGATTCAATTTAGACTCATTTCACTTTTAATGATTTTAGTGCATCTGATCGCTATTTTAGTGCACTTAGTTATTGTTTGAGTACACCTTAGTTATTGTTTGATTACACACTGATTACTTTTGGTCCGATTTTCTTTTACCTTTAATCTTAAATCTCTATGGATAACCGTCTCTCGAAAGGAAAGAAGAAGAAAGAATAATCATGGAATAAATCCTAATTGCATGAATTATTTGATGGGTTGGTTGAATTTGTGCATATGTAGATTCAATTTAGACTCATTTCACTTTTAATGATTTTAGTGCATCGATTACTATTTTAGTGCACTTGGTTATTGTTTGAGTGCACTGATAGATGTTTTAATGCGTCTCTCTTACTATTTTGGTGCACCAAATGTTAGTATCTTTTAAATGATCGAAAGAGTAAATATTAGTGTAATTTATTGAACAAGTGCGAAAATATAAACTAGAGAATATGATCCCTAACGCAATCTCATAAAAACATTGACATCCACTTTGTTTCCAAATACATACATGCATACATTTACAATTCACTTTGTTCAAGACTATCTTCATCCTTAAGTACTGAAGACCTTGTTCTAACTAATTCAGACTACAAACCCTTTTAATAACCCTGACTAAAATCAAACACCTGCAAAAAAAAAAAACAAAAAAAAAAAAAAATCATAAATCCTACAAAGTGCAACCTGAGTGCATCTGATAGAAATTTTAATGTACCTAATGCATTTTTTAATGTAACTACTAAATTCATAAAGAAAAGTGTTTATTAAAATGTTAAAAAAATTAAAAAGGTCTTTTAAAATATTGCTCTCGGATTTAGATGTATAATATTAAAAGACATAAAATTTGTTACCTTTCAAAATTCATATCCCATCCGAGTAGATCGAGCATTGTGCGAGAACGGTATTCATCCAACTTCGCACAAAGAATCATAGATAATATTATGATACAAAATTATCATAATTAAATAAATCATTAAATCAAGTTGACTATGCATACCTTGAAATAATTTGTGTTGGTCCATAACGTTTCATCAGTTGTAGCTTCCAAAAATTTCAGTACATACACTCCACAATCATACCTTACAAATTGAGCATAGAAAACAAGCATGCAATTTTTTTTAACAAACTTGTTTCATGCCTATGTAGAATAAGAAACATAGGAAATTATATATAAACTGAAGTACCCATTCTTTTGCTGGGGCACCTTAACATTCACCACTTCAAACATGTTCATCCCTTATAACTTATCATAACCAACAAAGTTTTCGTCGATAGCCAGCTCAACATTATAAACCTTGCAAAAGTAACACGATAAACTCAGACACCAAATCAAAAACAAAACCTCATTTCCATCGACACATCTAGGAACCAATGCAGTTACGCAGCAGTTAGCATGCGAATAACAGAAGCAGAGTAGAAGGAGCACAGAAAGGGTGCAGAGCAGCAAGATACCTGTTTTGCTTTGTGTACCCGAGACACTTCCGAGACACATAACAAAACAACAACAAAGTACATCCAAATATTTACCCAGGTACATTTTAGGCTCTAAATACACTCCAACCAACATTCTCAGATTTACCTTAATACAATAGCATGATATGTCAAGGTTAACAAATAACAATAGTGCATCTAACACAACTAACAATACATCTAGCCCACCTAACAATGCATCTACTAGTGCATCAACAATCACACTTTTGAAAATAATCACAGCCATGAGTAAATCATTAGCGTAATACTTAAAACTTATATGTATGTTTTAGACAAGAAAAAAAACTTACCACTTCACTGGCAAAGTGATTCTTTGCAACCATTTTCCTTTTATGCATTAGTGAGTCTAAGATGAATGTTGTCTTCTTCTCCAAATCGCAAACACAAAAAACCAATGGTCATCGTTTAATAGAGGAATAAACACACATGCGCGTGAAGAAAAAGAAAACAAATGAACAAAATGGTGCGGTATAACGTTACAAACTCTTGTTTGATGCATAAACATTATACATAGTTTTTTTTTTATTATTATTACTTTTTTTATGTCTTTTCCATCATTAGGCATGTAATGGAACTTTATATATGCATTGTGAAGTGTTTTTCTTCCATCTAGCTTCAAATCCTGAATGGTAGAAAATGCAAGTTAAATTCTGAGAATAAAACATTCTCAGGAAACTATACAAATCTATTTGTGTTTAAAATTTTACCTTAACAATTGTAGGCATAAAGAGAAACTCTGGATTCGAAAGAGAACATTTAATTCCAACAATATCAATCACCTAAAATACGATAAGTGTTAGAATATATAATGAGAATGAAATGAAGAGCTGCTTGATCGCACTTGTTATTGTTTGAGTGCAAATGATTACTAGTTTTTTGATGCTTATAATGTATTGATTAAAGGATGTCGAATATATAATGAGAATAAACGTAGTAAAGCTTTAGAATTAAACTAAAAAAGTTTGCAAATGCAAGTAAACTTACATTATACATTATCCATCAAGCGTGGCTTTAAACTCATCATCCTTTTCGAGTGACTTGCATCCACTCGGTATCGATAAGACTAAAAATATAAGTAAGACGATTACATATTGACAAATAACCTAATAAGCAACATAAACACATAAATAAAAATTTCTTACATTGATGCATTGTCGCTTTTATGAACAAATTCAGTAAGATGTGCATCCGTGTAGTCTATACGATTTGAGGGTGCTGGCTGACTATTACATGGAAATAAGTGTCTTATATTAGAAAAGACGGAGTAAACTAGTACATAAAAGTCTAAGAACACATGTTATGAAAATGGTTCAAATTACAGTAATCCGCAAGTCATAGAGTGAGCAAATTGTTTGATTTTAAAATTCAGGATGTTTTGGTCGAAGTCGAGATCCGATAGCATGCTCTGCAATTAAACTTCTTCAATTGAGCACTCTGAACAATATAACAGTTCCTTCCTAGTGAATTTTTTGATTGAAATGAATATTGTAAAACAAAGTAATTTTAAAACTAGTTCTTACATCTTTAAAGCATGGAGTGTATCCTTGCTTCATGCCTTTGTAGGTGTCCATGAACCGCATCATGTAAACACCGAATCTACACCATCAACAATATGAGGTTTCGCACGAACTCCCGAACATCAAACCTAAAGAGGTTTTCACAAGCTTTTGCTTTCCTTCAATATCTCACCCATGAAAGCCAAGCTGTGTCAAATGCGAATAAAAAGAACATATTATAATAAAAAAATTATTAGATAATGGGTACAAAAAAGTTGAAACACATACCACATGTTTTACATAGGTACCATATTTGACCGACTTTGGTTTCATAGCATGAATAACTTCAAGCTTTGATTTTCCCAAGTTTGCATAGAAGAGAATAGGATTGGGATCGACGTGGGTAAGGTGGGGCACAAAAATCTGTAGGTACAAAAGTGGACATGACTTCAAAAAACGAAAATAAATTTTAAATAAAAAGCATATGCTTTACAATCTATTTACCAGGTCTACATCATTGAAATTGATCTCCACACCATTAGTGGGCTGAAAAAATACAATGTTTGTTAGAAAATATAAGCATAAAATTGACGTTGTTTTTAAATTTAAAAAAACATAGCATATAAGAGCTTACATCAACGGATGATGACAAGTAGAGAAACAAACGTAGGGGGGAATCACTAGACTTGTTATACTCTCCCTTGTTTAAAATGTCACACCAGACATATATAACTGAAGGAGAAACATTATCTCCAACGACTAAAGATTTCAAATCTGAGCGGGTCAATTCATGTTTGCCACTGCTGAAGAGAATTTCCCTACACAAAAACAACATGGTAGATAATGCATAAGGCAGGAAAAAGAAAATATTCTAATGCATCTAATATAATAAACAATGCATCTAGTACTTGAAAAAGTGCATCCATCTACTAGCACAAGTTTCTCAAACACACCAAGAGACATCTAAAACAATAACCAGGTGCACCAAACTAGTTACCAGGTGCACCAAACTACTTAACAGGTGCACAAAAACATTAGCACTCCGAAAAGTGCACATATCACAGAAGAAAATACATATAGTAGTTCAAAATGTGAACCTGATATGTTTGAATAAAAATAATTGTAAAATTAGAAGACCAACCTCCACATTACGACTCTAAACATCACCTTTTTAAGAGGTCAATTTGAATTATCGAACACAGACTCAATTTGAATTATGGTACCTTTGGCTAAATAATAACACTAAGCGGATGCACGCTTCACGAAAATAAAGTAAATAGTAATGCATATGATGTTGATATAACAAAAACAAACCTCTCATCGAGTTGTCTAAGAGAGCATAATCAATCACATACTTCTCAAGCTTAGTCAAATGAGAGAAGATGTCAATGTTCCTCTGCAAAACGGTGATCGATAAACATTAGAGCGAACAACGCCCGCTTCGTTTTCAAATTTTCCTCATGCTCAACTTCCCGAGGGAGGTGTCCTTTGTACCACTTCCACTTGCAATTGGTGCCGGTGATGGTGACTAGAAAATGAGTCTTCTTCATTGAGAGCAACATCAAAGGCTACACAGTGATGCGTTATATGCACCATTTCCACTATGTGTGCCACTTCCACTTGCAAGTGCAATTCATGATGAACGCCTAAGACAACTCAAAGGAGTGGCTGTTTGTGGGGACACTCTTTGGCTCCTTGGGTGGTCTCTTGGGTGAGTCAAAATCGAACCCAAAAGATCGAAAGATGGCACCGTAGGTCGACAAAATGAACCTTCTTCTTCTTTACCTCTCCTCTTGCATTGGGCGCTTTCTAAAGTTTTCTCAAGCTTGAGGAACACCTCCAAATGTGGCTTCACAGATTATTTCGCCAAAAAGATCAGCATTTTGAACCTGAAAAGGAGTAAAATTTGATAACATAGCTCGAATAAGAAGGATGATGACAATAATGATAAATAAGAAGATAGAGAATAGCAATATGCCTTTTCATCATTTTTCTCATCTCTTTCAACTTCTGTTTGTCTAACTTTTCCTCCTTCCTTTCCTAGCCGCCACATTGCCTTCCTTCTGCCTGGTAGCAATATACCCATCACAAATCGCTTCGCTGGAGAAGCCATCCGCTTAACAAAATCGAATCGAGTTTTTCACAATTGCTTTCCTCAACTGGAAAGAAAAGTTATCATACGCCTTGGCAAACTCCAAGGCCGCTTGAGCCAACAACTTAACCAAGAATTATCGTTCGATCTTCTTTAGCATCGTTCTTCTCCTCCTGCTCATATTTTTTATCCTCCTTATCCTCCATTGTCTCTTGCTTTTTATCCATCTCGTCCATAATTATAGGACCTTCTACATAGCCCTTTCCAAAACCAACATCTTTTCTTCCTTCATCCTCCTTCTAATTTCATCATTGCCCCAATTTGCAAGCGTTGGGAAGATACGTTCAACGATCCTCCATCTAAAAACAACTCACAAGATATATAAAGACCAAAACCATTATCGGACCCTTATACACCAACGTAGAACTAGCTTCATGATTACCTTTGCCAACCATCTTTTGCCAATTACAAATAGAGGTAACCAAATGCTTACAGTAAATGAACACCAATTGAAATTCGATGCATTTGCCGATCTCCGCTTAAGAATTTCAAAACAATGGCGATACTGTGTGTCCCCTTAACGCCCATCAAAAGTGTAGATGCGATATAAACTATAAAATTTCTCTTGAATTCCACACCTCCCGCTCGCTGTGAAATTAATTTGTCCAACAATGATCTCTTCAAAACTTTAGGAATACAACCAAATCAGAGCAACCATTTCTTTTTTCCTCTAAAAAATCTTCGATTTTTCACTCGACGTAACCATTCATACAACTCAATGGAACCCATAGTAACCCAATGCAATATGAATGTCCGTGTCTTTTATTTGAAGTTGATTGTTCATCGGTGAACACGCACTAGTGTTAAAGTCGACAACAACCAGCGTATTTAAGGCGTAGTAGGAATCGTATCTCTGCTTTCAACTTCAACAGACCACCAAAACCAATGGCCTCGGTGTCCCGTATTTGCTCATCACTTGGACAACTTTCAATAAATTTTGTGATGGCACAAGGAGACATCCTGGTTTTTAAAGTAATGGCTTTGCTTGTCGAAGGTGAATCGTTGTTATGGTGCTTCATCTTCTTCGAAATTTGTTTGGCATTCCCTAACTTCACAATCTCCTTCCTCTTCATTTGTCACAAGCTGCATTCAAACAAAAACCCCTAAAAATCAAGATTTAAAATCGGATTCAAACAATCAAACCAGAGTATAAAAATCGTAAAATTAAGCCATCAAAACATCGCAATCCATCGACTATCTTCACAATTGAAAAGGAAATGAATAAAAACACAAGAAGTAGCTTGAAATAATCGGTCGAATCAAGCCTTTAGATCAACGAGGAGAAAGGAAAACGTCTCGAGAGAATTTGATGAGACAACAATCGCAATGTCGTTGTTCAACTCGTCGCTGGCCGGAGTGCAAGGAGGAAGGAGGAAGGGTGTTGGAGCGATGTAGACTTCGAAGTAGGAGAACCGGAGGAAGGAAGAGGAAATTGCGTGGGTTCTGCTTTTGAGATGGAGGAAATCGAGGATAACAATCTTTGAAATTGGAAACTTTCGTAAATTGAGGGTTTTAATTAGTAGTAAATCTGGTAAAGCATGGATCAATAGGTATGTATAAGAACCCATTTCTATATATATATATATATATATATATATATATATATATATATCAAACAAAAATATTTCATCCAATCAACAATTTTCATATAAGAATTCATTTCTTCTCAAAAAATGCATCTAAAGTTGTTTGTTTTTGCCTACCACCAAAATGCATCACATCCTTAATTTTTTGCAATACATGCACAATTTCTGGAATGTTTTGCTCGTGTTGTAGCAAGTAATTTTGTATGGTGATTACTGCCTGAAATACTTCTTTAGATAACACATTTGGTATGACGCTACTATCATCTGGTTCAGGATCATTCTCATCATTTAGTACGGACGCAATAAATTGTTTGTCTGTAGGCAATTGCATAACTGCATCATTCTCGTTAGGATAGTACAAAAGATGTTCGACGTCCATCACATTTCTAAATACATTTGTACATTAAAGGTAAAAAGACTAATCATAAGAAAAAAAAAATGTAAAAATATTATCTAAATGAATAAATATTCATTTATCGATAAATGAATAATATATTCATTTATCGATTAATAAATAAACTCGCTAAACGAAATTTTTTTTTGGTCCCGATGGTATTCAGTTATCGTAGCATAACCTTAGGTTTGGATATTTTGGTACAATTAAGACTGTCTTCAATGGGGGACTCTATCCCTGCTTTGAAGTAATTAAGAGTGTAACTATTACCACTGTATGTCTACAATGATGCTCTTTACCCTCTCTTTATCTTTAAATTTCTCTAGAATCCCCTTCAAATATAGAGTTGAGGGTAAAGTAAACCATTCTCTCTTTTTCTGTGCTTTTTTTCACTGTTTTGCCGGCTTCTCCTTCTAAAAAAATAATTGCAACTAAACAAATTGCATCTGCCTTTTTTTTGGGCTGAAATATTTTATTATATCACATATGATATTTTTATGTTTCAAATATAAAATATTTTTGTAATACTGTACAAAATATAATTATTTTTATTTGAATTACCGTGAGAAAATAGAAAGTGTCAAGATGGAAAATGAATTGGTGTTTAGGTTGATAATAAAAGAAAATGGATTTTGAAGTGTTGTTTTAAGTGTGTTTATTGGAGTGAATGTTTTTTTAAAATGTTGAAAATGTGTAACTGGAGTGAAAAATGATGTATTTGGAGTGATGTTTGAAGTAACACCACTGGAGATAGTCTAAGTAGTAATATATAGCTGCAGGGTTTTTAAGTTACCTAATTGATATAGAAACTTTATATAAATCTTATATAAAAGTAGTATATAGGTGCGGCTTGATAGTATACTCACCCAGGTGTATATTGGGTAGATACGGTTTGTCGTGTAGTATAGATCACAATAAAAGCATGTTATTGTAATTTTTTTCGTAAACAATGTGATTTATATGTTTCATCCGTGCATCAAATCATTTGTATTGTGCCTTTATAGTCCAAGTTATTGGTAAGGTACGGTTTCACGTCGCATTGGTTCCCAACGGAACCGAACGGCTAAAAGAGCCGGACTACTGGTGGCGGGATGCAACAACAAATTGAAACTCGTGTGGTTCGTTATAGGCATGCGGCGTATCCTTGACTTATGACCTTCGGACAGGGTCTTGTGCCATACAATCACATTCAGTGGTATACAATGATACAGTGATATACAGAAAAGTACAATGATACATATACAATCATATAATACAGAGATACATGCATGCATTTGAATAATTTATTTACCAATAAATATAGATGGATAGAAACTGATGGATATAATTTTTGTTGCATTGTACTTCTATTTTTCTTTATCATATCAACACTTCTACTCACTACTGAGCTAGACGTAGCTCACCTAGACCTGGCCAAATGGTGGAACCGGAACCACCGGTTTTAAACAGTGCCGGTTTCTGCCGGTTTGACGAACCGCCGGTTTTCGGCGGTTTACTGTTCAAAACCTCCGGTTTACGGTTTGGGCCGGTTTACCCCGGTTTGCTCCCGGTTCAGATCACGGTTTTAAAATTTCATAAATTTTTTTTTCTTTTCATTTTCACATAATACTTATTATTTTCACTATAATAACAAATTATTATTCTTTTCACTATAATTACTAAAGCGAGAGTAATATATATATTTTTAAAATAGTTTTCTATTCGGTTTTAAAAATAATATTAATATTGTGTTATTTTATTTATATGTAAATAATGTTATTTTAAAAAAAAATTGTGTTATTTTTTCAACGCTTGTACTAAGAATTTATTGCCTTACGTATTTTTTTATATGTAATCGTGTTGTATGACAACACATATAAAAAAATCAAAGCGAACGTAGTTCTTATTGTTTAATTTGTAGTATTTTATAGTTTGTTGTAAAAGATTTTATAGTAAAAAAAAATTCGATTGCCTTGTGTTGATGCACCTCTTCTTGACATTGAAAAAAATCAAAAATATATTTAACGGTTATAAAAAAAAAATTAAGTAAAGTAAATTTGATTTAAATCTAAATTACATATAATGGTTATAAAAAAATTTAATTTAACTAACCAATTTTACTTATAACTAAAACCGAATTGAAATAACAATTAAATCAGAACAACTTCAAATTTCGGTCTAGTAAAGTAAATTTGATTATAAAATTGATTTTTTTTTTACACTTGTAAAAAAATTAGTTGAATAAAATACAAAACCAAATTTACTTATAACTAAAACTGTATTGACGTAACGATTAAATCAGAACAACTTCAAAAATCGGTATCCTAAAATAAATTTGATTGTTGTTTTTAACAACTAAACAAACTTGATAATCAAAGAATTGAATAGAAGATGTAAGAATTGAGTAGAAGATTTAAGAATTGAGATGTAGAGATTGGTGTAGGAATTTTTGTATGAAATGGGTGGTATTTATTAAAATTTTTTGGAAGAGTTTGGGAAAAAAAAAAAAAAAAAAAAAAAAAAAAAAAAAAAGCCGTTGGATGGTTCCGGTTCCGGTTCCGGCCGGTTTTAAAAATCCGGTTCAAACCGGCGGTTCCGGTTCCGGTTTCGGTTTCAAAAATATCAAACCGGCAAACCGGCGGTTTGACAAACCACCGGTTTGACAAACCACCGGTTTACAAACCACCGGTTCCGGTTCGAACCGGCGGTTCCGGTTAACCGTGGCCACCTCTAAGCTCACCCCTATTTCTTTTCATCCATTTGTCCCAAGAAGTTATGCAGGAGGAGATGATCTTCGAGAGTCGGAATGGTAGTTCGGGTTGAAGGCTTGCGCTTGAATCTTACTGGTTACCGCTTTTCCTTTCCTGTCTTCGAGTTGGAATAAGACCGGTGTGCCAAGAACTAGTAGTGATTACTTTCCTTTCCTTTAGTTGAGACAGTAGTGTGGTTGTATATCTTTTTATTTGGATTGTAGTTATGCAGCAGTTGTGGATTTGGAATTTTACAGAATTTCCATAGTTGATTTCTTTGTGTGGAAGGTTTAATCACCCATGCTTATGACGGGTTTATTTTTATGGTGTTTGTTACCGAGATGTTCTAGCTTTCTTTTCAGCCTCCGCTTTGAGAGAGTAATAATAATGAAGTAGCGGATGACTTAAACGATTAAACCACACAAATAGATCAGGTTAGTAAAAGCGATAGTAGAGATTAAGCCATATAGGCTATCCGCATGTAGGTGTGTACCATACAATAATATCCCTTTAATGCGTGCTGAACGTCTCGTTTTCCGGTTGTGGACTCGGCTTTCAGGATGAGCTGTTGCATCACATAAATGATATATAGATTAATTCTTAACCGTCTAAATTAAGATTAAGTTTGGTGTTGAAGGTGTGTTTTTACAAACGGTAGTGCTACATTCACTACAACTACCTCCACAACATCATCCACAACATCATCCACACCACACACTTAGTCAGGACCCACAAAAAAAAAATATTTCTCTCTCCAATCTGTGGACAGGATCATCCACAACATCATCCACTACACTTTTGTGTAGTGGACATAGCATTTTCCTTTTACAAAATAACGTACTGTGAAAAGTGAGGAGTCGGTAGGGTTGGCACAGAGCAATAGAGCATTGAAACTTTCAGGTGGGTGGGTGGTTCAGAGAAAAGCACCACCAAACCCCTTCCCCATTTTCAGATAGGTCAATAAATAATTAAATAGTAGTGGCTACAGTAGGTACTTGTACTGAACTACTGACAACCCCAACAGAGATGAAAAAGTTAAAAAAAAAAAAAGTAAAGTAAATCTTCACTATATCCTGTACAGACATCTTCACACCTCCAGGAAATAATGATTTGGGGAGGGAGATTTTGAGAAGTGGAGTGGCGGATTTAAATGATCAAAAACACAAAGCTTTAAATACAGAATAAAATTAAATCATACATGTTGAGACACAACATAAGTATTTCCCCACACCTCCCCAGTCCTCCCCTGTTTTTTTTTAATTAAATAAAAAAAAGGAAAATTGCACACACCAACAGACCAACTCAACTAAATACATGTTAAATTGAAAGATACATGTGGAAAACATATGCCCAAATTCATATAAGAGGAGGTGTCTCATCCCCAAAACCTAGGTTTTGAGATGAGGGAAATCCATCTCTTAATATGGTGGGTGATACAATAGTAAGTGCCCAATGTGGACAACTTTAACACGCCCCCTCAAGTGTGGGTCGGGCACACAATGCTAACAAAGAGGCCCAACACTTGATAAAGGGTGGCTCCGATACCATGTAGAAAACATAGGCCCAAGCCCATATAAGATGAGGCCTCATCCCAAAACCTAAGTTTTAAGGTGAGGAAAGTCAATCTCTTAATATACATGATATGATAAAGAAGTCTTGCGAATGTGACAACTTAACAATACATTTGACAAAATATGAATAAAGTGATACATTTAATGTCGATCAATTTTATAAAAATACGTTTGAGAATCTTTTTTTCAACTATATTACATATCGTTTAGGAGTTGGTTTATAAGTTTTATAAGATAATCAATAGAGTTTGCATGCATTATGTTCTTAGATTTTAATAAAAAAAAAAAGGATTGTTATTGGCATTACATCAACATAACGAGAACAACTTAGGAAGGGATAAAACTTTGAGAAACTTGAAAAAAATATACTCCAAAAGATTATTATTTAATAAAAATATGTGTGAAAATAAATATTTCGTAGTAATACTGTAGAAATCTGTAATGAAATACTTTTTACACGTGTTTTCTAAATAAAATTATTTTGAGATATCACTCAAATGTTTTACTTGTAAGGCCTATTTTATCAAGTTTCCCTAAAAAAATATGATATTATTATTTACACCACCTACTATACATCTATTTGAACATCACACTCGGTCCGAAAATCAAAGTAAAGTTAGTTTAGACTATTCACACAGTTTAAAAATATGATTAAATATAATTAATTTTAATGACAAAAATTTAGATTATCATTGAATGTCATTAATACAATAATTGTATAATATGATAAGTGGATAAATATATATTAAATTTACGATAAAAAGAAAAAAAATATAATAAATATTTTATTGATATTTTAAATAAATCTGTATTATATAACAAACCAAAAAACTTCAGCATATTTATATTTTGAAACGAAGGACTATAACTCTACAGGTGAATAGAGTTTTGCGGAAACCAATCAGTAGTACCTTAACTCTATGCAAGTACTACAAAAGATTCTCCAACCTAAAAGCAAGTGTCCTACAAAAGATCCAATTTATATGGTCCTTGAAATAAATTTAGTACTTCACATTATTTTACATTAATTTTATGGTGATCAGTAGCTATAAATTCAATTTTAATTTTGATAGTTGAAAATTGATCTATATACACATAAACACTTATATGATTATATATGTTTATTGAATTTGGTAGTCATTAGCAATGATAAAATTTGACTACGGATTAAATAATTTAGTTACGGCAATATTTTAATTAATTTAATTCTGATTTCGATTAACACAACACAATGTTCATAGTTAATGACATAATACACTTTTATATTACTAATCTTGACCGGTCCGACACCATTTTTTTACGGGTCGTTTCTATCAGAGAGGACTTCAGAGGAAGCGCTTACGCGGCGGAGATCTGGGCACACACGATTTCGAGGTGGAATACAAAGTGCCCCGTGTGTGAAAATTGTGTGGCCCAGATCTCTTCTTGCGTAGATAGCTTCTCTAAGAGGAAATTCCCTATGATAGAATTTTCTTTTTTTTACATGCCAAAAGGTCTCACACCCTCGTCAACTATATAACAATGAGAGATTTTCTACATGGTTTCTCCATTTTTAATCAAATTTGAACCACACCATATAAATTCGGTTTATAAATAGTTGATATGGATTGTGTCACACGGCTATAATCCACATATAAATGGTGTATGCAAAAACTTCTCTATAAGGGGACTAGGACAAGATAAAAAGAAAAAAAAATAGTTTCACGTCTCCATGACATAGTTCAGCGGTCTTCCTTTTGAATTGAGAACTGAGAGTTCCATATCTTAGAGAAAAAAGCCTATAAATATATTCTTCACAAATTGAACCACTAATGGTACGTTTGTTATGACGGAATGGAATGGAATGAATTGATTTTTCATTCCATTCTAGTATTTGTGTATGATTATGAGGGAATGGAATGAAATGAAATTTTATTCAAATGTAATGAAAAAAAATCCATTTTCATTCATTCAAAAAATGGATGGAAAGCGTTGGAATAAAATGAAAATCGACAAAACACGTGGGTGATGAGGTAAGAGTGGGTGGGTGGTAGGGTAGGTTAGGGTAGGTAGGGTAAAGTAAGAGGTAGGGTAGGTGGTGGGGTAAGGTAGGTAAGATGCGTAAGGTAGGATAGGGTGAAATAGGGTAGGGTAGGATAGGATGGGGTGGTGGTAAGGTATATGGTGGGGTGGTGGGTAGAGTAGAGATGGGTAAGATAAGGTAGGGTAGGATGGGGTGGTGGGTAGGATTTGGTAAGGTAGGGTAAGGTGGGTATGGTAATATAGGGTAGGGTGGTAGGTAAGGTAGGGCAATGGTGGGTATGGTAATATAGGGTAGGGTGGTAGGTAAGGTAGGGCAATGGTGGGTATGGTGGAGTAGTGGGTAAGGTAGGGTTGGGTGGGGTAAAGTAGGGGTGGATATGGTTGAGTGGTGTGGTAGGTAATGTAGGGTAGAGTAAGGTGGTAAGGTGGTGGGTAAGGTAGGGTAGGGTAGGGTAATGTGGTGGGTAAGGTAGGATAGGGTGTGGTGGTAGGAAGGATAGATAGAGCAGATGTGGGTAGGGTAGGGTGTGGTAGGGTAGGGTAAGGGTGGGTGATGGTGGAGTAGGGTAGGTGGTGGGTAAGGTAATGTGAGTAGAGAGGTAGAGTGCAGTGGGTGTGGGGTAGGGCTACCCCACCCCACCCACCACTTCCACCATATCCTACATTTTATTCCATTCTTTCATGTCTCAAACGCAGTAATGAAGTGAATTTATTTCATTCCATTCTATTCCTGCGTGACAAACTTGTCATAAGATATACCGAAAAAATAGAGACAATTTATATCAATATTTATTGGCGGCTTCTATCGGCATCACGAAATGATCATCGGCACCCTTCAATTTATTATTTTTCATTCACTTTTCCACACTACTTAATCACTCAAGGCACCACCTAAAATAAGGGGTTTATTATTTACACCCCACCTAATCTACCCATACACCACTATACACATTACACCACACCTAATAATCTAAATCTATCTTTGCACCTCACTTAAATTACAACATTTTTATTTATTTATTTACACCACATATGTACTTAATTGCAATTTTGTCATATCTACTTATACACCCCATTTTCACACTATTTCCACTCCAAAATATATTACAAAAAAGTCTCTAGCTTTTTATATCATCTTTTCATCAATATTTTTTTCCTTTTGAGTGGATCATCTTCATCATTTTCATCTTTGAATCTTTCCATCATCACTCATTCATTCATCAAACCCTACATCTTTATCATCACTATAACCTTCACACCACATCTTTAATCATCAACTCAATCATTCTCAAACCCTTACTCTTGTTCATCTTCCTAATTTTTCACATCACATCTTTAATCATCAACACCATCATTATCAACCACGAAAAAGTTTTGTTGACAAAAACAAAAACCGGGTCCTTCAAATTCAATGGTTTTGTTTTCTTATAGCGATAAACAATGGCTTTAACCTCCTGCAAAGACAACAAAGGAGTTATTTGGAAGACCCATAACAACCAAAAAGAGCACCTTTTTGTTGATTTACTTAAAGCAAAAGATCAACCCACCAAATTATAACCTGTAAAAAGGAAAAATGTTATACTACAAAACTTGGTAAATAGGTAAATTGAAAACAATATTAAATTCAAAAAGGGAAAATCTAAACAAACTCTCAACCTTTACACTTTACATAACCATTCCTTAATTTTCTACTTCATTTTCCACAAGAAAAAAATAATGCAAAACTCACAAATAGCTTCACCATCGACAAGCAAATCGGAGATATAAACATCCTCTTCCAACCTTCTTTGAGCATTCGGAAGAATCGGAACCATTAGAACCGACCGTAAAGTTGGAACAAGTAGAACCGACCACCTTGATATCGGATCTATAGTAGAACCGGCACTTTAGAAGTCGGTTCTGTCCATTTTCATTTCAGTAAAGTAAACCGACCCCTATGTCATGCTGCGTTGTGGTCGAACCGACCTTGTTCTCGTTGGTTTGGGTTGGAACCGACATCCGTGAAGTTGGTTTGTCTTAATCCGACCATGCTTTAGTCGGTTGTAATAAGACCCGACCCTTTGGCACTTGGCAGCCGGTTTTGCTGGTGATATTTTCTTGGTTGGTTCAATAAGAAATGCAGCATTTTCTGGTAATATATCATGCCAACAGAGAGATGTTTGGTTCAATATGAGATATGTTTGTTTTTAGGATAATGATTATAAGAAGAAGAAGGCAAGGAGAAGAAGAAGGGGCATGAAAAGAGGAGGAAGAAGAAGAGGTTGAAATAATAAAAATAAAAGAGGCGAAGTGGGGAGGGGTCGATTATGAAGTTTGGGGGAGGGTTGTAATTTGTTGTAAATAGCTTTGGGATGTAAGTATAATTTATAAAACTTGGTAGTAGTAAATACCATTGGTATTTTTTTTTAATTTCATAACATAACTGGGGTGTATAGGTAGAATGCGGGACCCGAAACATAAATGATGTGGTGTATCAAAAAGGTTTTAATTTCTTAAAAACAATGGGGTGTATGAGTAGAATAGATGGGGTGTAAATAAAGCACCCCTAAAATAATAACTTTTAAAAACTATACGCTCTAGTCCTACATGTTGTAAAAATTAAACAATTTAGTCCTTAATGTTTAACTTTTACCCTTCACTTTTTAAAAATCATTTAAATTCCCCTCCATCTTCTAACTTCGCCGGAGTTCTCGTCGGAAAAGACGCCGGAGAAGATAAAATTGAGCCGGAAAACCGCAAGTGAAGCTAAGAACAACACCACTTTGAACCAAATCATGTAAGTGTCTTGTTTTGTTGCATTTTGAAGGTTTTCATTCCGATTTTTAATGGAGTGTTTTGTTCCATTGAAATGTGTATTTGTTGTTGGTTGAAATGGGGTTGAAATCAGAGGTTTTTAAGGTGTTTTTCGTTCAACCGGCCGTTTTCCGATCGGAGGTTTGGGGAAGATGACCGAGTGTTTAAAACGCCGATAATAGTGACATTTTAATGCGGATAAAACATCGCGACGCGGTGACGTATAAGTCATACAAACCCACTAGGGTAACATGTTCCTTCGTCGGTGAGGGTGACGTTTATCTCGTACTCAGAACGTCGGAGTGGGGGACGCTCTAACTTAACGTCAACTTTGGTGACGTATTAGACTATTACGAACGTCTTAAACATAAACTCATTAAGTTCTGGAGTCAAAAATGTCAGGAATAGTGACGTTCATTTTTGGTTCCAACGTCAGAGTTGGTGGCGTTATAGCAGCAACAAAATATTCATTTCTGGACTACAAGACGTCACCAAGTCTGATGTTTATTATACATATGAACGTCAGTTGTACTGACGTTGGGTTGGATGACGGACGTAGGGGAGAACAAAAAAACCGTAAACCAAACCAAACGGCCGATCCAAAGCGAAAATGCGCAAACCATGGTTTTTTGGTTGGTTTTTGTATTGTGAAAAACCAAACTGTGAAAATCAATTTGGTTTTGGTTTTTTAAGATAAAAATCAGACCAAACCGGAACCGGATATATATGTGTGTATGTGTGTGTGTTGTATGTATATGTCTATGAATATCGGCACTATTAATTAAGGGGGCCTTTATTTGCACCACACCAATCCTTTCGTTTACCGCTCTACATGTGCATCACGGTAAAACCGACTTCGTCAGTACATTGTGAGAACCGATCACCACAGTGAACCGACTTTTTGTCGGTCTCACTCAATTATCACTACATGTATATAACTAATATCTATGTCCACGATCTATTAATACTTCTATCAAATACTTCACACACGTAGTTTGATGCCCATCTTAATGTGACCTATGACAAGATGAATGAAACAGTTTATATGGTTTTGTATGATCATCTTAATTGGAAAAAATATGATAATATAATATTGTGTGTTTACTTACACACACACACATATAGAGAGAGGGGGGGACCCAGTGACATTCAAGTTATGGTGTATGGTAGATGGAGAATGAGAATCTTGTTTGATTGTCGTATGAATAATAACATGAATTCGCTGAAACATGGTAATGCCCTTTTAGTGAATTATTTGTAAAAAAAAGAGGACTAAAAACCGGGAAAAACAATGAACTGTTTCGATCCAAACCGGTCCGGATAAAATGGTTTTACCTAGCTATGATTCGGTTTTGGTTTGTAAATTTTGAAACCGTAAAAAATGGTTTGGTTTGAAAATGTGCACCCCTAGCCGGACGGAAAATCCAATGGCCGATTGGAAAACTCTAAAAAAACTTCATTTTCCCCTAATTAATGGTGTTTCAAGCCATGGAATATGAATTTTGATTCCATTTTGCTTCCATATTGTTTGAAAATGATATTTGGGCGAAAAAGGTTGGAGTATATGAAATGAATTTTGATGAAGAAGATTGTTGAAGAAGATGAAGATGAATTTTGATTATGAAGAAATTTGAAGAGGATGGAGATGAAGATGGAGATGAATATTGTTTAATTTAAATAATCAAATGACTAAATTGTATTTTTTAAAATTTATGGTATAAAGAGTAATTTTTTATTTTTTTGGTTGTGCTTGAAGTAAAAATTACAATAATATGATGGTGTCAAAAGCAATTTATAGGATGTCGAAAGTATTCGGGGTGCCACAAACGATTTCGTAGTGCCGATAGAACTCATCTATTTATTTATCAATCAGTTTGAAACCCATCCCCAAAATGGAATTGCGATCCTCTGCCGTAAATCCCTTTGCCGTGCGGTGCTGTAAGCCCGAAACGGCGTCGTTTCGGGCCACAACAACATCGTTTCGAGCGTAAATTTTTTTTTTTTAGGTCGAAATCGAACGGCGTCGTTTCGAGCCCGAAACAACGCCGTTTTGTGTCACAGCACCGTTTGCTGTGATAGCCCTACGGCAGAGGATCGAGGTCCCCCCAAAGTGCACATGGGACCCTTTCAGAGGAAATCCTCACTCTATATCTTTGCTTTCTGATTGTATCTTTGTATAGAAGATCTTTTTCCTTTTTTTTTTTCCTTTTTTTTTTTGGGCTAAAGATGAATACAGCAAGAACATGCTTCTTCCCTTTCAGTGCATCTCAGTATCAAGAACTTGAACACCAAGTTCTCATCTTTAAGCAAATGGCTTCTGGCATTCCCATCCCTTCTGATCTTCTCTACGCAGCCCTTGATTCCTCTGTCTCCTCTGAACTTCTCCTCCATCGGCCACATCACTGTAAGAACATTCAAAGTTCCGTTTTTTTTCCATCAAATCTCTAACTCAAACTTCATTTCTGTACTTTTGCAGTTGGATCATGGAGCTATTCTCAAATGGGTACTGCAGGGAGAAAAATAGATCCAGAGCCAGGAAGATGCAGAAGAACAGATGGAAAGAAATGGAGATGTGCAAAAGAAGCATACATTGATTCCAAATACTGTGAGAGGCATATGCATAGAAGCAAAAATCGTTCAAGAAAGCCTGTGGAAAGTACTACTGCTGTCCAAACATCAACAGCATTACCTTTCTCTTCAATTAACAGAAACACTACTAATCTTTCCCCCTCAAGTCCAACATTTCAATCTTTTTCATCCCACACACAAAATCAGAGTATTCAACATCCTTACGGCCTCTACAACTACCATTCATCAGGGTCTCCTAAAAAGAGTCATTTCTCATCTCAAGACAATAACACTACTGCTACAAAGTTTATGCTGGAATCTGACCCTTACAGGTATGCTATTTGTGGATATTTTCCTGTTCTAACTGTTTTTTCTTGACATTTATGAGAGTCCCACAATATTAAGACATTAACAAGTCCTAACATGGATATGATTCACTTTAATGTATATCAGACTATTGGTTAAGGAGGAAAAAATATTACTATATATATATATCTCCTGACTCCTCTAGTACAGTATATAAAGTCATGAAAGTCTTTTTCTCTTGCATCAAGTTAGTGACTGAGAGGTCCTACCAAGTATTGATGATCCATTTTCATTTCAGTTACATTTATCAAACACTATATAAAAATCATCCACTCTAACAAACACATTATACAACACTCATCCTTTTTTTTTTAATGCCAAACCAATTAGATTGAGGCATGGTGTGGTAGAGAGAAGAAAATACAACTAAAGTAGTGCACTATTCATGTTATAAGAAGCACTTGAGTTTTCAAGTGTACATTAGCATATTTTGTAGATAGAGTGTTGTTAAAAGTAGTCATTGTAGCTTCAAGTGTATGTAAAAGACATTAAAACTAATTTTTGAAGTTATTAAAAAAAAAACACATGATGTTATTGATAGTCCGTTTATTGGGTTGAAATGAAATGGAATATTATGTGTGATTGTAACATGTAATGGAACCGAATGCAATAGACACTTGCGGTGGTAATAACGTTTTACCAATAAAATAAACCAAATTTCATAATAGGTGACACAAAAAGATGGTGAGGCACAAAGGCTAAAGATGAGGTGGTAGGGTGGGCAAAGGTTGGGTTAAGGTAGTATGCGTTGAGCGTGTATGATGCATAGGGTAAGATTGGGTGGGTGCGGTGGGGAAATGTGAGGTAAGATAAGGTGGGATGGGGTGCATGGTAAGGGAGGTAAGGACGGTGAGAGTAAGATAGTGTGGACTGTGGAGTGATGTGAGGGGTGTATGATAATGTGGGGCGAGGCTGGTTGTGTGAAGTGCGGCAAGAAAAATCGGGTAAGAGTGGGGTGAGGTGCGGGTAATGTAGGATGGGGCCAGAGGCGAATCCACATGAGGCAGGGAGCATATGCCTTAGATTCTTCTTATGTTGTTTTCCCAATTTGTACATATGCACAACACTTTCACTATAGCAGTCCACCTTGCAGACTTCACAATGACACAATTGCACAACATTCTTTTTCTTGGGCATGTTTTCCTGTCAAATACGCTTTTCTTGAACAATGATTTGATTGTGGTCCTCCACTAGAAGAAGCATTGCGTAATGAATATATATGCAAGAGAGGTTGAACCAGCGTATCGACACTTGTTGAGCAATAGGGGGTATGATTGAAATGATTCATGTTTAACAAACATGTTAGGTGTTTTCCATTAGATGATTGTAGGAAGGATTGAGAGAATCGGGTAGAGACGATGGATGATGTTAGCCAGGAGGTGTTGGTGATCCAAGTTGTGTATGTGATAGCACCTGTAATCCCTGGCCTTCTATGGTTCTTTGTAGTGAACAGTGCCCAAATGACACTCATAAACTATGAATGAGTGTATCAGGTGCATAAGAAAGTTGTTCCTCCTCGGTGCATTCTAACTGCGATTGTCAGTAGGATCAAATATGACAGAGGCATACACAAATCATCCACACAAATTTATCATCTAGACCCCAAGCTGGTCGTAGTTCTTTAACTCTTTTAAGAACTTTAGAGAGGAAAACATGGTGGGGAGGTCAGAGAGCCCATGGATCATGAAGGATTTTGTTCCTCCAAAACCAAATATTGTAGGAGATGTCTCTAAACACATATATACTCCCCCCAGCTGGAAAGGCTTCTTCAAGTTGTCAGTAGTAATCCATAACTGTGGGGAGGGTGCAGAAAAGAAAGGCCCCAATTGTCCCTCGGCACAACATTTCTCCGAACATGTTGAGGCCTTTAAGCCTCCAAATTGCTTCCACAAATCCTTTTTTTGCCAGATGTAAGCACTCTTAAGAGTATATTTTCCCTTGATTGAAGGAGACCATAACAACATGGAAGCCTTCCCGTAAAGTAATACTTGCAGCACAAATTCCTTTTCAAGTGGAGTTAACTTCTTACTTTAACTTTGGTATGCATATAAAGTGTTCCATTGTAAGTATCACTATCAAGTGTATTAAAACACACTCTCTATAAAGAAAATCCCAGAATACACCGAACGAAAGAAACTGAAGTGACTGCTTTATTGAATGAATCTCTTCTTTGAAGAAGATTCTTATCTCTTGTGACTTGTGTCTTCTGTTACTCTAATCTTTTGAAAGTTGTTCACTGGAATTACTCTTATTTGGCTGTTTCTTTCAACAAACTGTGTAGTTATGCTCCAAAACAATCATGTTCTAGGCAGGGAGCCAAAATGAAAGTTGATGAGCAGCCTTTTCTCTCTGAAACATCTGGCACAATCAGAAGCAGTAATATATCAGGAACTCCAATGCATGATTCTTCTTGTCTACTAACACCCCTTACAATGGGATCACCAGCAAGCTATGTGAAACAGACTTCATATTCTGAGGTCACAAATGGCGGTACCCTTTTGCAATTGACTGAGAGAGAAGATGAACAGAGCAACAAGGTCATGCACCATTTCTTTGACAAACAAAATGAGAGGAATTCATGGCATCACAACAATGATGATAATTTATCAAGCAATGCAGCAGCATCTTCAAATATCCAGCTCTCAATTTCGATTCCCATTTCTTCGCACGACTTCTTCTTGACCAGAGAAAACGGTACGAAGTCTTAAAAGATAATATATCTTTTTCATTATTAAATCAAAATCTTTTTTACTTTTCTTTGTTTGAATAATTGTTCTTAAATTGGCTTGGTTTTTGCAGAAAAATGAGCTTTTGAAACAGTGTGAGGGGGTACAATCAAAAGGCTATATATATATATCAAAGTGGTGGTAGCAGTGTCCTGAGATTTTGTGTGTTTTTATTTTTCATTGGCAAAAGATTCTGGTGAATGTTATCTCAAATGTATTTCGCTATTTCTTTCTATACGATAAGATTCTAGCTAGCCCGTGTCTGTAATATTTTATCACTATCTCTTCTTTTTTTTTTTTTTTTTTTTTTTAGCTTTAATGCTCTCAATGGTCTTCTTCCCCATTGCTGAGAAAAAGTAAGCCCCCGGTTTAAGTACAAACAAGCTACTATCATTACCGTCTGCTTAATTAGACATCCAACTGGTAATTGCAACAAATGATACTCTACATGCCCATAGTAAGATCAAACCGGCTTAGAGTAATGATTAAGGGAGCGTACATTCGCCATTTACGAAATGGAGACTTATACAGTATATATATATATATATTCTATGATGGTAAGAGTATCAGAAATGTTGTCATGTTTTTTTTTTTTCCTTCTCGAAAACGAAAGGATAACACACACGCCCCAAACGAGGTTCGAACCCTGGATTCCCCTCTGGGAGCCAGGTTAGACCCTGGACCCTAGTGGTTAGACCCTAGAAATGAGGAAATACTTGTGTGAGAAGTAGTTGCATATGGTGGGTATAGAGTAAGAATAGTCTTGACACAGTATATCTGATGCATAGACTTTGGGGACAATCTATTTAAAGCGAAGAAGCAGCATGTAGATGTAGGTAATGTGATATATAGTGCCCTCTAAAAATCCATATTGCCTATAACTTATATGCATATATGCCAACATCTGTAAAATTATGGTAGATGTAAAGTATGATGTATAGTTGTACACAATATCAAAAACACAAATTTCTTTTCTTGAAAAAACATACAAATTTTGATATAACTACATTTTAGATTGGTCTGAACAATATCTAGAAAATATAAAAAATATTGTGACTGACATCATATCGAATCCACTTTCACGAAAACACATTGATACTCAAACTCCCCAGTGTTAAGCTTAATCTTAAAATTGACTCTGGAGTGGTCGAATGCAAAATTCGGCTTCTGCAAAACGAATTTTTCCTGAAATGTGGTGACACAATAAATTTATCATGATGTACTAATAGATTCATCGTGGTCCAATAACAATACCCAAGTATAAATATTTACCATCATAAAGAGTATCTAATATAGTTTTGTGGAGTGACCTCATGAGGATGAATCTCGATCAAATAGATTCAACCTAAAATAACATCATAAAACCAAATTCTATTTGTTGGACTTTAACCAATGAAAATGAAGAAAACTTATCTATGACTATCATAAAATCAATGAAATAAAAGTCTATGATTCAGATTCATTCATATTGTGTTCCGTTATGAATTGAGCGACTACCAATTTTATTTTATATTTACGGATAGGGAATATATGCACGGATATTTTTTTTATATCCACTGAAACCGGAACCCGAAACCGGAGAAGTTATTGGGTGCACCCGCCATATGCGGAGTGCACCTATGTGGCAAAGTGTAGACATTTTATTTATAAATATAATTCGATCCAGATTTGTTTACTTGTCAATTCGATGCATACGGATATACTATCCAAAAACTTCCCCCAAAACCGAAACCGAAACATTCGAATTAAGAAACACAATAATTACCGCTGAACCAATCTCTTATCAACCAAAATTACATCTTCTAAACCTTCTAAATTTTGTGTTTGATAGCGACACCATCATTATCCCAAACAAAAGATATGATTAAGCAAGAAATAGTAGATTTATCAAAGATGTAGACGAGAGCCAAAGGAGTATCTGTCAATCAAAGCTAACATATGTTTCCTCTCCCTTTCTTTTCCTTCTCTAGAATAAAGACGAAAGTGTTTCTTTCTCTCCCCTCTTGATTTTTCATTCATTCATTCCAACCGGTTACTTATTTTTTCATTTTCCCCTATTTCTTTCCCTTTCTTGTCAATGCTTTAACTCCTGCTTCTCATTCTTTATCCTCATTAATGTTTGCAGATTTCCGCGGTAAGCACGCACAATTATAATCTCTAACCTTTTTTTTTTTTTTCCCAGCTTTTTAGTTGATAATCTTTTTACTAGTGGGGTCAAGGTTGTGTTTGTTTGTGAATTTTCTATGTTGGCTAGTGGATATGAGAAGAATCTTTTCGAGTTTTGAGATCTTGTTTGGTGCTGTTTATTAGTATTTATTTTATCTGTTTGTTAGTAGATTATAGTTATGCAGTGGGTTCATTGTGCTTAACTCTATTTTTAGTTGTGATTCTCTCTGTGCTTTTTTCTGGGGCTCTGGCTCTGCGCACTAAAAGATATTTTGTACGGTTTGTTCTTTTTCAATTTCCAAGTTGATCCTCCTTTCCTGCTCTTTTTTTTTCAGTACTTCATGCAAAACATGTTTTGATTCTAAGCATATTTGTTGTTGCCCCTGTCTCTCTGTTCTATTAGCTTTTCTTGCTTTTGATTTAGGCAATGGAAGAAAATAAAAATAAAAATCTTAAAATTTTGGGTTTTCATGTCCAATCTTATCTTCAATTCTGTGTTTTTGGAGTATACCTATCCACAGACTACAGTGCATCATTTACTGTTTCTAATTTTGGGTTTCAGAGATTCTTGTTTTGAAGTTTTGGGCTGAGCATTTTGGTGAACACTTTAGAGGTGCCAAATTAGTAAAGTTGTTCCTTTTTTTAAAAGCTGGAACTGGATATGTATTTTGTAGTATATATATATAGGATCTTTCTGTGTAGAATTTAAAGAGGAATAAGGCCATGTCTCCAAAATCTGACTTCAGATCTTGCCCGGAATTGTCTCGAACGAACAAATCGTGTTCTTATCATATTCTGTGGGAAGATAGGTGATGGATATTCTATAAAAACTTGTCCTTTTTCATTTTATTGAATCCATACCTATTTCTTTTTGTGCAGCAGTGGCCCTGCTTGATTAAATTCCTGAGTTAAAAATGGAGGGAGATGCATTTCCTGGTCTTGGTAATGGTATGCAGATGGACAGCAAGTTCTTGCAGAGCTTTGTTCAAAATCAGAAGATGCCATTTATCAATGAGAGCTTTGTTCAAGCACAGAATATATTGGATCAGAACAGGCTGCTTATCAATGAGATCAATCAGAACCATGAGTCAAAGATCCCTAACAATTTGAGCCGAAACGTCGGTCTAATTAGGGAGCTTAACAATAACATTAGAAAGGTTGTTGATCTCTACGCGGGTCTTTCGACTTCTTTTTCGAAATCAATGGAAGCTTCATCTGATGGGGATTCAAGTGGAATTGGAAAAGCTACTCACAAGAGGAGTAGACCTGGCTAGAAAGAAAGAAAAAGAAAGCGCTAAAGAGGTGTTGTTCCTAATTCTTTTTAGATGCACAAATGTCTTGGGACAGATTAATCTGTGTATGATTTTCAACTATGATCTGCTTTTGGTGCCTCAAATTCTTGGTTGGTAGTACAAAATAATGTCCTTTAAGATCTTAAGATTGTATGTGTGTTGACCTGAAGATCTATTTGGATTAAGATAAAAGTCCTTATCATTTAATCTTTCTTGATGTAGCTAATTTTCCAGGTTTTGTAATAAAAAAAATTGAGCATTGTTCATAATTGACCCCCCCCCCCTCAAATGAAATTGAAATCCCTTTCTCATTTCCAGTTATTTTATTTCAAAATATTGAGCAGGTGCAAAGTAAACAGAATCTCAGGAAGAAAGAGGATGGTTTTGATCTGACAAATTTATTTGTTTATTTATTAGTTTCTCATATAATGTGGGGCTCAAATTATTCTTTTTCTTATGCACATGTAACAAATGTGTTGTCTTCTAAAAAGTTAGTTTATGATCCACCACCACCCATTAGTAAAGTACTACTGGTACAAATGATGAGGCCTAAGGGTGAGGAATTATTATCCAATTAATTAATTACATAGCTAGGATTAATATAATTGTCATGATTAAGGAGAAATGAGTGATAAGTTTGGTCCCGATTCTAAGTCAAGACAAAATAAGCATGGTTACACAAAACGTAGCATGTGCGTTTGGAATCTTTACTTTTTCTACTTGCTTTTTTTTTTATGCTGCATTTTCCAGATATTTGGTTGCAGGGGAAAAAAGATGAGGTTTAAAAGAGAAAAATAGGGGCCCAAATCCTTGTCAATCCCATTTGGGTTGAGGTCGTCTGTTGTGAAGGGTTGTGGCTGTGATGGACTGTGAAGCAAAACGGCGTCGTTTTGGTCCGAAACGACGCCGTTCGGTTCCAACCTTAAAATAAAAAATAATATAAAATTGTTATCCAATAGTTATTGGTAAGAGAATGTTTAAGGAAGTCGCATCCGTTAAGTTAATGAGTTGTAGTTTGGATTTTTATTTGTGATTACCTTTGTTGATTCTTCTATGAGCCTTTAAGTTGATGAATTTTAGTTTGGATTTTTATTTGTGATTATCTTTGAATAAGAGTCAGATTATGCAGAGATCATCTGGATCAAACTTCGGACTAGTCATGTTAGTTACAGTGATGGATCTACATAAAACAAATGGGGGCCTTAATCCGAAAAAATATACTAATATATGTCCCCTATCTTTCCCAAAAAGGAGGGACTTAACATTCATCTTTGATTTTGGTTTGACCGGTCTCTTATCTTTTAAATCTTTTTTAACTTTGGTCCATTTAACAGCCAGTCAAAAAAATGACCGAAAACCTGTGCGTATCCTTCAGCATATAATATTATTGTTATTTTAATCAATTTCCCAAAAAAAGTATAAAAAAATAAATAAATTATCTCATTAATGTTATTAGTGTATAAGATGTAAACAAAACCTTTTTCACCATTCTTCCTCCCGTCATTTTTCGTTCATCTTTCTCAACTTTTCATCATTCTCAACCTTAATGTAGCTTAAATTTAGGGGTTTATCCTTAATTTCAGCTTCTTTAAATCATTCATCTAATCATTCATCTTGGAAAACGATTTGGTGATTTGCAATATAGATTAGAGGAATGATTTGGTGATTAAACGGACTATCAATAACATCATGATTTGAAGAAGATCTGCGATTTACCCATACGTACTTCATGCAGCATATAGTTTGCCTCCTTTAATATTTTTATTTCGCTTTTAAAAATTTATTTGTCTCTCATTACCCGGTATCCTCGCGTCCGCCACCGATCAGTTAGCCACTCTCCAAATCCATTGTTATTGCTTAATACGCCGGTTGATGTTAGACAGACATGCTTGGTATGCCTAATGGATGTTAGAAGATGTTGTGGATCTCGTGCTTGACGATCCATAACAATCCCACTATTAATTAGTTTGCATGAATTGCATTATAATTAAGTTGTTGCACTTGCTCCTTTAAGCTCAAGGGTTGCTTCACTTAACCTGCAGGCATTAATTATCCCAGTGCATTTTGCAACCTAAAAAACCTTCTCCAATAATTGGAAAAAATCTCCTCCGACGGTCAATTGTATTGGAGGAGTTCAATCAAAGTCCGAAATGTCTGTGGAACCCTCATGTACTTTCCCGAACAATGCATGCAAGCCAACATTGTTTGGTAAATTGCATGAGGATGAGATGAAATCTCCTTACTGAATATTATTGACATTCAAAAAGCTGTTTCAGACTTTGAAAGTTCTAAAATGCCTGTGGACGGCTATAATATATGTTGGGATCGGTAGAAAAAGAAAGGCAGAACACAAAACAATAGGCATTTAAACATAGATACATTATACAAGCTTGTCAAAAACAAAAAACGAAAACGAAATGACACTATATATATATATATATATGTAACTTCTCTTAATATATATATGAAAAAAGCAAATCAGCTACGTTTAACAGGATCGAAGTTGGAAACAGCAATAATAGCCCCTAAAATGGCAGCAAGAACAACCCCACCAGCCAAAATACTGAGCAAGAAATTCTTCAGTGATGGCGAGACGCCACCTGATTCTGCAGCTTCTGCTACATCTGGGATCATCATTGAGGCAGTAATTGCAGCTGCTGTCAATCCTGTCACTGCTTTTTCTTTGATTGAAGATGAAGAAGCTTTCACTTGAAACCTTGTTGTTGCTTTTGAGGGCAGGGTATTATTCATTAATGGCTTCAAGAATTGCTTGTTTGGTGGGGTTGCTTTTTTGGCTAATGATGATGGCATGGTTATACCTGCCGCCATTGTCACTGTTGGGGAACAAGAAGAAGAAGAAGCCATTAATTAATTAATGCTTATTTCAATTTCTTGTGGAAAACTTAGCTGTTTTCTTCCTCTCTATTGCTTTTATTTTCTTTTGGGGTTGTTTTATTTTACATGTTTTACATCAAGAGGATGTGATTTGGTGCATCCTAGTCATAGTCCTATGTGGCAGCTTCTGGGATGGACTATGGTGGATAAGGTTATCTATATTCCACTCTCCCACCAATCACAAGTCTACTTTCAGAAAACTATACCAATAAATTGAATTAAATTTTTAAAAAAATTGTATTTTAAAATCATAAATGCTTCAGCATATACCATTGTGATGTAGATATACACGTGCAAATTGCAATTTTAAATTAGTTTTATGTTCATGTCACTAGGTACTTAAAATAGTTTTTTTTTTTTTTTTTTTTTTTTGATAAAATTAAAATAGTATCTTTCAAGTAATGTGATTTACACTAATTAAACAAAAATTATTATAAGTTAAAAACGTGAAATATTGAATACCATAAAATTTGCTTGACCACTGATTACCTACCATTAAGATCCCATCAATAAAAAATCTGGCTCAAGTATAGTTAGATAAAGTGTTAGAGGACGGTTTTTTTTCTTCCGAAATAATCTTAAGGGATGGTATTTTTTTTTCGTTTAAAGAAACAATATCGGTCGCAATTTTAATGGACTCTTGAACAATATGAATTGTACTAAATAAACAAGGATTAGAAAATTAATTTCTTGTTGATGATGAAAGATAATTACCATTTTCCAAACAAAATGTTTGATATATGTCTGTGACAATTCATTCTTACATATCTTCACTTTCGAGCTTCAATTTGTTTTTATTAATAAAAACATGTAATATTATTAATCAACAATAAAATTACAAGGTTTTGTCATCCATGGTTTCCTCAGAAAAAGACGTCATCAATATACAACCTCACATTTTCTAAAATATATATATATATATATATACAACCTCACCTCATTAAACTCCGTCCTAGTCCCAAAAAACCCAAAGTGAAAAAGACATCATCAATATACAACCTCAACTCATTAAAGCCATAGTTCGAAAAACCCAGAGTGGAAAAAAAAACGGATGTTAGAGAAAGAATACGGTATATTGAAACCAAGAAAAAAAAAAAAAAAAAAGAGCTGCAACTCCAAAACCAAAGCTAACACCAAAACAAAACCTATATGCCCTAATCAAAGCGAGAAAGCTATTGTCACCAGCATGTGACTAGTAAACTAAGAGGAAGACTGGAAGCTTAAGCTGCAGAATCAGCACCAAAACTACAGCTCCCAAAAGAGCCCCCAACTCCATGTCCTTTACTGTTGCACCAAAAAGAGAACAACCCACTACTACAAAATTGGACATAAAGCCACACTTAAGATATTTAAAACAATCACAGCTTTCAATAAAACTGGATAAATAAAATATATATATCACACTTACAAACTTTCTATCACGCTATTGAAAAACCGAGATAAGTTATATTAATCAATCTCATTTTTAAAGTGTGACTTAATTGATATGATTTTTCTCACAATTATTGAAAACCGGATAAATTATATCAATTAATCTCATTATTAAATCATGATCAATTGATAAGATATCTCTCGTCACGGTTTCTAAAAAAAGCGAGATAAATTATATATATCAATCTCACATCTAAAACAAATGACATAATTGATATGATATTTTATCACAGCTTATTGAAAAAGCGAGATAAATTATACCAAACTATCACACTTTTAATCTGTGACTAAATTGGTATGATATTTTTGTCACTATGCGGTTATTGAAAAGCGAGATAAATTATATCAATAACTCTCATTTTTAAACTCACGATCGAATTCATGATATTTTTTGTCACAATTATAGAAAAAGTGAGACAAATTATTTCCACTAATAAGAAAAGAGATATAGATCACACTTATCTAAAGATAAGGATCACACTTTTAAAAGAACCGAGACAAGTAAAATGTATATATATCACACTTAAATTTTTTTTATCACAGTTATTAGGTGTGAAAAAAAAGGATGATCACACTTTTTAGGTTTGATTGAAATAATAATAGATCTCGCTTTTAAGTGTGATAACAACTACTAAAATAGATCACGCTTTTTAATGTGTTGAAATTATAATCGATCTCGGTTTTAAGTGTGATATCAACTATAATAGATCACGATTTTTAAGTGTGATAACAACTAAAATAAATCACGCTTTTAAATGTGTTGAATTATAATAGATCTCGGTTTTTAAGTGTGATAACAACTAAAATAGATCATAGTTTTTATTATCACGGTTTTAAGAAAATCGAGACAAAGAACATCAATCAATCACGGTTTTTAATCATGATTAAAAAAATATGATATTTTATAATCATATCTTAGATTAGTGTGGTTGAAAATGATAATATAGTGGGCATCACTTCCAGTGGTAATTAGTGTGCTTCCTTAATCCAGTAGTATCCTGGTTCGAATTCAAATTAGCAACAAAAGATATGCGCGTATATTTCGTTTTGAAAAAAGAATGATCACACTTTTTAGGTGTGATTGATTGAAATTATAATATATCTCGGTTTTTAAGGGTGATAACAACTACTAAAATAGATCACGCTTTTAAATGTGTTGAAATTATAATAGATCTCGGTTTTTAAGTGTGGTAAAAACTATAATAGATCACGCTTTTTAAGTGTGATAACAATTAAAATAGATCACGCTTTTTAAATGTGTTGAAATTAAAGTAGATCTCGGTTTTTAAGTGTGATAACAACTAAAATATATCACGATTTTTATTATTACGGTTTTTAGGAAAAATGAGACAAAAAATCAATCAATCACAGTTTTTGACTGTGATTAAAATAATATGGTATTTTATAAGGAGATTTTAGTTTAGTGTGGTTTAAAATTAGAAGAAAGAAAACATTGGTCTAGTGGTAATAAGTGTGGTACCGTTAATCCGAAGATCCTCGGTTCGAGTCCCAACAAAGACAAAAATATGTCTGCTTATATATTGTTTTTGAAAGAAAAAAAACAATTTTATTGGTGTGATTTAAATTATAATAGATCACGGTTTTTAAGTGTGATAACAACTAAAATAGATCACGCTTTTAAATGTGTTTTAATTGTAATAGATCTCGGTTTTAAGTGTGATAACAACTATAATAGATCACGGTTTTTAACTATGATAACTACTATAATATATCAACGCTTTTAAATGTGATGAAATTATAATAGATTACGGTTTTTAATTGTGATACCAACTATAATAGATCACGGGTTTTAAGTGTGATAATTATTATAATAGATCACAATTTATGAATCGCGATTGAGTTAAAGTCTTTTATGTCACACCTCAATATGCCACACTTTTGAAGCCGTGACTAATGTAAATATATCACACTTAAAAAACGTGATCTTTATGCTTTTTTGTAGTAGTGACCTAAGCCAGAGAAGCAGAAAAACAGATACAAAACCGTAAACAAAAAGGTTGTGGAAAACAACACCTGCTTGCACTCTTCATAGCTATGACGAGTGCATTCCAATAAAGAAAGCCATCTAAGAATGGAAAACTGCAGCCTCCCATATCAAGGCCTGCAAAAATATCACCCAAGAAAGCAAGGACAGAACCAGGATTTGAAGGTCGGGTGGGCTAATAAACTATATATGTTTGGTCGGGTCGGCTCGGCTGGATTAAGACAATTAACTGTGTTGGACCGAGTTATATAAGGTTTTTGATGTACCGAAAATAAAAATCCAGGTGGTCGCGCCACCCAAGCCAATGCTTGGGACCGTCCTCGCAAGAAAGCCAATATCTCGCTAGAAGAGTACTCGTAAGGAGGAAAATAAAAGATATGCCAACAACTTTGTTTGAGCAAGACGAATGAGAAGAGTTTGATTTTAGTAAAGATGAACAAGAAGGATAAACATAAATTCTACTTGAAGAAGATGAGCTCAATGTTTTTCATTCAACAAAGATATTTTCTCGATAGATACCAACGGTACAAAAGATCGAATAATAAGGATAGATTCTCACACAAATCTAGGTGTAACAAACTAGAGTACACCCTATGACTCATCACACAAACTATTAGTTATTTCCACTAATACCCTTTTCTCTTTCACACCTCTCTCAAACTAATATGGGGTTCATCACATTTAGTTTGTCTTTGAAAAAGCGTATATCAAGTATTGGAAGAGGCTTGGTAAATACATCAAATATTTGAGTCACAAGGTATGTAGCACACCTTTAACTTCTTGTCAAGAACCAAGTTCCTAATGAAGTGCACATCCACTTCAATGTGTTTAGTTCTAGCATGAAATACAAGATTCGAGCTGTGAGTAGTAGCCCTCGTATTATCACACCACGTAATTGGTGTAGCTGGTAGTCCGAATTTGATTTCAAGAAATTGCATTATCCACGTAACTTCGCTCCCAGATTTGACAGAGCTCAGATTCGATTCACAACCGGATCTTGCCACAACCGATCGCTTTAGAGCTCCAAGTAATCAATGACTTTCAAGATACACACAAGTACCCTTCCTGCACTTCCTATCTGCTGGACAAGCTGCCCAATTGGCATCAGTAAACCCATGTAACTCCAAAGTCTGACTGGGAATGAAGTGTAATCCTTGCCTCAGAGTTCCCTGTACAAACCTCAACAGTCTTTTCAATGCTTGCCAATGTTCTGTATAGGGCTCTTGCATATACTGACTTAGAGTATTAACAGTATATGCTATATCTGGTCTTGTCAGAGTCAGGTATTGAAGAGCTCCTATAGCACTTCTATATATCCCAGGATTTGCCAAAGGAGTACCCTGCTTAGGCATCAGCTGTTTACCAGCCACCATAGGAGTGGGGCAAGGCTTAAGGTGTTCCATATTCAACTTTTTAAGCAATTGTGCAGCATAATAGGTTTGAGTCAAGTACAAACCTAAATTGTTTCTTGTCACTTGCATCCCCAAGAAGTGTGAAACTGGCCCCAGATCCTTGAGCGAGAACTTAGCATCCAACAGCTTGATGAACTTTTGGATCAACTTTGTAGAGCTCCCAGTAAGTAGGATGTCATCCACATATACAAGAGCAAACAACACTTTATCTTCATGTTTCAACATAAATAGAGATGTATCACATAATCGACCGAACAAACCCCAACTCAAAGATCTCGTGACCTTAGTGCATCAAACCATGCCCTAGGTGCCTGCTTTTAGACCATATAGGGCCTTATTCAATTTGCACACAAAGTGTGGCTTTGCAGAATCAACAAAACCTTCTGGCTGCTCCATGTACACAGGTTCATGTAGAGGTCCATTTAGGAAAGCATTATTAATGTCAATCTGATGTATAGGCCAATTCATGGAAACTGCTATAGTAAGCATAATTCTGATTGTTGAGGACTTAGCAACTGGACTGAAAGTTTCATTGTAGTCAATTCCATAGCTTTGGTTGTACCCCTTTGCCACAAGTCTAGCTTTGTGCTTCAACACAGTACCATCTGGCTTGAGTTTCAATTTATAAATCCATTTGTTCCCCACAACACTTTGTCCTGGGGGTAGTTTTACAAGATCCCAAGTCTTGTTGTCTATAAGAGCCCTATACTCATGTTTCATGGCTTCCTTCCATTCTCGGCCTTTGAACAAATTTTTCATTAACATGAATGTGCTCAAGAGAAAAAGAGTGAGCACTAAAGAATAGCAGTGAGAATACACCTTGGGTTTGAAGATCCCACTTTTTGACCTAGTCTGCATGGGATGCACCCTGTGTTGTGTGGCAGGTGGTGAAGGTGCATCACTCTGAGATTCTGTTGAGGATGCATCCTCCATGTGCCGAGCCACGCAGGTGGAGTAGTAAGAAGTGTGATGTGATCCAATAGAGCTAGCAGCTTGGTGATGCTGTGGAAGAGATGACAGTATCTTGAAAATTTTGTCTGTGTGAAGTGTTTGGTGAATTTTGTAGTGATGTTTGAAGAGGTGTATTATTTTGTAATACCTGATCACTGCTGGCAACAATGTCTTCCTCAGGCAGGCTGCTCAGGATGTCTATATTTTCCCCCTCTTGCTGAGTGGATGCCAAACTGAGAGATGTACTGGACAACAAGGGATCAACTATGACTTGAGTGGAATGCCCTTGAAGGAAGCCTTGGGAAAAAGGAAAGGTGCCTTCATAAAAAACAACATTGTTGGAGATGTAAATCCTTCCAGTATCATCAAGAGACATATAGCCTTTGTGAATAGGACTGAGACCTAAGTTTACACATCTTTTTGTGTGGAACTGAAATTTGGGACTTTGATAAGGTCTTAAGTTGGGGTAGACAGCACAACCAAAAACTTTAAATCTCTGGTAGTTTGGTTTGGACTGTAGCAGACACTCCACAGGAGACTTGTGATGTAGCACAGGGTAGGCAGACTATTAATGAGATGAACAAAGAACTGAAAGCCAGTACTCACCAAAGATCTTAGTGGCATACTAGCCTGAGCAAGGAGGGTCAATCTGCCTCAACTATATGTCTATGTTTCCTTTCGCCTTCCATGTTGGGCATGATCACAAGGGGGCAAGGTGTCTAAATTTGATACCTTCAGATCAAGATAGATTTGAAGGATCAGTATTCACCACCCCAATCGATCAAGACATTTGATTTTAGTGGAAAATTGAGTTTCTATCAAGGCTTTAAACTTCTGGAAAACGTGAAAGGTGTCTGACTTAGACTTTAAGGGGTAGATCCATGTGTGTCTAGTTTGATCATCTATAAAATGAACATAATGGGAATATCCTTCTACAGATTTTACAGGTGCAGGTCCCCATAAATCAGTGTGAACAAGCTCAAACACAGTCTTAGCATGAGATTCAGACACAGGATGAAACAATTTATGACTTTTGCCAAGTTGACATGACTCACAGAAAGATAAAACACCAGAGGTCTTAACATTACAATCATTCAAAATAAGAGACAAAGTCTCATTGATGGATGCCCCAGTCATGTGCCAAATATCGTGGTTTACATCGATTATTACAACTCACGAAGTTTTAGAAGCATGAAAACAAGTAGACAAGGATTTGGAGTGAAGGAGGTCCGAGTGCATCCACACTAAGAGGCATTGCTATCTTGTATAGACCATCCTGAAGCTCCCCCTTGAGAAGCATTGTCCCTGTAACTTTGTCCTTCACAATACAAAGCAAATCATCAAACTCAACAGTTATGGGATTGTCAGAAATCAACTTGGAAATACTTAAAAGATTTTTTGTGATTCTGGGAACATGGAGAACATTATGCAAATGCAAAGGTCTATGATCGATGTACAAAGCAAAGATGGCCAATATTAGTAATTTCAGTTGATCACCATTTCCTACAATGAGAGTATCCTTACCATTGTATTTATCAATAATAATGATATTACACATCTGATCCAAGCAACATGGTTGGTTGCACCACTATCCAAGTACCAGGAATGATCGAGACAAGTGTTGGGAGTAGCAACAAAAGCGTAAATCGCTTGGGACCTCCAGATTGAGCGAGAGTAGCATTTGAAGGGCCTTGAAAATCGCCTCAAATCTGTGCCACAACAAACAACAACAACATGACCACTCTTCCCACATAATTGACATGTTGGCTGCTTCCACCAAAGATTCCTACCACCTGATCTTCCACCTCTGCTCCTACCACCCCTGAGCCTCCTCTACCTCTATAATTACCTTGTCCAGGGTTGGAGTTTGGTCTCATCAAGATCTATTTCCTGCATTAACTCCTTGTGAGTAAGTCGCGATTTGTCAGCAGATTCCCTTGTATTCCAAAGAATAACATGAGGATTAAACCTCGGCCAACAATCTTTCATGGGTCAAAAGTCAGATTGAACTTCTCCGCCAAGTAAGAGATCCTATCCTGGAAGTGATATTTACTATCACCGCCTCATATACTTTGTCCAATCCTCCTGTGCAAATAAAATCGATTCGCACTGGATATAGGATAACCAAATTACGCTAAACTCACACCAGATGACTTCATTTGAGCTAGATAGTCACTCATAGATTTGGATCCCTTTTCGCCTTGGTTAGTGGCACTTTTGAACTCAAGCATCCT